>QLOH01000730.1:0-489008 GCA_026901365.1 Sesbania bispinosa
CTAAGTAAAAGATCAAGTATCATTCTGAGTCTTTTTGCATCTAACCTATTTGCTTAAGTGTGTAGAAATTAGAATTTGAGTTAGATGTAGATGCACTAAAAGGCTTAAAAATCACTTCATCAAAATATCAAGTCTTCAAAGTAAAAACTAGAGTCAGATGCAAATGCAAGAAAGTCAAACTTAGACACAAATGATGAAGGTCAAATCAGACGCAGAAGCTGAACTCTAACACAAAAAACACTTAGAAGCATATGAGCTTAAAGAAAGAAGAAAATCATCAAAAACAAGTCTCAGAAGCACAATTGCAAGACAAAAGCAGAAACAGAAACTCAGAAGCAGAAGCAAAAGGCAGATGACAGAAGTTGATAACTTATGCTGATATAGAAAAGTTCCTGACACAAGGAAAATAGTCGTTGGAGGAGTCCCAACGGCTATAAACGGCCACATTTAAATCCACTCCTATAAATAGGTCATGAGGAACTCAAAGAAAGACAGAACATCAAGCTGAAAAGAGCCAAAACGCTGCACAAGAGTTCTATCTCACTATTTCATTAATCAGATTGCTTCTGACCCACTTCTCTCTATATTGTTTATCAACTCTTTGAGTTACTAACTGTGGGATTTGTTATTTGTAACTCAGCTTGAGCATTCTACTATAAATCCACACTTTGTGTGTTTTCTTTTTCATCTCATTCTGTTGTAACTCCTCCACCAAGTAAGAAGTTGTTTTTTAACTGTGGTGTTGAGTGGAGAAGCTTGGACAAGATGGTATAAAAATACTTAGACGCCTGGAGAGGCTCTGCAAGGATAATACTTAGAAGCCTGGAGAGTCTCTTGAAGGATAATACTTAGAAACCTAAAGAGGCTCTTGAAGGATAATACTTGTAACTTGTGAAAAGTTAGTGGAAAATCTCACTGAGGTGGGGATTGGACGTTGCTCTTGTTGATAAGAGTGAACCGGCATAAATCTTGTCGTGTTATTTTCTTCTGACCCTATCTCTGTTATTTAAAGTTACTGTCAGACAAACCACTACATTGTTTCTAAGTCATCCAATTTAAGCCATTTATTAAAACCAACTTAGAAACAAAGCTAAACTATTTTGAAAGCATTTATTAAGAACAAATCAGAAGCATTTTCAAACAAGCTAAGTTTTTCATAAAACTAATAAACACGTTAGATTTTGTTTGCTTTTGACCTTATATGTGTTTAACTAAAACTCTTACATCCAAGTTGAAAGACTTGAGAATCAAGTCAAAAAAGAGTTTTAAAATTTCAGGCAGGCTTACACGCATCTCAATCCAACCCCCTTTTTGAGACTTTGCCAACTACAATATTGCTCCTGCTTGAAAAAATCTCTTACCTCACCAAGAAGCGCTTCATCCTAGGCCCATCTTCATGCTTCCCTTCATACCACGTTTGCGGCCAAAACGATTGTCGTTCAGACTACACCACACTTGTGTTGTGCCTCTCCTAGTCGCGCGACATGCGTCCATTGTCCCCTCCCTCTCGCCACTGCTCCGCCATGTCATCATGGTGCCGTTGAGCGGTCGTTGTTGCATTCTGGGGCGCTGCAGCACCGTTGTTAAGCGCGGTGCTCTCCCCCCTGTGGCACGATGGCTTGGCCAGAAGGATGATCATGCAACAATACCTCTCTTCCTTGTTCTCATCTCTCTCTCCTCTTTCTTCACCCTCCATCTTCTCTCTTTGGAACTAGGATTCTTCTTTCTTGGTTGTATGGGTGAAGTGAAGAGCAAATCAAAGAGAGAGGGAGGGGGGAGTAAGTCCGATGGGTACCTGAATGGGAGATTAAGATATTCACTATTTTTTTTCATAATTCAAAATATCCTATGGTCATTTTACTAATTTCAAAATATTTAACTATCCAGTCAATGATCTATTATAGCGGGTATCTTGACCCAATGTACCATAGCTGGATTTTTTACCCAATGCACCTAAGACTCGCCCCTCCTTTCTTAGGCTTTTATGTTTGATGATGTATGTTTTTGTATCACTTTGGTTAATACTTTGTAATGGATTCTCCTCCCTTTAATTCATTTTGCTTAAAAACAATAAACTTGATCACCTAACATTTCAAAAGATTATAATTTAATTCATTTATGGTTTTACTTATGTAGGGTCTGTTTGGTTTACAGTTGAGTAGAATTGATTCTATAAATAAATGGTTGAGATGTATGATACACGCTTTATGAAGTACATTGGACGGAAGTGATTTAAAATCAATTTTCAAAACCATGGTTTTGTTTGACTATAATTTAAAACAAACAGGCTAGTAATCGTTTTCACTTTTCACTTTATAACTTCCATTAAGAGAACTGAAAATTAAAACCCTAAAACTGTAATTGTGTAACTTATTTTCATTCCTATAGCTAGCAATTTGGGCTACCTGGTTTGGCTCGATGTGAGTAACATACTTTATCGAGCTAGGTTGAAAAGCTCATGAATTATTCAGGCTTTTAAAATAAGTGTTTGAGTCCTACATATTTTACAAGCCTTTTACAGGTAGACCAATTTTTTTTACGGATAGCGGACTTTTATTGGATTGAACTATAAACTCTAAGAGTTAATCAAGTTTCTAAAATAAATATCTTAAGCTTATATTTTTAGGTATTTTTACGGATTAGCGCGATCAAAATAACTATTTTAGCGGCTCTATTTCTACCGTATAAAGTCCCCTCTTTTGTCAATTTTATATTTTACATTCACTCCAATATATTTTTATAATTAAAATAGGAACCATGTTCCTAGAATCCTAGTTAGCTACTGCATTGAAAAATCCATTATAAATAATTGAATGTATAATACAAATGACAGTTCACATTCTCACATGGAAAGCAATCATGAGTCTTCCTTGTCAACTAGAGGGTACGGCGAGATTAATTTCTTTTGTTAGTGTCCGTGCTAAGGCCTAAGGGTAAGGGGCAATCACCTAGTTTCAATCTAATTTTAATTTCATTTATAAATTAATTTGATCAATGTTTGATAAATTATATAAAATTAATTTATTTTATGTGTATCTAGTTTATAAACTATAATTTATTTTAGCTTGCTTTTAATTTAGAATTTGTAATTTTTTTATTTTTATTTCTCACATTTTGATATATTTTTCTATTTTCTTTTATTTTTTTCAGCATTGCTAATAAATCTACTTATTCCAGGAATAATTCGGACAAAGTTACTCCAGGAGTATCTCGGACAAATTTACTCCACTTAATAACTTTTTTGTAGAATGTAATTTATTAAATCTAACTGTTGAATAATGTGATATTAATATGATAATTATGCACACTAAATTTTAGATCAATTGGACATTCATAAGTATATAATCTTAGAGTAGACATTTACTTAGGGTCATTCAGGGTGGTTGTGAGTTTTCAGTTTTTTATTTTTAAAAATTTTCAATTAAGTATTTATAACTCAAAACTAAAAGTTGAAAACTTGTTTTTGTGGTTTTCAAAACAAATATTTTGAAAACCACAAAAAGTGGTTTTCAATTTTTGGTTTTGAATTGTAAAAACTTAATTCAAAGTTTTTAAAAATATAAAACTGAAAACTAGAAACCACCCCGAATGGACCCTTATATTTTAAAAGTATATTGTACGTTAAACTAAAGTGATTTGATAAAATATCAAATAATTTTTAAATTTTATAAAATTTTGTATGTTTGATCTAAATAATAATAACTTTTAATCTGACGGTTGGATTGATAAAATTCAATGTTTATAAAGAGTTATTAAGTGGAGTAACTTTGTCAAAAGTTACTCTTAGAGTAAGTTGATCCATACTTTTAATATTTTATAAATGGATGGGGATCAACTTACTTTATGAGTAACTCTGGCAAAGTTACTCTGCTTAATAACTCTTTGTAGAATGTGAATTTAACAAATCTAACCGTTGAATAACGTGATATTAATATGATGATTATGCACCAAATTTTAGATCAATTGAACATTCATAGGCATTTGATCATAGAGTTGATATTTATTTATATTTTAAAAAGTGTATTGTACGTTAAATTAAAATGATTTGATGAAATATCAAATAATTTTTAAATTTTATGAAATTTTGTAGGATTGATCTACTTAATGAAAACTTTTAATATGACGGTTGGATTGATGAAATTCACATTACAAAGAGTTATTAAATGGAGTAACTTTGCCAAGAGTTACTCTTAGAGTAAGTTGATCCCCACCCATTATAAAAATAGAATGTAAAACTGCATTGATGAAATCTGATGTATTTTATTAAAGGGAAAAGTGTATATAAGCACCCTTAACTTTTACCCTTTTGCAAATAGGCATCATGAACTTTTATTTTGTCCTAATTAATCCTTAAACTTTTATCATTGTTGCAATATGTCATTTCATTATCATAAAGTTGAAAAATTAATAAATATAATCTCAACCCTTCAAAATTGTGTTTAAAATATTAAAACTATATAAAATAAAGTTTCAAAAATTAAAAAAATAGAAAAAAAACTTTAAATTAAAAGAGCACATGGTCATATTTCACTTTTAAAAATTTAAATATTCTTAAAATTTGATATAATTCAAGAATAAAAAATGTAAATTTTACTCTTTTATATCTTTTTAATATTTGAAACAAAAAATCACGTAAAATTGAAATTATTTAACATTGATATTAATGAATGAACCTATTGTAATAATGATAATAGTTTAAAGATTAATTGGGATAACTTAAAGGGAAATTCTAGGATACCCTCTCGTGAGAGAGAGTTTTGGTACCTTCTTTGATCATTTAATCAATTTCTCTCAACTTTCTTAAATAATCTTAATATTTTTATACTTATAGGACAATATTTAACTATTAGAATTTGTATTTTTAATTTTTGAAAAGACTTTTTGACCCCCTATACTATTATCATGTATTTTTTATTGTATTCCCCCATTTTTTCGCATTTTCATTTGCAATACACATGTGTCTCATTTAAAGTCTATTTTATGTCTTCGAAATAATTTAGGACAGAGTACACGACTTGTTCCTACGTAATTTTGGCCTATTCAATAAAAAAATGACAAGAAGGTACCAAAACCCTCTCTAACGGGAGGGTACCAAATTACGACCATAAATTAAAAGTTCATAGTGCCTATTTGTAAAAGGGCAAAAGATCAATGTGGTTTTATACTCTTTTCCCTTTATTAAATACCTTTTTCATTAATGTATTTTTAATAAACTGCATTTAAAATACTACTTTTAATAGTAATTAGAGTACTAATGTTTTAAATAATTTCCCTTCAAAATTTTTTAAATAATTTCACTAAAAAATAATTAGTCAGATATAAAAATTAAAAAAAAAATAATTTTTTTCATCCCTTCACTTTTGGTAATTATGGAATGAGTTGAGAACACGCGAATGGATAGCAAGTGGACTGAGTCAATGCATGAAAGCTGAAATCAACTTGGGCGGTGAGGCAACAAACAACTATAAAGCAGGACAAAAACTTCACACTGCAATCACCTACCAAACCCCTTTTTCCAAACACAAAGAAGAAAGAAACAGAGAAAGGCAACCACAACCTCTGAAATCAACTTTTTTTTAAAAAAAATGGTTGGGCGCAGCAGCAGCTTATGTTTTGTGGCTTTGATCTTAATGATCAGTGCCATTAACATGGCAGAGGCACAATCTACCTCAATCCCCTCTTGCGCCCAGGAACTAATTCCATGCGCAGACTACCTTAATAATTCCACCAAACCACCTAGTTCTTGCTGTGACCCTCTCAAAAAAACTGTTGAAAACGAGCTCACCTGTCTCTGCAACCTTTTCTTTTCTGATGCTCTTAAAACCTTTAATATCAGTGTAGATCAGGCTCTCAAACTCAGTCGCAACTGTGGTGTCACCAGCGATCTCACCAGCTGCAAACACGGTACATATTTCAATAATTTTGTTTATTTTGTACTACCTAGCTCCTCAATCTCACTTTTGATTTAACTTCATTCTGCCAAATTGAATCATTTTTTCCCTAGATCTAGTAACAAAAGGGGGAAAAAAGAAAGTGGACAAATTAAGATGAGAATTGAAACTATTGTTAATCTACAGCTTTTTGTTTAATTCTTCGCCAATTTTAATTATGTTGTTGACCTCTAGCTTTCGGATCAGCAGCGTTGTTGTCTTGTATATCGTTGTCATCTGTCTCAATTTTTTTTGGTTGTTTCATCATGATATAGTTTATGGTGTGTTTTGATTTTAAGTACATAAACAGTTGAATGTGATTTGGTTTAGTAACGTTTTATTCATAATTTTCATATTTTGGTAAATAAATTGATGTGTATTTTGTGAATGCATTAATTTTAATTGAATTGATCCTAGCATTTATTAATTTTGTTGTTTTTTTTTTTTAATCTTTTTGAAATTTCAATAGGGTCGGCTCCATCTCCAGCTTCTGTGCCACCACCAGGTAAAAAGCCTTTCAACATCCCCAAATTTATTTTCCGTTGATGAACTTCATTTCTGCAGTTATAGCTGACAATAGAAATGGATACCTTCTTGTTAACTCAGCCCAAAATATCATTGAATATAACGTCTAATTATTTGACTAATTCAATTTTCTTTTGATGAGTAACATCATAAAAAAGAAACATTTGATGAGTTATGTAAAAAAAAAAAAAACTTGGGAAAAAGGAGAGAAAGAGTAACAATCACCCCCTCTGGATTTGTTCCTTATCCATCAAGTCCTGCCAATCATTACATGGTGAGATTTGAAATTGCCACGATCCTTTAAAATTCAAATTAATCGGCCAAAACTCAGACATCGAGCCTTCAAAGTTGAATTTTTTTTTTAATAATTCACGCCAAAGTTGATTTTTTTAAAATCTAAAAGGACACGCGTTTGTCATTTCACGATTCAAACAGCTGTTTTTTTTTCTTCTTGATTAATTAATTTTACTTGCCTTTTATAAAAATCATACTTAGAAAATCTTAGATGACTCAGACTAACCTAGTTTTTTTTTGCTCAACAACACTAACCTAGTCTAATCAGAAAAAAGTCGTTACCTGGCCTCTGGAGTCTGGATGGACCCGGTTGGTTTTTTTATTTTTTTGAATGACCCAATTTTCATTTTTAAAATGTTATCTTATCAAAATGATTTTTTGTTTTTGAATTTAATTTCTTTTTTAATTTTTTTTCTCACTTTGTTTGTTGTACGTAGGGATGGCAATGGGTAGGGTCTGGGTATGGTACTATAGTACTCGTCCCCATACCCGCGTTTTAAAAGAACACTCGTACCCAAACCCATACTCGCGTGGATAGTAATTCTAAAATATGTACCCGTTGGGTACTCAAGTACCCACACCCATTACCCATACTTTTGTTAATTATAAAAATAATAAACTGATTTGGAAATAAAAAAAAATTTAAAAAAGTGAAAAATAATTCATAGACCATCCAGGTTTAACTTATAAAACAACTATGGTATGAGAAGTGGATGAAAGATTAAAACAATGAGAGGAGAAATAAAAATTAATGTTTTTTTGGGAGAAATATTAATTAATAATATAAATATATATATATAATTAATCATATGTATATAAATTACATTAATTATATATATTATATAAGTGTGGGTATGGGTATGGTAGGGTACCATAGTACCCATACCCGCACTCATTAAAAAGTGTGGGTAATTATCCGTACCCGGATCCGGATTCATTTGATGGATAATTACCCTACCCATTATGGGTAATTTTTGTGGGTACCCACCGGGTCTGGTTCAAAATGTTTTCCGTAGTTGTGCGTGTTGTTTCTTCTGTTTTCCTTTTATTATCTATTGCCTCATAGAATGATTCTATTTAGTTATTTAATGAAATCTTTTAGGATTTTTTTTAACTTTTTTCAATTTAAAATATTTTAAAGTTAATCATGTATATCTTTCTTATATTTTGAATGTCTTTTATTTTTATTTTTTTTAATTTTATCTAAATTTAAAAATACTTATAATATATGAAATAATCAGGGACAATTTTAATATCTCTATTTTCATTTTTTATTTCACTATTTTATCTAATTTCTTTTAAAAAATTGATTACATAGAAGAAGAAAATTTTAAATAAAAAATTAGTTGGATATGAATCATAATAACCATTTCTTTTCTTTAATGAAATCAAAGAAAAGAAAGAATGACTTTTTGTTCTATTCTTTTTATGATACCAAATCATTGGAAGGATACTTCTCTCTTCTTCTTTACCATTTTTAATAATTTCATTAATTTTTAATATACCCTCTAAAATAAGATATATATTTTAGATGATAAAATATAAAAATTATAAATTTAAAAATCAATGATTAAAATATTATATACATATATATAATTTTAACTATTAATTTTTAATTAATTAATTAACGTAAACTCAATAATTTATCCTTTAAAATATCCATCACTTTAAACCAACGAAATTCTTGTTTACTCATTAAACTCAACAAAGGTAAATGGGAAAATATCCCAACACTGGACCGGCATTAACTTCACTGATTAGTCTGAACAAATAGCACCAAATTGTTAGGCAGCTACTATCTACGTATTAATGAAAGCTAGGGTTACCAGGGAGGGACAATACGTAAAGGATGAAACAAGAAAAAAATAAAATGACTTAATGATTCTCATACTTCATTTAAGGAAATTAAGGGTTTAAATACAATAACCCTAAGGCCTCAAGACTCCAACGTCCAGGTACTAAATATAAGCATGAAAATACAGCCCAAATTAAAATAATTCAATCCCCTAAAAATAATCCTTCATCCAAAAAGGCTTCTGGGTCTCCCTTTTGGACCTGCTGGAGCCCAACTCTGCATCAAATACTTACTATAATTCAATGCTTATTAAAAAATAGTTACTAGTATAATACAATAGGTGGCCGTGGCTTGTGTTATCTCATCCATATTACGCAATAAATCGATAACGTGTCAAGTCAATATGTGCTTATGAACTGCACATTTGTCATAAATTGCTTATTGCTTATGAAGTATGCATATATCATGAATGGTTGAAGCTACCAATATCTGCCTATGTACTCATAAACATGACATTTTACCTTTGCAGCAACACCTGGAAGTGATAAGGGAAGTGCAGGCAGAGTCTCATTCACCGGGCTTTCTTTCCTACTCTTATTTTGGGCATCTCTGCAGTTTAATTAGGAAGGTGGCAGTTTACCCGTCGGAAGCCTCTATTATATTGAAGTTATCTATGTATTTTCCATACATTATTGAGCTATTTTATTGCTTTTTGCTTTTTCTTTAAATTTTTAGAAACCTCTGATTCAATTGAGTAAAAAGTTTATTTATTGAAAGGGCATTATTCTTGTAAAAATTCAGTTGATAGACCTATTTGTGATGATGCTATTGGTTGCGCCATTTTATGAAGTGGTTTGTTGTTCTTATGAACGTTTTTATCATAAACTCTTCCAAAACTTTCATTGTTGAGATAAATCGGAGGGGGTTATACACTAGGTGGTTTGTTGTGATGATGCTATCGGCTATGACTTTTGAGGGGTTATACACTTTTTTTTTTTTGGTCAACAGGGGTTATACACTTCAATCCCTCACTTTTGAAAAATCCTCAGATAGTTCTTGATTTTACTTTCCCCGATGTGGCCTACACCTTCCCCCAAGCTCCAACTAGAGCAAACCAGCCTCGTCATCTACGTCCACAGCCATTTTATCGGTGAAGACTCAACGACAATCTCCGTATGTAAAAATAGACCCACACAAGAAACCAAAAAAAAAAAAAAAAAAACTTACAAATTTGATATGGTTTGACACTTCTCGCCTATGTCCACGATCTCACAACATAATTTATTATTTGAGTAGGAGAAAATTGCAAACCCTCTTTGATACATAATAATCCAAGTCCCTAGTTCATTTAAAAGACCCAATGTTGTTGTCGTAAGAATACTCAAATTAAGTATATATATATATATATATATATATATATATATATATGAGGAGGGTTCAACTTACACCAGTGTAAGTTACACCAAGTCTTACACCGTTGAATAACTCTAAAATAAATAATTGTATTAAGTAATTCACTGTTAGATTGAAAGTTACTATCATATATATATAATTTATATTAATTCAAAATCATTTGATATGTCATTTAGATGTCTCAAGATTAACGTCATATATACATTTGAAATATATGAAAAAAAGCTCTCATTTGATTTTCAATTTATTGATGTTCAAATTTGATGAAATTTGACACAAATAATCAAGATGATGAATAAATATAATTCAACGGTTGGATTACTAAAAAACACATTAAATCTAAAGATCAACGGTGTAAGATTTGGTGTAAATTACATTGGTATAATTTGAACCCTCCTATATATATATATATATATATATATATATATATATTAGTTTTCTACCACTTTCTTCTTCGTGCTATTCAATCTGGGGCTTGGACATAATATATCCTTTCATCAAAAGTCTCACATTTCTTCATTTTGTCAACAACTCCTCTCTCAATAATTTGAAAACTCTTGGCTTTGTTGTGATCCTCCCTTGCTATAGTACATTAACCAAGAGGATTTGTCATCAACCTCATTCGCACAAAGTAAAAGATCATTCTCATGACTAACCACATTTAGAGAAGGAACACTCTTGAATTTCCCATCTTCTACTTCATGCATTTCCTTCTTGAATTCTAGACATTTAACATGTATGTGACCAAACTCTCCACAATAATGACACTTAACAGTACTCATATTTTTTGGCTGAAATCTTCTATCATGTTGGTCACCATACTTCTTCCTTACTCGCTCACCTTTAGTTACTAGTATTTGAATGTTTTCGAAAGTTTTATCATCACCAATCATTTGTTGACTCTCCTTCAACGATCCCTTCACCTCTTCTAGCTGCATTGTACCTTTCCTAGGTAGCATTGACCACACTAGTGGTTTATAAGATTTGGATAGTGAAGCCAACAAAAAGTAATGTTTGCTCTTCATCTTTGATCATCTATCTTGTATTCTTTAGTCTAGATACCAGCTCATTAAACTTTTTAATATGATCAAACACATTACCTCCATCTTCCATCTTCAGTTTGTATAAGTCCATTTTCATAACCAATTGATTAGTTAACATTGTTGACACAATCTTACTTTCCAACAAATCCCACAATTTCCTTGAAGAGGTTTCTTTTAACACAGACACTTTAATTTGTGGAGCTAATGCAATCAAATTATGCTCACTACCTTTTTTTTGGATTGTACTCCATTCTAAATCTCTCATCTCACTTGGTTTTCCTTCTCTTAAAGTTCAATCAAGACCCTGTTGGACCAAATAGTCTTGGATTTTGTATTGCCATAAGGAGAAGTTCATCCTCTCATCAAACAAAGAAAAGTCCAACTACAATGTAGTCATAAGAGGTATCTAAAAAATAATACCAAAAGGAACCTCCCTCCAAAGGAATGACGCACTACATTGCTTCTCTTCCTTCCTTAGAAGCCCACCTCTGATACCACTTGTTGGGTACCATGAGAGGAGAAATCTCCAAACAATCTTTGCATGTAGAAGCATACCCACACAAGAAACATAAAAACAAAAGAAAAGTTTGTACATTTAACGTGATTTAGCACCTTTAACTTATATCCATGATCTCACAAGAAAATTTTATTACTCCACTTACAATTTTTACAAAGAGAAAATTGCAAACCCTTTCTAACACACAACCATATAAGTCATAGGAGTGAAAAAATGGGTCAACCTATCCCAACCTGATTTCAACATGCATAAAACAGGGCTAGGCGTGTTGACCCTGTAAGATCCATGAATCCCTTTGAGATGTTTTCATAATGACAAATTATCAAAATATATTTACTATAATTCTGAGTATATGGACTAATGTTTCAAATTGAGTTGTCTTAAGAAGGAACGGGTAAAATGAATAAAGAAGAACCACTGCAGTAACACATTAGAAGAAACAAAGAAATTGCAGATTCAATTTCAAGCAACTTAAGAAGAAGAAGACAGTCACTTAATAAATATCACCTTATAATAAAAGAAAAGGTAGAATCAAGTAAGGTGAAAGTAAGAAAGTTGTTGAGAAGAATCAAGAGAAGATATCTCTGATTAAGGTTCAGAAGAAACAGTTTGACAGAAAACTCTCAGAAGATATCTGATAGGAAGCCATCAGAAGATACACTCAAAGCCTGCAAAAATCAATTTCACAGAACATTTTCCTATCCTTCTAGAAGTTATTTATGTGATAAGAAGTAAGCTCTCTGATTAAGCAAAAAGCTAAAAGTGCTGTTACAATTACAATTCTAGAAGAATATCTCTTAACAGCATTCATCAGAAGAAATAGAGACTGTGTTAAGAAGACTGTCTTAAAACATTACTGGGTATGCTCTTCATCATACATAATTACATAAAGAATTAGTAATTATTTCACAAAGTCAAAAAATAAATAAAAGGAAACATATTACTTGTGAAGTCTATTAATCAGTTTGAGCATTCAAACTTGACTCAAAAACTTAATATCCTTTAGTTTTAATGATTAACAAATAAGAGTATATAAGAACATAATAAGAACAAATAAGATTATATATACAGATTCTACTGAGAAAGGTATTGGTTTGTTGATTGTGTTTCAGGTTGAAATATTCATTAGAAGAAGAAGAAGATTTGATGAACAAAATCAGAATCAGAAGAACAAATGCAGGATTTAATATAAAGAAGTTGTCTGAAGTAAGCAACTCGTCTGAAGCATAGAAGCTGTCTGAAGAACGCAAGCCGTCTGAAGTGCTGAAGTTGTCTGAAGTGTGCAAGCCGTCTGAAGTGCTGAAGTCGTCTGAAGTGCTGAAGCTGTCTGAAGTGTGTAAGCCGTCTGAAGTGCTGAAGCTGTCTGAAGTACGCAAGCCGTCTGAAGACGTGAAGACCATCTGAAGACGTGAAGACCGTATGAAGACGTGAAGACTATCTGAAGAAGCCTACAAACAGAATCAAGAATTTATCTCTTGAAGACATTGCTAAAGTGTAAAGCACACTCTACCAAAATGGAGTACACTTATTTCAGTATAAAAGCTAAACATGCTTTTATGCCTCGATCAAAGTCTTGCACAAATAAGGAAACTCTGCAAAGACTTTCTGCAAAGCCTGGTGCACCTGCAACAAAAGGCATTTTTGTGTGCGCAGACCTACTGCACCTGCACCTGTACCTGCTGGCTGCCCAGAACTGATCAGAAGACTGAGTAAAAGCAACCAGAAAGATGTTTGAATAAAACATATTAAAATTCAACATCTTTATTCATCTATATCTCAGAAGAAGAAAATGCAAAGAAGAACAGAGCAACAATCGTCTGAAGAAAAGAAGAAATATATTATCTGAAGAAAAGAGCTTATTGAAAGCATCTCAAGCTGGAGAATTAACATAAGCTTGAAACAATTATATAAGATGAGCACATGTTGAAGCTGATAAAATTACAATGAGATAAAAGGAAGCATTTGAGTATATGTGAAGAAATCAATTGTCTGAACATATAAGCTCTCTAAGTCCATGGAACAGATTTCAACATTGAGGAAATCAATACAGAAGCTAAGACTATATGATTCAACGACTATAATATCATATGTCTTTATTCAAAGAAGAAACTGCAACAATAGCTATTCGACAAGACACCTCACTCAAAGAAGAAAGAAGAAATGGTGTCAAGAAGCAAACAGAAAAGGAGCATATACAAAATAAGCAAAAGGACAAATCCAACAGATATCTCCTCATATACACTCCTAAGAAAAGCAGAAGAAATCAGAAGTCAGCTGAGGAACGCAGAAGAAATCAGAAGACAACTGAAGAAAAGCAAAAGGAAATCAAGAGGGAGAACATGCAAAACAATATCAAGAAAATCTCTCTAAAAGAGCTCATCTACAGAAGTGTCAGAACAGGACTGTCTGAACACTTATTTGCTTAAGGAGAAGCAACCGTTTGAGACATTACTACACAACGGCTATATGAGCCACATCATCAATTATCTCAACGGTATTATGAATCATCTTCAAACGGCTATATTCCAACAGAACATATAAATAGCCTCAAGGAAGAATTTGAAGATGTTGAACACATTCACTTGGTTCAATCTGTTGATCAAGATGTATCAGAAAAACCTTATTGGTTGTTGACCATGCTTACTTGAATCAACCAAGTTGAGAAAGTTGAAAAAGAATCAACCATGTTGCTGATCTATTGATCAGTTAGTCAAAGTTGTAGTTGTTCAGTTGAACAACCAACCAGGCTGTGCTTAATCTCAAATGAACCAAGAATGGTTTGAAGCCGCAAGTATGCCTTGGTTATTCCAATGATACGGGTGAGAATGTAGCCCATGGAAACCAATGGTTGGGGAACAAAGCTGGAGCTTAAAGTCAGTATCTACCTAGCCAATTCTCAGAGGATGTTATTCCTCATATCAGAGACAGAGATTGTACTTAAACTTATACACTTGTATCACTGTCTTTACCTTGTACTTAGAATTCATTCATTGTATCCTGAGTAGTACTCAGTTAACCTCTAGTACAGGAAAAGATTAAGTTTATGTTTCGTGGAAACTTAAACTTAGTTCAAATTGTAAACACTTTGTGTCTGAGAGCCTGAAGAGGCTTGGTGGAAGAAAGAATACTTAGTTGCAAAGCCTAGAGAGGCTAGACTAAAAAAGAATACTGCATAAGTTGCCTGGAGAGGCAGTTGAAAACAAAGAATACTTGTTGAGCCTGGAGAGGCTTGTCTGTAAAAGAATACTGCAATGAGTTTCCTGGAGAGGCAGTTGAAAACAAAGGAATACTTGATGATGTCTGGAGAGACTGTACTCGTGATGTCTGGAGAGACTGTACTCGGTTGAGCCTGGGGAGGCTTGTCTGAAAAAAAATTACTGCATGAGTTGCCTGGAGAGGTAGTTGAAAACGAAAGAATACTCATTGTTTAGCCTGAAGAGGCTGTGGTAAATAATACTTGTATCTGAGTTCATATAGTGGAAAATCCAGTGGTTGTTTGCCTCTGGGACTGGATGTAGCTCACGGGTTTGTGGGTGAACCAGGATAAATTTTGTGCCTAGGTCTTCTTTCCCTTAACTTCTCTATTTACAGCTTTCTTATTTATGTTGGGGATTGAAAAGTTATTTTCATAACAAACTTAACACAACGATTTCAATAAAATGATCTTTCATAAGAACAAAACATGAGATGTTTCTCATATCACTTGAAGCATTACAAAGAATGTCTTTTGAATTACTTCTGAAACAATTATCTGAAGTGAGTCTAGAAAGACCTCAGTTCAGAAATCTGGAACAGACTTCAGACAACCTATAGTTATCTGAAGTATTTCAGAAACAGTTTTGAAAAACATTCAATGTAATAATCTTCAGAAGATATCTTGAGAAATATCTATTTAAAATAATCTTAAGACTTAAAAGAAACTTTATTTTTCTTATCTTCCGCACGTTTTAATTATCTCTCATCTTAAGATTCATTTTAAACATTGTTCATCTTCATGATTTAAATTAAAGATTTCCAAAAACAGTCAAAAAGCTTAAAACACTATTCAACCCCCGTTTCTAGTGTTTCCTGTGGTTCTAACATTACTGTATGTGTTTCCTGCTGGAGAAGATACAAGCTTCAGAAGATAGAATCATCAGAAGATAGGACCAGTCAAACCAAGGAAAGAGAAAAAGTTGCACATGACAGTGACAGCTGTCTCCAAGGCTTGTCCAACACTATATTCCATATTCCTTGGCTATAAAAATGAGCTTCCTCCTCCAATTTTTACACACAGCTGAACAAGCAGAAGAAGCATCAAAAAATCTGTAAAATTACATTTGTACCTTCTGCAGAATTTCACTTTCTACAAATTCTTTTTGTTCTGAGTTAATCTAGTTAGGAAAGTGAAAATAATGTGTGTTGGCTCAAGAATCTGAGCTATATATTGATTTTTGTAAACCTTGAGCCTTTATTCTTTGTATTTTTATCACACAAGTTTGTAACTCTCAAAAGGAGGTGATTTCTTTTGAGAGATAGATAGGTTAAATCTGCAAGAGTGAGGTGTGCCCTGCTATTGGCAGATTTCAACTGGGTGAGCCTGTAGAGGCCGCAGAAGAATACTTGGTGATAGGGATGGCAAAGTGGGTTGGGCCCGGTGGGCCAGCCCGCCTAACCCGCCAAAAATGGCGGGGTGGGTTAGGTCCCTCCGGCCCGCCAACCCATTCAGCCCGCCCCGCCCCACCCAACCCGCCAACCCGGCGGGCCAATTGGTGGGCCGGCCCGCCGGGTTGGCCCGTAGGATTAGCCCACCAAATTTATTAATTTTAAAATCTTTTTTATTTATATTTAGTATTTAATTATAATAATTTTATAAATATTAAGGAAAAATGTTATGTAAAGACAAAAAAGTATAAATATTTCTTCTAAATTTTATTAAAATTTAAATTTATTATGTATTATATTTATTTTAATTTTTTTTTATAATTCTTTTGGGTGGGCCAGGCGGGCCGGCCCACCACCCCGCCTTAAAACGGGGTGGGTTGTATATCCTGGCCCGTTTTTTTCTGGCGGGCAAACAACCCCGCCCCGTTTTTGGGCGGGCCAACGGCGGGGCGGGCTGGCGCACTTTGCCACCCCTACTTGGTGAGCCTGCAGAGGCTGCTAAAGAATACTTGGTGAGTCTGCAAAGGCTGTAGAAGAATAATGGGTGAGCCTGAAGAGGTTGCAGAAGAATACTAGTGGTGAGGAGTGTTACACCCTTCTACCCCAATCTCTAATTCAATCATCAAATTGATATATAAGGAAAGTTTATAGACCACATCGGGTAAAAAGGTTCATAATTCTCACTTTAATCATCTTATTTAATTCAAAGTCAACTCCATGTAAATAAAAAGTAAAATCAATGGTTTTCAAAAACTAAAATTAAAGGATCAAAATCATACAAATCTCTCTTGGCCATGTAAGGCACTTAAAACAGTTTTCCTCAATCTCCACTCAACAACATGAATAAAAGTAAACTCCTAATACTAAGCCCTGAATGTCACAAGTATCAGAGTGAGACCCCTTCCTTTCAATACTCGGCACATTGTGTAGAAACACAGGGAAACACTAGAAGGGGGGTTGAATAGTGTTTCTGAATATTTTAGAAAGCTTTTCGCAAACAGGTGTTAAAAACACGATTTCAGACAGGCTCTTAAAGGACTGTCTGAAGTTTTCAGACGGTCTAAAAATACTAATTTTAAAAGATGTTTTTGTGCCTTTATAAAATATCAGATTAATTACTCTAACCCCTTGATTAGTATAAAAAGAATTGACAAGAGATAAGGGTAAGAAAACTTAGCCAAGGAATTTATCCTGGTTCACTCACTACCACTGTGAGCTACGTCCAGTCCCAATGCCAACTAGCACTTGGATTTTCTTTTAATCTTTCAAGATTACAAGTATTCTTTTACAGTCAAGCCTCTTCAGGCTCTACACCCAAGTATTCTTTTGCAGTCAAGCCTCTCCAGGCTCTACAACCAAGTATTCTTTTATCAACCAAGCCTCTCCAGGCTCTACAACCAAGTATTCTTTTATCAACCAAGCCTCTCCAGGCTCTATAACCAAGTATTCTTTTATCAACCAAGCCTCTCCAGGCTCTACAACCAAGTATTCTTTTATCAACCAAGCCTCTCCAGGCTCTAAACAAGGTTTACAAAGAAAGGAGTTTAAGCTTTTAAACTATACGAGTTTGAAGCTCAAACCAATACAATGTACAATAAAATCTGAGGTATGCTCAGGATATACAAATGTGTACAGCGAATTTTATCAGAGAGTTGTTACAGAGTAAAAACTTGCAGCGTGATGTTTCTCTGGGCTTTCTTGTATACTTAATTTTTCTTTTTCGCTTCTCTCTGTGTATAATGGTCTTCATGGAGGGGTATTTATACCCAAACTTCAATCCGTTGAAATACCACCGTTTAGAGATAGCATTAAATGCTATTTAATCCGTTGTGAGACATGCTTCTGAGAGCTCTGATGTTTCTGACACGGTGCAAGGTTTCTCTTGCCATAAGGCTGCTGCAAATGTTGCTGCAGAGACTGCGTTGCATAGATTTCCTCAGTGGTGTATGAAATTCAAAAATCACCAGGAAAGGTCTCTGTGTTCCTTGCTATAAACGTGTTTGAAAAGTTACGTGCAGCAGAGGTTTAGAAAAGTCTTCACAAGCTTCAGCAGAGGGTGCCACGTCATAAGTGAGACTTCAGACGGCACTGATACTTCAGACGGGTTGAACTACTTCAGACAGCTTCAACTCTTCAGACGAGTTCTGCTTCTTCAGACAACTTCAACACTTTGTCTTTTTATGTAGGCTCATAGTGACTCTTGCTGAAATCATAGATGAAGCATTAAAGCATGTGTGTATCTATGATAAGTAATTTAAGTCAAATTTGTCAACCATTAAAACTTTGGGAATCTAGTTGTCTATAAACAACCTTATGATATTTTTGAGACTCAACACATTGCGTGCCATCTTCATCACCT
The DNA here is from genome assembly GCA_026901365.1 of Sesbania bispinosa. NCBI lineage: Eukaryota > Viridiplantae > Streptophyta > Magnoliopsida > Fabales > Fabaceae > Sesbania > Sesbania bispinosa. The sequence continues at coordinate 18,521 of QLOH01000730.1, forward strand.
ATAAAATAACCACAGAGAGTACGGTGAGGAAAAGAACACATACTCATACATGCAATGTTGAAGGCTACCCTGTCCTCACCCAACACATAATCATCATCATTAATATCATCACATGATCATCATCATTCATATCAACTCACACTCTTTATATTCAACACATTACTCATCACAATACATATTATCTCTCATCTTAATCCACACTTGTTACATACAACACATTAATTTCACACAAATATATAATTCACACTTCTCAAATCATCAAGGACACACTCTTTACACTTTACACATAAATTTCTCATAAATATAAATTCACATTCTAACACAATCATAAAATGCCATGAATGCTCACTCTATGCTCATGTGCAATAACTCTTCCTAAGGATCATGATTTGGAACTCCGCACAATGGGCGCACCTCATCAATCATCTTAGTTGTTACCAATGATGGCCCTACCGTTAACGCCCTCTTGGCCGATAGGTTGCACAGTTAAACACCCCTCTTGGGCCCGTGCAAAGACATTCGCCCCCCGTCATCATCACCCACCTCTATTGGGCTAGATGACTCGCATTGAAAACACTCCCTCTTGAAGTAAATGCATCGAATGTCCCCCATCATGGTCGTCACCCAACACGCCGTACCATCTTAGGACTAGGGTATATGCTAGCCACGTCTGGCTTCTCATGCATCGCACACATCTCATATCTCAAATGTTATGTTCAATGCAATCAACATCATATCTAAGATCTTTCACACAATCTCTATGCTCAATGCTTCATCATCAATTCACATATATCTCATACAATCTCTTTTACTCTATCACTTCACATCACATCACAATATTATAAACATAGAACATCACATAGGATACTCATGCCACAATCAATACACTTTATACATCCAATTAATCTATCAATTCCACAAAACAATTCTCATATTAAATAAGCATCCAACTCAATTCCACATTTTTAAGTAAGTTAATCTGCGTGTTGCGCTCGCCCTGCACTCAGCGCGGGTTCCAGAGAGCTACGCTCCACTCTCACTCAACGCAAGTGGAGCGCAGTTCCAGAGAATTACGCTCCAGCCTGCGCTTCAGGGCAGTTGAAGTTTAAGTGTCGCAGAACGCGACTGTTCATACGTTTTTGTCCCCTTTCAACCCTCTTCTCCAATCCTTACTCAATTCTTTAAGTTCTGACTCTTTTATACTCGTTTTCACCGATTAAAAACACTGAAATCCTCAATCATTCCTACTAATTACAATAAATTTAACATCTAATCAATTATGGTTCCTCATCTCTAAACCCTTATTTAACCCCTTTTCGCTATTCTCACTACCATCACCCAATTCATCAAGATTATCACGTGCATACATCAAATCAAACACATTCCAAACACACAATAGATGATTCACAGATAGGTTCTCAAATTTAGAATTCTTAGAGGGTCTTATGGCTGCCCTCACTACCCAAGCACTCCCACATACACATACAAGCAGCACCCTTCCCCCCGTACCTTAGAGGCGAAGATCAATCAGCAAACGGTAGGCTCTCTCTCTTGATGATTACTGTGCAGCACCTTCCCCTTGCGAAGTCGTTTCTCCCCTCCTTATGGTTTCGCTCTCTGACGATTTGAAAAGTAAGGATTAGGGTGAATTGATAACCCCTCCTTAAATAATTACTTAATTGGGCTGGGCCTACCCTCAACCCACCCATTCCTCTTTTTGTTAAAATAACATTATTCATAAAAATATTAATATTACTATTATTTATTTCTTTTATTTTACTTTATTTTATTTTTAAAATTTGGGATGTTACAACTCTCCCCTCCTAAAAGAAAATTCGTCCTCGAATTTTACATGAAGTGAACAACTCTGGAAAGGACTCCTTCATCTTCTCTTCAAGCTCCCAAGTAGCACTCTCAGGTGTAGCTCCTCCCCAAATTACCTTAACTAAAGGAATTTCCTTACCTCAAAGTTGTTTCACCCTCCGATCCTCAACACTCACTGGTATGGTTTCCACCGTCAAGTTTTCCTTAATCTCAAGATGATCCGACTCAATCACATGTGAAGGATCGTGAATGTACTTCCGGAGTTGAGAAACATGGAAGACATTGTGAAGATTTGACAAATGTGGAGGTAAAGAAATTTGATAAGCAACATTGCCGACTCTTTTGAGAATTTGATAGGGACCAATGAAACGAGGTGTAAGCTTTCTAGACTTCAATGCCCTACCAACCCCAGTCCACGGAGTGACTTTCAGGAACGCATGATCTCCTCCCCTGAATTCCAAGTCCTTCCTCCTCTTATCAACATAACTCTTTTGCCTACTCTGAGTTGTCCTCATCCTCTCCTGAATTAACCTAACCTTATCAGTGGTCTGCTGCACTACCTCCGGTCCTAACACAAGGCTCTCTCCTGACTCACACCAACACAAGGGTGTCCTACACCTTCTACCATACAATGCCTCATAAAGCGCCATGCCTATGCTAGAGTGAAAACTATTGTTGTAAGTAAATTCTATCAAAGGCAGGAAACTATTCCAACTACCCCCTTGGTCTAACACACAAGCTCTAAGCAAATCCTCTAAGGATTGAATGGTTCTCTCGGCCTGACCATCGGTTTGAGGATGATAAGCTAAACCTGAGATCTCTATCTGAAACTATGTTAGATGGTATGCCATGCAACCTCACAATCTCACTTATGTAAATCTGAGCTAGTTTCTCTAAGGAGTACTTAATGTTAATAGGGAGAAAATGAGCACTCTTAGTCAATCTATCTACAATAACCCAAATAGAGTCATGTCCCCTCACAGTCTTAGGCAAAACAACTACAAAATCCATAGAAATGCTATCCCACTTCCACTCAGGTATACCTAAAGGTTGAAGCAATCCTGAAGGTTTTTGATGTTTTACCTTAGACTTTTGACAAACCAAACAAGCACTCACAAAGTCCTCTATATCCCTCTTCATCCTAGGCCACCAAAACACCTTTTTCAAGTCTTGATACATCTTAGTTGAACCCGGATGGAAACTAAGCTTACTCATATGCCTCTCTTCAAGTACTAAGCGCTTAATGGTAGGGTCACTAGGTACACAAACTCGGTTTCCAAATCTCACCACTCCATCTACTCCTAAGACAAACTCTCCACCACTACCCTCTTCTATAGCCTCACGCCTAATCACCAAGAATGGGTCCTCTAATTGAGCATTTCTAATGTCCCTCAACAAATCATTACTTACTCGAATCATTCCTAGCTTCACACTATCAGAAGTCACCCCACAAGCTAAGCTTAAATCTCTAAAGTGAGTCAGGAGATCCATTTCCTTAATCATCAAAGAACTAACATGAAGAGATTTTCTACTTAGAGCATCTGCTACTACATTAGCCTTACTAGGGTGATAACTCAATTCAAAATCATAATCCTTTAGAAATTATAGCCACCTCCTTTGCCTCATGTTCAACTCTTTCTGATCAAACAAATACCTAAGGCTCTTATAGTCACTAAAAACCTCAAATTTGGAACCATACAAGTAATGCCTCCACATCTTTAACACAAACACAACAGCTGCTAACTCAAGATTGTGGGTAGGATATTTTTTCTCATAAATTTTCAATTGCCTAGAAGCATAAGCTACTACTTTACCCTATTGCATCAACACCCCACCTAAACCCATCTTAGAAGCATCACAATACACTACAAAAGGTTTACTAAGATCTGGCAAAACTAAAACTGGTGCACTGGTCAACTTTTCCTTAAGGGTTTGGAAACTAAGCTCGCACTTACTATTCCATACAAAAGCAACCCCCTTCCTAGTCAACTCAGTCAAAGGTAAAGCTATCTTAGAAAATCCTTCCATAAATCTCCTATAATACCCAGCCAACCCAAGAAAACTTCTAATCTCACACACTGACTTAGGAGTCTCCCACTTAAGCACAGCCTCTACCTTAGAAGGATCAACACCTATACCCCCCCTTAGAAATCACATGACCTAAGAAGCTCACTTCTTCTAACCAGAAATCACACTTGGATAACTTAGCATACAACTGTTTATCCTTAAGAATCTGCAGCACTACCTTTAGATGTTCCTCATGCTCCTCCTTAGTTTTGGAGTAAATTAATATGTCATATATAAAGACAACTACGAATTTATCCAAATAGGGATGAAAAATTTTGTTCATATAATCCATAAAAATTGCAGGAACATTAGTCACAACAAATGGCATTACAAGATACTCATAATGTCCATATCTAGTCCTAAAGGCGGTCTTAGGTATGTCCTCTTCTTTAACTCTAATCTGGTGGTAACCCGACCTAAGATCAATCTTGCTAAATACACAAGCCCCCACTAACTGGTCCATTAGATCATCTATCCTAGGCAAAGGGTACCTATTCTTAATGGTTACCTTGTTCAACTGACGGTAATCTGTACACAACCTCATACTACCATCCTTCTTCTTCACTGGCAAAACAGGTGCTCCCCAAGGTGATACACTAGGTCTCACAAACTTCTTCTCTAGCAAATATTCTAATTATTTCTTAAGCTCTGCTAACTCCATGGGTGACATCCTATAAGGTGCAACTGAAATAGGTCCCGTCCCCGGTACTAGATCTATGGAAAATTATATCTTTCTCTCTCAGGTGGGAGACTAGACAACATATTATCAGAAAACACCTCAGGATACTCACACACTACAGGTATCTCATCGATGATAGCACTACTCTCAGAATTCAAAGAAGCTAGAAACATGTAAGCTTGGGCATCTTCCCTTAGAGACGCCTTCACCTAGTTGGCAGTCAAAAAGTCCTTATTCTTACTCTCAATAGGTTGACCAAACACAACAGTTTTCTCAGCACAATTCAATAGAACATGGTTGGAAGATAACCAGTCCATACCAAGAATAATATCTAGTTGACTCATAGGCAAACAAATCAAATCAACTAGGAATTCTCTATCATCAACATGAATAGGACAATTTAAGCACACATCAGAAGTAGAAATTGACCCACTAGCTGGTGTTTCCACACTCAACACAAAAGGCAAAGAAGAAACAGACAATTTTAATTTAGACACACAAGCATGTGATATAAAGGAGTGAGTCACACCAGAATCAAACAAAACAACTAGAGGAGTTCCCGCAATGAAACCAGTACCTTGGATCAAGTCTTCGGATTGAGCAGCTTCAGTACCACTCTAGGAAAATACTCTTCCAGTAGCTTTCGGTTTGCTGGCACTTCTACTAGCACTTCCACTCGCCGCTGTAGTTCCTTGTTTCCCTTGAGGACAATCACGAGAAATATGTCCTTGCTCTCTACATTTGAAGCAGGTGATCTCTTTATCTTCACATTGGTTTGCTCGATGTCCTGGTTTCCCACACCTGAAGCAATTATTAGAAGTAGTAAAACCCACACTTCCGCCCTTGGACGCCTGACTAGCCACCGGAGCGTTACTCCTCTTCTGCATCGAACCCTCACTGCCCCCTCCAAACTTGGAGCTTCCTGTTGCACGAGAATACGGCTTACTCTTTCCAGTTGATTCGGACTTGCTCAGGCTTCTCATAGGTCCTCCACTCTTGTAATGCGCAGCTCTAGCCCGGTTATCTTCATCATACACTCTACATTTGTTAACCAGCTCGTGAAATCGCACAATTCCCTGATAGTTGAAGACTTGCTTGATCTCAGGACGAAGCCCGCTGATAAACTTCACGCATTTTGCCTCTTCATTAACAGCTCCCTCGTATGTAGGACAAAAACGAACTAGCGCCTTAAACTTGGCTACAAAGTCCTCCACGGTGCCATCTCCTTGCTTTAGCTCAAGAAACTCAATCTGCTTCTTGTTACGGAAGTCATGAGGAAAGTACTTCTCGAGGAACAATCTTTTGAAGTTATCCCAGCTCAAAGCGGTGCCTTCATCAATCATCCTTTGATAGGTGCTCTGCCACCAAAATCCAGCATCCCTCGATAACATGAAAGCAGCCAACGTCACCTTTTGAACCAACGGGCAGTCCATTGCTTTAAAAATCTTCTCAATCTCGAAGATCCAATCAACAGCACCATCAGGGTCATAATCCCCACGGAAAGTAGGTGGATGGTTCCTCTGGAACCGAGCAAGCCAATCCACCTCTTGATGTTGGTTCAGGTTGCCAACAGCCTGTGCCATAGCCATTAAGGCTTAGCAATAACACGATCATTTCTACCTCCTCCAGCCATTACTTTTCTGATTCACAGAAAAGTAGAGGAATCAAACAAACAGCTAACTCAAGCAAAATAGTTCACTCAATCAATATCACAAGTTAACATCACAGAATCATAACAAACACATAACTTAAGGCCGATGAACCAACCTGCTCTGATACCACTAAATGTGACACCCTTCTACCCCAATCTCTAATTCAATCATCAAATTGATATATAAGGAAAGTTTATAGACCACATCGGGTAAAAAGGTTCATAATTCTCACTTTAATCATCTTATTTAATTCAAAGTCAACTCCATGTAAATAAAAAGTAAAATCAATGGTTTTCAAAAACTAAAATTAAAGGATCAAAATCATACAAATCTCTCTTGGCCATGTAAGGCACTTAAAACAGTTTTCCTCAATCTCCACTCAACAACATGAATAAAAGTAAACTCCTAATACTAAGCCCTGAATGTCACAAGTATCAGAGTGAGACCCCTTCCTTTCAATACTCGGCACATTGCGTGCCATCTTCATCACCTATAAAATAACCACAGAGAGTACGGTGAGGAAAAGAACACATACTCATACATGCAATATAGAAGGCTACCCTGTCCTCACCCAACACAAAATCATCATCATTAATATCATCACATGATCATCATCATTCATATAAACTTACACTCTTTATATTCAACACATTACTCATCACAATACATATTATCTCTCATCTTAATCCACACTTGTTACATACAACACATTAATTTCACACAAATATATAATTCACACTTCTCAAATCATCAAGGACACACTTTTTACACTTTACACATAAATTTCTCATAAATATAAATTCACATTCTAACACAATCATAAAATGCCATGAATGCTCACTCTATGCTCATGTGCAATAACTCTTCCTACGGATCATGATTTGGAACTCCGCACAATGGGCGCACCTCATCAATCATCTTAGTTGTTACCAATGATGGCCCTACCGTTAACGCCCTCTTGGCCGATAGGTTGCACAGTTAAACACCCCTCTTGGGCCCGTGCAAAGACATTCGCCCCCCGTCATCATCACCCACCTCTATTGGGCTAGATGACTCGCATTGAAAACACTCCTTCTTGAAGTAAATGCATCGAATGTCCCCCATCATGGTCGTCACCCAACACGCCGTACCATCTTAGGACTAGGGTATATGCTAGCCACGTCTGGCTTCTCATGCATTGCACACATCTCATATCTCAAATGTTATGTTCAATGCAATCAACATCATATCTCAGATCTTTCACACAATATCTATGCTCAATGCTTCATCATCAATTCACATATATCTCATACAATCTCTTTTACTCTATCACTTCACATCACATCACAATATTATAAACATAGAACATCACATAGGATACTCATGCCACAATCAATACACTTTATACATCCAATTAATCTATCAATTCCACAAAACAATTCTCATATTAAATAAGCATCCAACTCAATTCCACATTTTTAAATAAGTTAATCTGCGTGTTGCGCTCGCCCTGCACTCAGCGTGGGTTCCAGAGAGCTACGCTCCACTCTCGCTCAACGCAAGTGGAGCACAGTTCCAAAGAATTACGCTCCAGCCTGCGCTTCAGGGCAGTTGAAGTTTAAGTGTCGCAGAACGCGACTGTTCATACGTTTTTGTCCCCTTTCAACCCTCTTCTCCAATCCTTACTCAATTCTTTAAGTTCTGACTCTTTTATACTCGTTTTCACCGATTAAAAACACTGAAATCCTCAATCATTCCTACTAATTACAATAAATTTAACATCTAATCAATTATGGTTCCTCATCTCTAAACCCTTATTTAACCCCTTTTCGCTATTCTCACTACCATCACCCAATTCATCAAGATTATCACGTGCATACATCAAATCAAACACATTCCAAACACACAGTAGATGATTCACAGATAGGTTCTCAAATTTAGAATTCTTAGAGGGTCTTATGGCTGCCCTCACTACCCAAGCACTCCCACATACACATACAAGCAGCACCCTTCCCCCCTCGTACCTTAGAGGCGAAGATCAATCAGCAAACGGTAGGCTCTCTCTCTTAATGATTACTGTGCAGCACCTTCCCCTTGCGAAGTCCTTTCTCCCCTCCTTATGGTTTCGCTCTCTGACGATTTTAAAATAAGGATTAGGGTGAATTGATAACCCATCCTTAAATAATTACTTAATTGGGTTGGGCCTACCCTCAACCCACTCATTCCTCTTTTATTAAATAACATTATTCATAAAAATATTAATATTACTATTATTTATTTCTTTTATTTTATTTTTAAAATTTGGGATGTTACAAGGAGCACCAAAGAAGTCATCGTATCAAGGTTGATATAGTGGAAAATCCTACTGGGAGTAGGGACTGGATGTAGCCTCAAGGTTAAGAGGTGAACCAGTATAAATACCGTGTGCAATCTTCTTATCCCTTAAACTATTTACTTCTGTTTGTGCATTTGCATGATAACTGTCATAACATTTGCATGAAAATCTTTTAATCTATCAAATACCTAAGTAAGTTTTACCTTAACAAAGTTCAAAACAAGAGGAACCATATTTTCTGCATGATATAAACATAACTCATATTGTGAGGATTAACCTTTGAACTTCTAATATCAGCCAAGTATTTAACTTGAGCAGAATTAAATATTAGAAGAAAATTTGCAGAAATTTAAAGAGATCACAATTCAACCCCCTTCTTGTGATTGCAATATCTACTTCAGACCCGCCAAAGGAAATGGGTTGGAAAATCAACCCACCAGTGCCTAATGGCGAGTTGGCTCGTCAAAAAAATAAAATGAAAATATTGGTGGGTTGGTGGATCAACCTACCTAAAAAACATAAAAAAAAATGTAGACAAAGACAAAAAAAGGTTGTGACTACTTTTTTTTGTTTTTTTCCTTAAAAATTCAAATATTTATATTTTCATGACAATAAAATAAATTTTTAATAATTAAAATTATTTATATATTTTTTAAAATATTCATGTAATACATGATAGGTTTGCTAGTTTAAAAATTCAAATAAAAAATAAAAATAAATATAAAAATACATGAAGCAAATTACCGATGAAATGATTTTTTATTGATCAAATCAATTTTTAAAATTTTCAAAAATAAATATCTATATTATATGTATTATAATTTATATTTATTACCATTAGCATATTTTTTATTAATTAAATTTATTATTAAAAATAATTTATTTTAATTTTAATATTTCGCACAATTATTCAAACAATAAGTGATATATTTGCTAGATTAATTCTGAACTAGACGTTCTTCCATGGCGATGATCAGAATGGTCGGAGTAGAGCGGAAGCTGGAACGATTACGCCGACGAGACAGCGGCAGGGGGTACCTGCAAAGGGACTCTGACGCCCAAGTCAATACTCTTTTCTAATATCCGATTGTATTATGAGAAAGAAAGGGATGGATATTACCTGGTTTCAACATATATTTATAGTTGAATCTGTTACATGCTTAGTTAGTTAGTCAGTTAAGCTGGTTTTCCAACTACGCACCCCAGCTTCTAGTATCTCATGCGCCGTTTATATACGTCGGGTTACATCGTCGGTTTGTTGTACATGAAATGTTTACAACAAACCATCCTTGAAGTCGGTTAGCCGAGGGTACCGAACATTTGCCCCCAAGTTGAGAGGCCGAGAATCAGATTCTCGATTTATTCCTTCGGATGGAAAGGTCGTCTTCCTATATGCGTTCCCATATATGCCCAGAGACAATGGTTCGCACTTAATGGGTCAAATTTGGGGCAGGCCCACTAATGCTTTGGCCCATTACTGTTCAAAACATGTTGTATACTTAAGTGCCTTTAGACTCCCGCGCGTCAGTTCGTCTTCTTCGTATCCTGAAGCTTTGAATTTTTTCCAGAGAGTGATATATGCCCTTTGAACCCAGCAGCCTAGACATTTTGCTGCATGATTTTTATGGAGAATTTCTCGGCTACATCACGCTTTCTATCTTCCCCTTTTTCTACCGTCCGTGCTCCGTTTATTTCCTTTTTTGTAGTTTAGTTTAGGGCTTTTATGGAACCTGTTAGTGGTTGGGGGTTAATGGGGGTATTGTGGTTTATGATGAAGTTGAGGAGGTCATTGGGTGTGAGTTGCGTTTTAGGAAACATCGCTCAAGTGGGGACACTGTTGTTCTCCTCGGGCCATCCGTGGCCATGATTCTCTGCATGGGTAGTGGGGTTTTGTTGACTGAATCCTTTTTTTATCGCAAATTGAAAATTTATGAACTGCTTTATGCCTTAGTAGTGGGAGGTATGTCTCGTATTCCGAGGTTTTTCGGCTAGCAAGGGTTGTTCGTTCTTATGTTGGCTCATCATCGTCGGAATCAGAATCTGAAGATGATGAGTGTAATCGTTTTTTGGATCTATATGACAGGTCCGACATGAATCGCCGAAAGTGAAAAACTTCTCCGACTTCAGAATTTCCTCCTCCTCCTAATTTAGACCACTTGGCCTGGGTAGATATGGAGCCCTTAGGTACCCGTTGCTGGTATTCCTCCACGGAGGAGTTGTCGCTCACTTTTGGTCAAGTGACCATTTCTCGTTCGGGCCATGAAGATGAACGGGAATTGGTACGCCTTGGGGAGAACGACAGGATTTGTTCTTAGGGAAATGCCGAGGAGCCTTTCCTTCCAATGTATAAAACACTCTTTGAAGACTTAGGTGTTTGACTACATTTTACCGACTTCGAGGTTGGCGTTCTTCAGTTCCTGCAAGTAGCGCCTTCACAATTGCATCCAAATGGTTGGAGTTTTATCAGGTGCTTCCAACTATTATGTGAAGCTTTAGATCTCCCTTATACAGTAGATTTATTTCTTCATATGTTTCGTCCGTTTCCTGTGGTCGACAAAGAGGACGACAATCAGAAGGCTTGGCTTGCCCTAAATACCGGTTTAAGGGGTAAGTTGTTTAGCCCTTACCTTTCGTCTTATAAGCACTGGAAAGAGAGATTTGTATTCTTTAAGCCGAAAGGGAAGGGTAAGGATCATCTTTTGACGGGGGACTGGTTGTTCCGTTTTTCCCTATATTGGATTCCAAACCACTTTGCGAAAGAGACGAAGGAGTACACTGCTTTGGTGAAGGAGCTCACAAGCCGAGTAAGAGGTCGTTGCTCGCCTTCAGAAGTTTATGGATGAGGAAGTCGAAGTGTTAACCTGTCACTCTATTTTGTCCGATTTCAGTCATTCTTTGAAAGAAAAATTAGGTATAACCTTTTAGTTATTTTATTTTGCGAATCATGTTTGTGCCCTAATACTAAATTTTGTGCAGGAGACATGCCGCTTTCGAACCAAGCTCGTTTGATGAAGAAACGTGACAAGAAGGACACTTTGCAAGTTATGACGAACAAGTCTTTGATGGTGGGAGCTGATGATGCTAAGACTTCTCCTCGAAGGGAACCTGACCCAAAGAGGTTGAAGGTTGATGAGAAGGTTTCTGGGAAGTCCCTTGAAGCGTTGAGCACTGTCGTCAACACTGTGGCAACGAATTTCCTTTTCTCTGGGAAGTCTGGATGGGCCGGTCCTGATCTGGATGAAAAAATAGCTCAAGGTATCCCGTTTGAGGGATGTCGGGCGACTTTCTCGGTTACGACCCCAAAATCTATGACAGTTTTCCTATCCCAAATCAGCATTTGGGGGTTGCGCAATGCTACTATGGCGGAATTCTTCAAATACTCGGTCAGGCAGTTGTTGGCCTTGCCCGAGATTAAAAGGATATGATGAGGTTAACCGAGAAGTTGCGGGATGATGAAGTTCAGATGAAGGCGGCGCTGGCCAATGTCAAAAAGCTGGAAGAAGACCAAGAAAAGGAGAAACAAGAGAAACTCACCTTGAATGAGTCCTTATGGGCCAAAACGACGGCGTTGGAAGAGGCTAAGGTGAAGATATTAGCTCTGGAGTAAAGCCTGAGGAAAGAAAAAGAAGTTGATGCTGAGAATGAAGCTAAACTCAAAGTTGATTTGCAGGAAGTCGAAGATGGATTGGATGAGTCGGCTGAGCTTTACTGTCACACTACGATTGAACAGATCAAGTTTCTGAATCCTTTGGTGGAGATCAATACCCGAGGCATGGATACGATGTGCGTAGCCCATAATAGGAAATGGTACTGAGTATATGGCGATGGGTGGTATGAAACCTCTCCTAGTGATGTTGAACCGGTTCCGCCTCCTGAGAAGGATTTAGTTATCATTCTTGCACCTGAGGTTCCTGTGAAAGAAGTAGAGACTGAAGTTCAATCAAAGGAGGAATGAAGGGTCGGGATGCCGACTTTATCCTTGTGAAGTACTTAGTTTATATAAACAATGTTTATATGTTATTTTGATGTAAACAATGTCTAGTGTTTTGGTAAAGACTTCGTAACTTAATATAAGTTGTTTCAATGTGTATCGGGGCAATCGTCGTTAGCAAAACGAGACCATCCCTCTAACCTAAACCGTCAACGAGGGTCGACGTTTAGGAACACTTTAGGACGAGGTGGCTACAACCTTCCGGGGCTAGTCGGAAGGCGAGCTGCTTGTGAGAAAACGGCTAAGATTGGAAGTGACATATGCAAACGTTAAGCAAAAGGAACAACTTTATTAACTATAATATGCTTTAAGTTTGGCGGTGTTCCCTGTTCTCAGGATTACTTAACTCGAGAGAGTTTCTAACATATATGCGCGCATATTGGTTCGACTAATGACCCTATAAGGTCCCTCCCAATTTTTTGCCAACTTGCCCTGTGAAGCATTCTTGTTACCTACGTCGGCTCTTCGGAGGATCGGATCTCTGATGTTGAATTGCCTCGGAATAACCTTCAGATTGTATCTTTTTACTGATTGTACCTTTATAACGGCTTCCATTATATTTGCTCGGTCTCTTACTTCCTCAATAACATCTAATTCTTCATGCAATGCCTGCTCGTTCTGGTTTTCTTCAAAGATAATTGTTCTGAGGCTTGGTTTTCCGATTTCTATGGGGATGACAGCCTCAGAGTCGAAAGTTAGTCTGAAGGGGGATTCTCCCGTTGTGGAATGAGGGGTTGTACGGTAAGCCCACAGTACATGAGGGAGTTGTTCAACCCAATTTCCTTGGCGTTGTCAAGTCATCGCTTTAACCCCCTCAAGATTATTTTATTTGCCGCTTCGGCTTGACCGTTGGTTTGTGGGTGTTCAATGGAAGTGAAGTGGTGTCGGATGTGGAGTTCGGATAAGAGTTCTCAGAACTTCTTGTCGGTAAACTGAGTGCCGTTTTCGATTATTATGGCTCTTGGAATGTACACCCCACTTGTCGGGGTTGGCTTGTACACCCTCTCAGTCAACATAAAACCAAGGAACTTTCCAGCTTTCACTCCAAACGTACACTTTTTGGGATTTAGGCGCCTATTGAACTTTCGTAGTCGGTTGAAGACAATAGCCAAGTCAGATACGTGGTTTTGGTTGGTTTCGCTTTTGATGATCATGTTGTTGATATAGACTTCCACCGAGGTGCCAATTAAGTCGCTAAATACTTTGTTCATCATGCGTTGGTAAGTTGCACCAGCGTTTTTAAGCCCGAAAGGCATCATTCGATAACAGTAATTAGCGTTTTCAGTCATAAATGTTGTTTTTATTGATCAGGGGTGCATTGGGATCTGGTTGAAGCTGGAATACGCATCCATAAAAATAAAACATAATAACCAGATGACTGGTCTCCAAGTCGGTCAATATTGGGGAATGGGTATGAGTCCTTGGGATAAGCACTATTTAAATGTGTAGTCTACACACATACGCCACTTCCCTGAAGCCTTTTTTACTAATACAACATTTGACAACCACGTAGTGTATTTAACCTCACGAATAAATCTGGCCTCAAGCGGTTCTTTGACCTGTTGATTGACGGAGTCTGAGTGATTTGGACCCATCTTCCTCTTTCTTTGCGTTATAGGCTTTACTGCAGGGTCGATGACTAGTCGGTGGGATATTAAACTTGGGTCCAGGTCGGGCATGTCAGCTGCGGTCTATGCAAAGAGGTCATTGTTGTTCTTGATTAGGGATGACAGATCGCCAAACACCTCAAGTGGTAGTTGAGAGCCTATATGGACAACAATGTCAGGATTTGGGAAGACTTGTAGAGAGATGGAATCTTCTTCTGGTGATGGGCGGAGGCCGGTGTTATCGCTGCGCATGTCGAGATCGGTGAGGAGGACGTCTAAGGATTTGTCAGCAACGAACTGCGCTGGTACCTTGGCGAGTTTTAGTGATTCACGATAACATGAGCTGGCCGCGACTTGATCACCTCTGAGTGATACTAGCTCCCCTTGGTCGCTCCAAAACTTCATGAGGAGGTGAGCAGTCGAAAAGATCACCCCCAAGCTGTTCAATGTTGGTCTTCCGAGGATGGCATTATAAGTGGATGGGCAATCGACCACTAAGAAGTGGACTTTGATGGTCTTTGAGGTCGAAGGTGATCCGAGGGTGACTAGGAGTTACACGAAGCCCCTTGGACAGATAGTGTCACCTGTAAAACCAATTAAATCTCCTCCCTGGTATGGGAGCAAGTCGGAGTCTAGGATTCCGAGAGTTTCAAATGATTTTTGGAACATGACGTCCACCGAGCTTCCCTGATCCATAAAAGTACGACGAACCTCGTGGTTTGCCATGAACGCAATGACAAGGAGGGGGGTCATTATGGCCTGGGAGGATTGGCCCATGGTCGTCGTCATCAAATGTGATTGGGGGGCGCCGTCGGCGAGCCCGATTGAGTTGTGAATCAGAGGAGGAGGTAGAAAGGACTTCTTTGAGGTCGCGCTTCCTGGAGTTGTTAGATATACCTCCCCCGATGAATCCACCTGCAATAACGTAGACGATGGGGTGAGGAACAGAGCGCTGCTGGTGGTTGGACGATTGTACCTCTTGCTTGGATGATCGGGGGGTGCATTAGCGTTGAGGCTCGTGGCGCTGTGAGGACGCTTTTTCGTTGGCACGTCTTGAAGGTGAGTGGTGGCGACGGGGGCTCCGACTACGTGACCTGCTCCGTTGGTGCCGTGAAGTCTCAGCTCGGTATCCCTAACATCCATCGCCGCTCTTCTTAACGAAACAGGACAACTTGCCTCGGCGGATCAATTCCTCAATTACATCCTTGAGGTTGATGCATCTGTCGGTGTCGTGCCCCTGGGACCTTTGGAAACGACAATACTTTGAGCGGTCAGTAGTTGGTGTAGGCTTGATGGGTCTTGGAGGGCGTATGCCGACGTAAAACATTTTGACGTTCAAGACCTCCGAAAGGATTCTGCTGCTTGAAGTATTGAGGGGGTAATAGTGGTCGTAGCGCCCAGTCGGACCCTTGGAAGGCCGGTGGTTCTTCTCGTTGGAGTGTTTGTTGGATTTTGCCTGGTGGTTAGGGTCCTTCAGCTTCAAAGCTAGCTCCTCATCTTCTAAACATATGTACTCTTCAGCCCGGCGTAGGAAGTCTTCCATGTCGATGGGTTTACGCTTGGAGAGGTCAATCCAGAAGGGTGAGTGTGGTACCAGACCATCCTTGGCAAGCATCAATTGTACCCCCGATTGAATGTCGTGAACCAGAAGTGCCTCCTTTGTGAAGCGGTTGATATAGTCGTGTAGAGATTTGGAGGAAGCTGTCGGACTTGCTTGAAACTGGCCTCTGTCTTGGGCTGTACTTTGCTTGCAGTGAAGCTTGTGATGAATTTTGAGCGTAGGTCTGCCCAAGTGTTGACAGAGCCTTGTGGAAGGGACTGGAATCATCAGAGGGCAGTTTTCTTCAGTGACAGCGAGAAGACACGACACGTGATTGGTCCTGTGGCGCCTCTGATGGACATTGTTGATTCGTAGACGTCCAGATGCTCTAGGGGATTGTTGGTACCATTGTACAACTCCAGAACTGGTATCTTTTCAAAACTCTTGTCAATGGGAAAGAGCATGATGCTTTCGGAAAAAGGAACCACAGATCGGATGACTTCTTCGTCGGAGACGTCTCTCGGGTCGGAGGGCGGTCGCTTTTGTGAATGGTGAATGTTGAAAGATGGTGGTGGAGGCAGCAGTGGCTGCTGGCAAGGATGGTATATGGATTGGACTGGGGAGATGGAGTGAACCGAAGTGGCCGGTGATGGAGGAGGAGATAGTGGGGGTGGCGGAGGCGATGAAGGTGGTTGGGGCAGAGGAAGTGGTGGCCCCATGTGCTTTCTTGGAGAAAAGGTTGGTTCTTGATGAATGTTGGCTTTTCTGGGATGATTGCTTAGCGGAGATTTGGGCCTGTTCCGCCTCTAAGCGATTGATTCGTTCAGCATAATCGTTCAAGAGCTGATCTTGCTTCTGAATGAAGGCTAACAATTCTTGTCTTGTAAATTCGGGATGTGGCGATGATGGCGGATCTTGTTCTTGGTTATGGTGAGGGGGAATCTCATGAGATATCTGTTGAACGTCGGAAGGTGGTGTTCTTGGATTGTCTTGGTCGACAGATGTGAGAAGGCGACCGCTGCCAGCAGACGCGGTGGTTTTGGTGTCTACCATGGAGAGATGCAGGGATGTAGCTTATCGTAGTTGTTTCCCCACAGACGGCGCCAGTATTGACTTGGGCATCGGAGTCCCTTTGCAGGTACCCCTACCGCCGTCTCGTCAGCGTAACCGTTCCAGCTTCTGCCGTACTCCGACCATTCTAATCGTCGCCTTGGAAGAATGTCTAGTTCAAATTCCAAATTTTAAATAGAAAAAAAAATAAATCAAATATAAAATAATTCGTGATATAAATTATCTTTAAATAGCTTTTATTAATTAAATAATTTAAAAGAATTATATCGGTATATATTTTAAATTTTAATTTTTATATTCTATAAAAAATATCCGCATAATAATAATAGTAGAATACGAATCTTGTAATTATTTTTAAAATTTAAAAAATAAAAATAAATGAAAAATTGCATGTGATACAATCAATTAAATAATTTTCTGTTAATTAAATACATGGTGTATCGCTCGATAAGGAAAACTAGGTCCAGAGTGGAAGTAATAAAAGAAAAAAGAAAAAACTTTAAAAAAAAAGAGTTGAACGGGAGCTGTGGATCCATCTAGAAGTGACCAGAAAAACTAAAGAGGAGAGAGAGAGAGAGAGAGAGAGAGAGGTACCTACCCCCAATCCAATGCATTTTCTGAACTCCACTATTCACAGTACTATAAACAAAGATTAATAATTACAGTAAAATGGCATTTCTGAGGTCTGTAGCAACAACAACAAGTGCTATAGCTGCTGCATCTGCTATCCCTGCAGCAATCGCCTTTTCTTCTCTTTCGTCTTCCTCATCTTCTTCTTTCTCTCACTCCCCCCAATCCTCCAAATCCCCAAACACGCCCTTCCCTTCCAACCCCAATAGGTTGGGCCTCGTCAAAACATTTGCTGCTCCTCCCTCAGTTCTCCACATGGACCACAAGCTCTCTTCTCAGGTTCGTCATTCATATTTTCTCCAGTTCTCCTCTTAATTACTTTATTAGCTTATAATCTTAAATTTTGATTCTCTTTCTCTCACAGGCCGATGCTGTCTTGCCGGAGTTACTGGTGAGTTTAATTAACCATCTTCTCTATCCTTTCCATATTTGTATGCAATTGAAAATTGCAAATTTCGATGGATTTTTTACCTTGTTTAGCTAAGCTTCCCTAATAGTCTGAAGTTTCTCTGTTCTTTTTTTTTTTTTTTGTTAATTCGATGTCAGACGGAGTACATGGTGGATATGAAATGCGAAGGTTGTGTCAATGCGGTCAAAAACAAGCTGAACACGATAGAGGGTAGGTGTTTTAGTGTAAGTGCCATAGATTCCAATCATTACATAATTTTGGTCCTCTTATTTATTTATTTATTTATTTTTTGCAGGAGTGAAGAACGTGGAGGTGGACTTGAGCAATCAGGTTGTTAGGATTCTTGGTTCAACACCGGTGAAGACCATGACTGAAGCTTTGGAACAGACTGGTAGAAAAGCCCGATTAATAGGACAAGGAGTGCCAGAAGGTTAACTGGTCAATTCTTGCTTTATCATTATCATGATTTCTGGTTGTAAATTTTGTGATGCTAATTTTACCTTATTGACTATAACTGTGAGTGTGCCTGTTTTTTTGTGCTAATCTTCTTGCAAATGAGATTGTAAAATCCTCCAAACTGAAGGTTAGGGCTTGCATCAGATAGGTTTGCTCCTAAATTTATTTCATGGGAAGATTGATTAGAGTATGGTAATTAACTAATTATGAAGTGTGACTTTGATACCAGTGTGGTTATTATGGTGAGGGTCTCACACTCTGCATAAGTGCACATCACATTTTTAAACTCTTGAGTTTGTATGCTCCGTAAGCAGCTACTCGACTCTACCACAGTTGTCATTTTCCCAACTTCCTTTATTTCTGTCATAGAAAGAGAAAAATAAGGTCCGTTTTGTCTTCAAACTAGGAGCATATGAAGGTGCTCAATCCCTTCGCCTAATAGGTTATTCTTTGAGTAATCCCCATTATCATTTAGACATGATTACTTTTAGTTCAGAATATCAAGCAGTTTATTCAGCATCAAACTGATGTTGATATGCTTATAACCAAACATCAAATAGCTTGCATTATACCCCTCATTAACATAGAAAGCGTTGTTGATTCTGCATTCTCATCAAACCCTAGGTTTCTCTTACATTTGACTTCACATTTCAGTTCCAATTCCATAATCTAATAAAAAAAGAAAAAACACACCATCTGAAGCTTTTGATCCCAGCTTCAACGGTTTTTTGAATAATTTGCCAGTAAGACTTAAATTTTGATATATTTTCCCAAAGCCTCTACAATTACAGAGATTCAATGACCTTGTTTCTATAGGTATGTGTATTACAGGTTGGAGATTGGAAATGATCTTATTTGGGACACTGTTCTCTCTGCTATTTATTTCTAGCTTGCACCAATTTTTCTTTGTCAGTTTCTTTTTATTTGTTTATTTTTTTGGTACATCAGTTTCTTTTTATTTGCTGAAGTAGTTGAAGATCTTATGTAGGAATTTATTTATTCATATCATCAATAGCTAGTAATAATAGACCAAAAACAAGGAAAACTAGATTGCTGTATTATTTTCTTGTACTCCAATATACTTATTCATCTGTGAAATGTTTGCTATTGAGTGCTTTTGTAATACATGTGTCACTATAAGGAAACTGCTGGGTTTTGACACATCAGGTAGCAAAGTTTGTCTGGCAAATAGGGTTGTAAACAACTCTTGTATTTTTATGCTTGAGGAAATTAATGTGGTATTCAATTTCATAAACTTACTAAGTACCTATTTGTTTTGCAACCAAAATTATGTTTGAGCAAGAAGAATGAAGTTGCACAGCAACCAAAGGTGTTTGACTCCCCTTTTTACTTTTCAAAAGTTGGTTTGTGGTCATTAGAGTTAATTTTGGAAGAACCGAAGAAGTGAAATTTTCTTAGTTTTTTGTTGAGAAGAATTCTTTCAAGGTTTGGTTGGGACCCACAATATTTACACCCAAAAATTAATTCTATCTTACCATTCAAACAAAAACAATTCTTTTAAACGTACTTCTATAATATCATTCATAAACACAAATCATTCTACCTAGAAGCATTTTTCCAAAATTAATTCTATCAAAAGCCATTCTACTCGACTTTAAAATAATCGGACCCTAAGTTTTGTCCGTTCATTTATTTTATTTTCAATGTTCCTCCCCCCTATTATGTAGCAACTTGTGTGTATATCCTCTTTATTGACCCTGATACGGCCTAAGCTTGTTTTTGCTTAGACTACAGCAGCCGATAAATGTTTTATCAATTTTTTTCTTTAAAAAGAAAATCTTTGTTCAGTTGTATGATGTCTCCTGATTTCCTTGTATTTGATAATCCTGTTATAGCTCTTGTTATACAATAGTTTATACTTTATAAGCAACTCAAATTCAATTAATATGATTGTCAGCAGTTTGTTTTTAATGCTGTTTTCATGGTTTCAGTTGCCTTTCCAGTTCTGATTTAATTAAATCTTTCTTTTGCTTTTACAGACTTCTTAATATCTGCTGCTGTTTCCGAATTCAAAGGTCCAGATATTTTTGGTGTTGTTCGTCTGGCTCAAGTAAATATGGAACTAGCTAGGGTTGAAGCTAACTTCAGTGGGCTATCACCAGGAAAGCATAGTTGGTCTATTAATGAGTTTGGTGATCTAACTAGAGGTGCAGCAAGCACTGGTAAAATGTTCAATCCAATAAATGATGAAAACACTAAAGAGGTTTGCTTTCCCGTATATCTCCTGGACAACTTCTATTTCTCCCTGTAAACATTTCTTTTTATAACGATTAATGGCTGGTGTGTGTGTGTTACTACAAAACACTAAGATGGATAGGATAATTTTTGGAATCCAAAAGTATGTGGATGCATCATGATGTCTGTTTAGTTTGTAGGATATTTCCTCTGATCGAGGCTGACTATTTTATTGTGATGTGATATCTGGAATGCTATTCCTGAAATTTTATTCTGCTAATAATCTAGTTCAATTTGGGGACTGGGTAGGTAGGAAGACAGATACATGCATGGAGAATACCTGAAGTTTTCTTCCTCAAGCTACAAAACAGCAACAAAAGCCTTTCCCACTAAGTGAGATTAGCTACATGGACTAAATGATGCTATAATATCTTATTTTATATCATGTTTAGAGAATTTATTCTTGCTCCCTTCCTTCTAAATGAGTAGTGTTGATGCATGGCATATAAATAAGATAGTAATTGATTGGGTATATAAATGAATTCTGTGTATGTTTTGAATAAAATAAGATAGTAATTGATTGGGTATATAAATGAATTCTTTGTTTGGAAATTTAGAAAATAGGAATTGATTTTATTTTAGCCTGAGAATTAGTTTCTAAATTAAATCAGTTATTTTCAAACGCAACTTAAAGAGGTTGGTTGATTGGATCTTCAGCCACTGGGCGACCTGGGAACACTAGATGCTAACGAGAAGGGTGAGGCCTTCTACACTGGCGTCAAAGAAAAGCTGAAGGTGGGTGATCTTATTGGACGATCTGTGGTGGTATATGGAACTGAAGATAAATCAGAACACGGCATAGCTGCTGCGGTAATTGCCAGAAGTGCAGGAGTGGGTGAGAACTATAAAAGACTCTGTACGTGTGATGGCACCACCATATGGGAGGCAACTGACAGAGATTTTGTTACTAGCAAGGTCTGATAGTGATTCACTGAAAACAAAGCATTCCAATTTAGTTGTGTTGTCACCCTTCAGTACTTTCGTATTTTGGGAACTTGTATACTATTAGGTTAATAATGTATCTGTTATTTAGAATAAGTACTTGTTACATAAATTATGTACTTATTTTCGTGGATAAGATGGTAGTAAGGATAGGTTATTCTAATATCATTGGTCAAGGTACCGATGTCAAGTTTTCTCAAAGGTATGCAATTTGTTTTAATATACAGTGGATAAAATCTGTATTTTGTGGATATGTCAAGTGTAATGTAACCTATCCGATAAATTTTACTCGATTTGTATTTATAAGACCCTCTTTGATTTAAATACTCATATTAAGAAAAGTTTTAATGTATTCATTTTTTTAAAAAAAATTAATTACCAAATTTATCCCAACTTAAAATTAAATTTTATTCCATTGAAAATTAGAAAGGTTAATTAATTATAAAAGGGTAAAGATAGTAAATATTAATAAATACTATTAAAATTTTGAGGGTTTTATAAAAGGGATCAAAACAAGATTCTAAAGGATACTATAAAAAGGCCGGAGAGAATATAGAGCAGCATTGACATCTTTTGCAATATACCGAAGCCGCATGATCTATTTCTTTTGGCCTATTTTATTGTGAAGTTGCCCTGGACTAAGATTTTGGAAGAATAATTACCAAGTGAATTTGGAATTACTAAGGTTGCATTTGGGATGATTACGGATTTTTAATTTTTAATTTTTTATTTTTAAAAATTTTAAATTAAGTTTTTATAATTTAAAAAAATTAAAAAAATTGTGATTTTTAAAATGATTGTTTTGAAAACCAAAAAAAAATTTTAATTTTTGATTTTGAGTTATAAAAACTTAATTTAAAATTTAAAAAAATAAAATTAAAAACTCAACCATCTCGATCGGCCCTCAAGTTAGTTCATAAATTTAGTATCTATTTTAATTATAATTGAAAAGATTTCAAACGTATTTTCAAACATGGAAAACAAGATGATAGACAATAAAGGTAGATAAGTAATTATAATCTTTAATTTGAAAATTGATGTAGCTGCTAGCTGGTACTCATTTTTCTAGAGGTTTTGTTTAGCTTGGTCTTTTGTCCACCAAAATAATAATAATAATAATAATAATAATAATAATAATAATAATAATAATAATAATAATAATAATAATAATAATAATAATAATAATAATGGCTTAAATATACTTTTGGTCCCTATATTTTTGTAAATGGGTGACTTTGGTCCCCTAATTTTAATTGTTCAATTTTGGTTTCTCTTTTTTAAAAATTGAACAAATTTAATCCTATCGTTAGCCTCTCATTAAATATTTAGCAGAGTTTGCTGATATGGATTTAATTTTGTGACGTGTAAACTATCACATAACAAAGATTATAATTTAATTTTATCTCTTAAACTTTTTAAACGAAAAATTAGAAAGTAAAATCAGACTCTGCATAATTTAATACAAGGAAAAAAAATTAAAAAATAAAATTTCACTATTACACTCCAATTTCCTCAAAAATAATAAAGCAAATACAAGTCCCAAAATTAAAACAATTGCAGGTCTGCTTCAAACTATCAACCAAGTAAAGTGAAATCTCATGAACTGAAATCTCATTTAGGCATGAAATGAAATTTAAAATGAAATCGAAAGCGAACTGAAATATGCAAACTCTGATTTTTCGTTTAAAAAATTAAGAAATAAAATTGAATAAAAATTTGTCATGTGATAGTTTACACGTCACAAAATTAAATCCATGTCAACAAATTCTGTTAAATATTTAATAGGAGGCTTACGGTAGAATTAGATTTGTTCAATTTTTAAAAAAGAGGGACTAAAATTGAGCAATTTAAACTAGAGGACCAAAATCACCCATTTACAAAAGTATAGGGACAAAAAATGTATAATAATTAACAACAACTTAAAAAGAAAAGGAAATAAAGGCCTTTATTACTATATTCTTTTCCACCAATAACAAGCCCCCCATAAAGAGGGGTTGCTGCCTCTCATTCGGAAGGTTAGCCTTTCAAAGTCAGTTCTAAGCCATTCTTTTTCCACCAATACTTTGTACCCGTTTGTGTTACAGGTAACTAGAATTCATTTTAAAACTAATAGTTGAAAATAAATTATGCACGTTTTATAAAATGTGTGATTTAAAATCAATTATTAATTTTATGAAATTGATTTTGGAGTGTTTAAAAATTAAACCAAACAGGATAAAAATAGATACACGCAGGTCACAAAAAGAATCTTGGAAATGTTTTCTTGTTTAGAATTTAAGAAAATATAATTACCAAAAAAAAAAAGAATTTAAGAAAATATCATCAATTTGACATTTAAGTAGACATGGTAAGAATTTCCTTTTACACCGAAACACCAACTAAGGCTATGTCAGCTTTGATTAACATACATTTTACGTGAAAGACAATAGTGACTCGTCAAACTCACTATAATACAGAAGGCAACTATAACAACCAATAATTTAACACGGATAAAAGTAAGACTTGATTAAAAAAAATTCAGTTCATCCATAAAGTCAATGAAAATTATTTCTAATGGTTTCTCTGCGTGCACTACCAGCCAGAAAAGATATTAAATTAGGTTGGCAGAGGAGGCAATAGGCCTTCTTTCGTAGCCATTTCTAACAGTGCAACAGCCGTGAGAACCTTGCAATCTGCCGTAGTGCGCCAAAGTTTGTTGTATGGCACTACACGTACCTTAATCAGCTCCCCATGATCACGAAGACCAGTCTCTTTACCCTGTAGCTGTGTGATAATCTCTTTATCCACACGCCCTCTGTACAGAAAGATACTGATTTCCTCGTCACATCCTCCCTTACCCCAAGTAAGAAAACAAACAAAAAGATGTAAATAGAGATCTCCATGTGATGATAATGAAGCAAAAAGAACAAACTTTGCCAACTAAATGTACAAGAATTTTGACTGTAGTATTGAGATGATTTCAACATTAGAGCATATAATTTCAACAAATTCATGGGCTAATAAACTAATTTCAGTATGCAATCATATAAGGCTCATCTGTATGATTTACTAATTACTATTTAGATTAGCCTCAAATGACCAGAAGTTGAACTGCATGTTCATTGATTGTTAAATGCAACATCTAAACTTAAACCAACAAAGGCATGATACTAAACTATATTCATGTTATTGCCAAAGTATTGCAGAACTTTGAGAAGTATAACTGTATAAGACACGAAATCCTAAGCTTTTTTATTTAAAAAAATGACTGAATTATTTACAAAACACAGATCATGAAATTTGGAAAAGAAAAAAGAGCAATAAGGTCCTCATGCAAAAGGATAAAAATATACAGGAGAGGGAAAAAATCTGCATCCAGTAGAAGAGTCCAGGAAAGCAGTGAGGTCAACCATATCTTCTAGATTTAACTTGATGCCAGTCTCTTCTTCAACCTGTCAGAGTCCCAACTTCAAGAAGTCATGAATAGTAATGTTGAAATAGTCATATCACTAGGAAAGACAAATAAAAATTTCTGATATGCAAGTAAAAAGGCTGTTAGTAATGCAATTAAACAATGCACTTTCAGTACAGCTAGAGAGGGTATGAGTATGAGAGATATAGACCTCACGAACAGCAGTGCCAACAACGTCGCCCTTGTCATCATCCAACATTCCAGCAGGCAATTCCAAAATAATTCTTCCAACAGGAACCCTTGCCTTAGAATATCCAATATAAGAACAGGCATGAAACTCCAAATATAATTGGTTAAACTTAAAACGAACACTGCAAGGCTCCAACATCTACCTGTTCAGTAAGAACAGCATAAGTCTCACCCTCTGATTCCAAAAGTATCAGCACACACACAGCTGGTCCTCTTGCAAATACAATACCTGGAACCTAATCATGGTTTACTTTACTATAGAAAGAAAGAAATCAGCATTAGGTGCCCTAAGCATAGATGAATTAATGAGAGATTTGGAACACAGTCATCTAGCATGTCCATGGCTTCAAGCATTTCGGATTCCCAAGAGAGATGTTTATGTTTTGATATGACTACAAGATTACCATAGTCCCTCATGTCTTCTCAAACGCACAATGTGTGTGTACACATGATGCCCTTTCAATTTTCAAGCATATGAGAATCTCACATGCCCCAGCATATGATACCCTCTCTGTTGGATATTTAAGATTTCTAAGTGCAACCAAAAGGCATCATAATCACACAAGCCTGAGAATATAACATAATAGCTGTACCAAACATGGGAATCCTATATACTTATTCATCTAATATCCAAGATGCCTTGGAATGTAAGATATTAAACATTTACTAAGTTTTTTATTTCCAAGCTGAGGAATCCACTCTTTAGAAATTGTAGCTCAACAACGCAAAAAGAAAAAAGTAAACCAACTCCTCCCTCCAACGCCATTGTTCAAATAATAATTGGAGAAAAGGATGGGACAATATGCATACTGATTCATAGCTCATTGTCGTAATTAACACATGAAAACATGTCAACATAGGCTTATATTGGAAAGGTTTTATGTAAATAATCTGATACCTTTTTCCCTGTTTCTTTGTCAAAAATGTCAGCTTTGAACTTGAGAAACCCAATGCGCTTTCCAAACATGTCGACTCCCTGTTTATACCAAAATAATCCACCAAATTTTTGTTAATTATGATTAGGATTAGGATACATGAACAAACCTAGAATATTAATTGAATAGCCTTATATTTAAATTGCCAAGTAACAGTTCCTTAAGCTATCCGAAACAATACGCTTCTTGATAGCCTACAAATCCCTTTATATTTTCCGAATTGACTGTCTTCTATGAATTACAGTCTTCAGAAGAAAACAGTGAGAGAAAATATCTAGGTTGACAACATCAGATAAGTCTTTTGCCATGTGTTCTAGACTTTGGGTTATCCTTCACTAACTTTAGTTTTAGTTCAATAATATGATTACCTGAACTAGAACTTGTCTCAGTGCCATGGTACCATCGGCTAGAACCCCATTCTCAGTTTGCAAGTTATGTAACCATTGCTTGAATAAAGAGGAATCGATCGCACTCCTGCAAGGGGAAACATCAAAAACCAAACCAAACCAAAAGGACCATAGCTACCTGATGTTTGTGTGTCATATAGACCAGACTTGAGAAATACTAAATGAAACAATTTTTCACACAAACAACAATTATAACCATATCAATCTGCTTTTGCCATTGTTTTCTGAGAAAACCAATGAAAATCTATCAATTAATTGAATGGAACCTAATTTCTAAATTCTAATGTGGTTCAAATTAAAAACAAGTATACTAAAAAAATGAAATGTTGGATAAGAGTCTTATTTGATAACATCTATTTGGTCCAATCACTATGAAATTTTTATTTTTCATATTAAATTGAAAATTTCAAGTATCTAATATACAACTTAAACAAAGACTGTATTTATAATATTTTATAAAAAAACTGGGAACATGACTATATCAAAAGCTTTGTTCATCAAAGTATGGTGCTATTATAATAAATTTTGGTACCAGAATTATCAATTGAAAAATAGAAAATATAATATGACTGACCAGAAATCAGAATGGGAGACACCGGGAGCAGCAACAATGTGAACGGGTTCGGACTGTTTATTCGGCAGCGTGATACAGTGAGTCAAGGGCGGTGACTCGGTGGACATTTTGCAGCAGAAACCCTTCTTCCTCGGAAGCCAATTGGGAGCTTGAAGTGGTGTGAACCTTTTTAACGCAGCAGTTACAGTGCGAACAGCCACAGCCATTGAAGCTTAAAAGCTTCAGCGTCAGCAAGAAGAAAGAACAAAAATCACTCCCTTTCTTTCTCTTCTGTACACGTGTCCATGGATGCTACTATTGGGCCTCAGAAAATTTGAACTTTAGATATGTTGGGCTTTACGAACAAGGCCTTTGTTGGCCCAAATTCAGAAAAGGTCAGAGTCGGGCGAATAATTTTATTGTAATTTCTAGCATCAAGGACAATTAATTTTTTCGACCAAAAAAAAGGACAATTAGTTTTAAATCTCCATTATTAACTACGAAATTTCCAATAACGAAACAAGGAATTGGAATAATATTTAAAACCTGACAATAAAAATATTTAAAATTATATTTTATATCTGGGGTCCATTTGGATAACCGTTAGACACTCCAAAACGTCTTTTGACTGGTCGAAACATGATTAGCAAATATTTGAAATGTGTTTGGATAAAAATGTGATCAACAGTGAACGAGTTTTGCACGGTGAAAAACGTGGTTGTCCACAATTTGTATGTTGATCGATTCTGCAAACAACTTTTGTATACATATACCTCATTACCCCTATAACTATAATCTAAATTTGTCATTTTCTATTTATCTAATAAAATAAATAGCAAACTCATTTTAATAATTTTATATCCAAAAGTGATTTTACTTTATCTCATCCAAACACAATCAATTTGTGCCAACCCACTTTTAGAATTATATATCCAAACAAAAATCAATTCTACCAAAACCAATTCTACCCAAATCAATTCCTACAAACTGTAAACCAAACAGGCACTAAGTCTTAAATTTAAAAATGAAGTATTCAAGAATTAGCTGTTATAAAAAAAGGAATAATGTCTCTATATTTGTTCACTAATATAAGGAGCTTGTTTTCAATAGAATAGACATAAATGTATAATATAATTCTTTTCTTAAAAAGGAGAAATATAATTTTAAAATAAAAAAGAACTACCATGTATTTTCCGTATTTTTAGGAAAATGAAACAATCATTTACCCGTATGTATAAACATATTAAATTAAAGGGTGAACATATTAAATGATAAACAATAGAGACATATATCATTGAGTGGTTAATTCAAGTGGTACATATTTATTTTTCTTAAATAAGGTTTCAATTCAAATCTTATGAATGTTAACATAATTATTTCCCATAAAAATTACATGTAAGTTACACCAAAAACAATAGAGGCATGAAACAATTCGATTAAAAAGCTCTGTGTAATATCTATAAAATCACCCTTAGAGTATTTGTCATGACATATTACTCTCGGGAGATCCACTATTTACAAGAAATTTCACATTGAAAGATGTGATTACACACGCAACAGCCTTGCTTTTTCTACATTATTAATTTAGTTACTTAATAAATAGTTTATGAAAAATGCTAACGAGTGTCCTAATGACACTTATTAAGGATCTAAAAATAGAAATGTTTTATTGGAGTGTGTAGCATTGAATGTTGCAAATGCAATCAATATTATTGTGATTTCCAACAAAAACCTTATATATTCAGATCCTTAATCAATGCCCTTAAGGTACTCGTTAACAGTACTATTTATTCTCTTTGGACTTGTTCGTAGCTCACAAGCAACCAAATGGCAGAATATTAACACAAATCAGAGACTTCTTTCTCTTAGAATATTAACACTCACATTTGGGATTGGGGGATAATGAGCGAGATTTGGATTTTGGAGCAACCGTCAAAGGTCTTCAAAGGTCTTTGCATGGTTAAATGAAAATGTACACACCCCAATAGAGCTAACATCCAATATAGTTATAACTTGCAGAAATTTTCTCCAACAATTTTGAGATATCTTATCCAAACGGCTTTATCAACTTCTTTTATCACCGAAAAAAGAAAAAGTGCATTAATGTTCTTTATTGTTTCCCCTCCAAATCTCAAATTATCAATTGAGCCTATAAACGCAGTTAGACTTTTTCTCATAGTTTTAATACAATAATAACTATTTTTAACAAAGAATTAGTAATTTTCAAAGTCTAATTTTTATATTATTTTATCACATAAAATTTATATATGTATTTTTTATAAATATAAAACAAGTTCGATATTATCGACATTTATTAAAAAAAATTAAACAGAAAATCCGGTAAAATTGTGAGTAGCAACTAGTAACAGAGAAAGGTTAATGGAGAGGATCTTATCTAGAAAGGTTAATAGAGAGGATCTTATCTATCCAATATTATAAGTATCCTACTCAACACCGACACCTTTCCCTGACATGTGCAGAGAGGAAGAGCTGGAGGACGAAGCTATCTTTTTCCAAAGTCGAAGAAGGTCCACCACCAATTGTGAATTCCCCTGTTTTTATTATTCCCTCCATTGGCCCATTCTCATCAACGGCCACAAACCTTCCATGAACCCAAATCTGAATTCTAATCGTACGATCAGATATTCATTCCCAGCACTAAACCTCTTATCACTGTCACTCTACCAATAATACCATCTCCATTCCCCTTCATTCAGATCTACCACACCCCCGCCCCAACCCAAATAGCCGAAACCATCCCTCTTTACAAAAATCAAAAACCATATATTATACATTTATACTTATAACAATAACAATATCATCACCCATATAACCCCCTCCCTCTGTTTTTTTTTTTTATAATTTTCTCCCT
This sequence comes from Sesbania bispinosa, assembly GCA_026901365.1. Classification (NCBI taxonomy): domain Eukaryota; kingdom Viridiplantae; phylum Streptophyta; class Magnoliopsida; order Fabales; family Fabaceae; genus Sesbania; species Sesbania bispinosa. Next base: position 48,366 of record QLOH01000730.1, read on the forward strand.
CATTGGCCATGGTTGAGGCACAAACATGGACAACCCGAAGAATGAGCAATCCGAGGTTGTTGAATCTGGACAACAACGACCAAGTCCTGGACATTCCAGCAACTCCACCAGGAGACCTTCGAAACAACAACAACAATAGCACCTTCGGATCCAACAACCTTTCCCCAACCCTATTAACGGCACTGATCATTGCATCATGGTACTTATCCAACATCGGTGTCCTCCTCCTCAACAAGTACCTCCTCAGCTTCTACGGTTACCGTTACCCTATCTTCCTCACAATGCTCCACATGCTATCCTGCGCCGCCTACAGCTACGCCGCAATCCACTTCCTCGAAATCGTTCCCTTCCAACAAATCCACTCCAAGAAACAGCTCCTCAAGATCTTCGCACTCAGCGCTATTTTCTGCTTCTCCGTCGTTTGCGGCAACACCTCACTCCGTTACCTCCCCGTGTCGTTTAACCAAGCAATCGGCGCAACGACGCCGTTTTTCACCGCTATCTTCGCGTTTCTCATAACCTGCAAGAAAGAAACCGCAGAGGTTTACCTTGCTTTGTTGCCGGTTGTGTTTGGAATTGTGGTTGCGAGTAATAGTGAGCCTTTGTTCCATTTGTTTGGGTTTTTGGTTTGTGTTGGTTCCACTGCGGGGCGTGCTTTGAAATCGGTGGTTCAGGGGATTCTGTTAACCTCTGAGGCAGAGAAGCTTCATTCTATGAACTTGCTTCTCTACATGGCTCCAATGGCGGCGTTGATTTTGTTACCTTTCACTCTCTACATCGAAGGGAATGTGCTTTCTTTTACAATTGAGAAGGCTAGGAGTGATCCTTTTATTGTGTTTTTGTTGGTTGGAAATGCAACTGTGGCTTATTTGGTGAATTTGACGAATTTTCTTGTAACGAAGCATACAAGTGCCTTGACTCTGCAAGTGTTGGGGAATGCTAAGGCTGCAGTGGCGGCGGTTGTTTCGGTTTTGATATTCAGGAATCCTGTGACGGTTATGGGAATGGCAGGGTTTGGGATTACTATCATGGGTGTGGTGCTCTACAGTGAGGCAAGGAAGAGATCCAAAGTTACCACTCATTGATTCACACATCATTCTTAATACTCCTTCTCTATTTTTTTGGATTTTCATAAAGGCATATTGCGGGTATTTCTTTCTTTCTTCCTTATACTTATTTTTAATATTGCACAATTTTCCTTTTGATTGAAGTATATTTCTGGGGAATTGGATCAAGTTACAGCAATTGAACTGTATAGGAAGAAGAAAGGGAAAGGGAAACCGAAAGGGTTACTTATGTTCGTTTTTTTATTAACTGTTGTGTAACCATATATATAAACATTCAAAGATTGTGTATCTGGTGAGGGAGGAAAATTCTCCTTCGCTTCATTTTGTCAATCACATCGTCTATTGTTTTACTTGTGTCCAGTGTCCTTTATCATTTGTTATTGTGAAACTTTAGGAGCTTTGGTTGTGTTTTGTTAGCTTCAATTTTGATTCATTTGCGAGCCTAGAATTAATTCCCTTGATATTCATCTAGGGCTAAACTTGCTGACGCAGTAATATTAAGAATTCAAACATGGGGTTTGTATTTGTGTGTGTTTATTTGTTTTAGTGAAGGAATTGTATTTTCTTTTTGTATTTCCTACAATTTCATGAAATTATAACTAAACTTAAGCTTCCAGCTTCCATTCAATTATCATTATCATACTCATTCTTTGCCAGTCTGGTTCACCTGTATAGTGACAGAATTGAGATATTTATTAAGTTTATACTAACAAGTAATTGTGTTAGTTTAATGTGGCACCAAAAGCTAAATATATAGTTTCCTTTGCTTCCATAAGCCATCTAATGCACAATTTCATCTATTTGATGAGAATTACAACAACAGTGGTTCTTCCCTGCCTAAATTTTAGTATTTACCCGATTGTGCAGATTTTTGCCTTGCTTGCTTTGCTTGGTCAATGGGTGGTTGTTAAATTAATTGAACTGTAACATCTCTGCAAAGACTGCCATTTATTGGCAATGCTAAGTAGTTTTCACTTTTCACACTCACCACCAGTCACTTGTATCCTAAACTGTGATTTGAGTTTTAAGGTAGCTCACAATTCACCTACATCTGCTATCCAAAAGATTAAAAAAAAAAAGGCATTGGTCCATGCGTTTGGCCTAATCTCTTGGAAATTGGCTGCTAGTGTGCTATCTGCATCAAGGCGGTTGATGGTTGGATTGTACCTTTCTCAGTATAGCTATTTTTTAGATCTTGGCTTGTTAAATTTCCATACTTGTCAAAGGGATAAAGGGGATACCCTTGTTTGAAAGCCAGTCCAATGTATTGGATTCGGTCATTCGGAGGTAAGTGGGGAATGACACAATATGTGACTTAATAAGCTGTCATTTATTAGTTGTTTTAGGACTAATATTTTGGACTTGACTTGTGTTTTTGGGATATGTTAGGTGTATAATAGTGCCACTAGAGAATTTTGTTTACACTAAAAGAGCATATGGCTTCTTACTAAAATAATTAATTAAATAAATAGGAGAGCATATGACCGTTTAATTCAACTCGTCTATTTGTTGGACTTAACAACAAGCATTACGTTTTCATTTTAAATTTTACTTTTTTTCAGAAACTGAGGTGCATCAAGAAGTTGAAATATTCAATTTCAATTTGATAGATGAAGAGGTTTCAACTACTATATATATTTTAGTATAATCGATATACCAAATCCATCGAATTTATGAAAGACGACTATTTGAAATTGAAACTACTACCTATAATAATAAGTTACGATATTATTAACGAGTATAGTTGCATGTTTGAGGAGTACGACTACTATGCATGATGCTTTGTGCAGGTACGAAATGCATGTTTAATAAAGGTGTCTTTATTTCAAGGTATGTTAAAGATATTCTCATGACAGTAAGCTTGGGAATAGAGATGATAATCGGTAGGATTTGGTTAATACTCGTCCTTATGTCCGCATTTTAAAAAAGTATCTATACTCAGCAGTTGTAATACCCGTACTCTTACGTGTTGGGTATTTAAGTATCCACACTTATTATTCGCATTTTTGTTAATTATAAAAATAATAAATTAATTAAAAAATTAATTTACCACAAATGAAAAATTATCGGTAAATAATCCAAATTTAATCATAAAACATAATCACTTTACCAAATTGAAGTACAACATAATAAAACTAGGTAAATATTATTACAATAAACTTTCACAACTATGAAAATTATAACATTTTCATAATTATAAAATTTAAATAGGAAAATGGGCCTATCTCTAAACATACCAACAAGAGAGATTTAAAAGGTATATATTATTATATTATAAATTATATATGATAAATATCTATTTTTATTAAAAATAATATTTTTTAGATATAGGCTAGCCTGCCAAGCCTAATAAGCTTTTTAAAAAACCTAAGTCTGACTTATTTAATTAAAAAGACTTTTTCAAAAGCCTAGACCTGACCGTTTTATTAAATAAGCCAAATCAAGCTAGGCTTTAAATAGGTTAGGTCATAGGCCTCTGACGAGTAGACTGACCTATTTTCATCCCTACCCATGGTGAAATGTGAGAATCTTATATTCCCATGTGAATGAATAACTTTCCACTTCCACTTCATTCTATAATACTTTTTCTATTTTTTATTTTTTAAAGTACATCATTTTTAAAAATATTCCTGGGAATATAAATACATACCAATTGTTTCAAGATTTAAGATCATATTCCTGGGAATAATGTTTCCGGAAATCCTATTACCAGAAATGTTATTTCGGGTAAAATTTATAAATATGTTTGGTAGATATATAATATTCCTAGGAATGGTTTTAAAATTTATTCATTTCAAAAATTTAAAATATATATATATATAGTAAAATGGCGCGGGAGTGGGAAATTATTTTAAAAATAACTTCCATTTTCATGGGAATAAAAATTAACTAAAACATGGGTAAACTACTTTTCCGGAAATCATAATACCCGGGAATATTATTTTTAAAACTTAGACCAAATGTAGGAAAGTAACATTTTCAAGTTCACTTTTTCGAAAATATATTTGTATAACTTCAAACAAACATGAGAATAATCTTATACCTTGAAACAAATTAATATGCCTTAAAAGAATAATAATTTCGCGTCCATTTGATTCTCGAGTTGCACCTGTGTATAGACATAAAATTGATTTTTCACACACATCAATACATATTCTGTTTCTAGATCAGCCGCTTCGTTTTTGACGTGATGACGCGGTGGAGGAGGAACAAGCGAGAATCTGTGACCAGATGAGAGAAGGACGAGAGAGGACGGAGACACAGTGCGGTGGAGGAAGAACAGGCGAGCAGTGGTGCCGGGATGAGAAGGGACGTGAGAGGATGGAGAGGATGGGAGTTGAAAGAGGAGTTGAATCATTGAGATTTGAGAGAGACGATATTGGAAGGAGGCAAAGAGTCTTTGGACTCTGGATGAGTGGTCTGAGAAGTGAGAATGAAAAATTGAAAATGAAAGACAATTAAAAAGAAAGAGAGAGGATAGCATCTCATAAAAGCTCCACCGTTAGATCACGCTATTTGAGCAATCTCGGCGATTCAAAGAAACACAATCTGTGTGCTATGTGAATAACCTATATTTATCTGCCACGTGTCGGTGGGTTCGGTTACCAACGGAATTAATTTTTGCTACCCGCACCCGCCCGTGATTAACCGTTTCAAACTCTTTCTTTTTTCCGTTGCAACCCGTGACCTGATGCAGCCCGTCCGAATTTTTTTTACACCCTCGGTTTTATCGGATCTTGGTCGGGCCCGATCTTCATAGACACCTCTATTCTCTAAGCTCAAGCTAGATAGTCAAAACCAAGGGTCCAACCCCTTTCATCACCACAAAGGATTCTTTGTAGAAATAGCATGCTATATTCGTCTAATATAAATTTGTGATGGGATATTTCAAATTAATGAAAGTAATTTAATAAAATTATTATAATTTTATTTAAAATTTGTCTTTCAATGGGATGTGATCAAATTCTTATATATTAAACCTACCTCTATGCTCTTAAATGTGGGGATTTTTAACTTCTTTTCTACTTTTCACCATGAGATGTAGCATTCTTTTATATTAGGCATTTCATCTTACATTATTATTTGATGCATTTTTAATTTCTCTTGATTTTTTTAAATTTTGTTGACTAAAATTTTTTGGATTATCAACGATAAAATTTTCATTATTATAAATTTAAAATTTATGAATTTATAAATTTAAATTTTAACATATTATCAAATTAATTGACACAAAGGATGATATATCTCAATTCATACAAGTTGTTGGATTAAACCTTGAGTTGGGGGTGGAAGGTGATGACTAGGTAAATCATTTTTGAAGTAATGATTATAAGATTGGAACTACAATCACTTTAAAGTTAATGTTAATCATCCTCGACCCCATCCATTCTTTGTCTCCCTCTCCCCCACCCCACTTATTTCCACTTCTCCCTTTCCCCAACCCCATCGTAACTAGAGTTGTCAAAGTGAGCCAATTCGGTTTACCCGGGTTGACTCACCATGAGTTAGGCTAAGAGCGAACCGAGCTGGGTTAGATCACTTTTCTAGTGAGCTAAAAAAATACCAACCCGCTTCAACCCGTCGTAAGTTGGTGGGTTAAATGGGTTGGCTCTCCTAATTTAAAAAATAATAAAAAACCAAAAAATAGATAAAAATTATGAAAAATACTTAAAAAATATAAAAATTAAAAAGTGAGCCAACCCACCTCAATCCGGACCGAACCCACTTTGGTCTGTGAAAATGTGAGCCTAATTTTTACCAATACAACCCACCGATGAGTCGAGTTGGCTCGCCGAGCTCAACCAATATTGACAGCTCTAATCGTAACCCACCCCTTCTCCCAAGCCTCCCTGTCCTAGTAACCACCATGTTCCCCTTCTCCCTCTCCAATTTTTTCTTTCTTTTTTTTATTCTCCTTGTTTTGTATTTTTGTACAGGGTTTGGAGATGAAAGTTAAAAAATTTTATAAAAAATATAATATTTTCTCAAATTAATTTCCATAAGTATTTTTTATAATTTAATTTTTATAAGTTAATTTTTGAAAATATTTTCAAATTTTTTTTATTAAATTTGCTTTTGAAAACGGATGTGGTGGGGTGTTTTTGAAAAAAAAAAATGAAGGGGTGGGAAAAGCAATTCTAACAAGATTTTCTCTTGGACTCGCAGCCCAATTCTCCCCCCGCGCCATTTTGTTTTGTTATTTGACAAGTTGGTGCATTGCTTGCTTCTATAAGTAAGTCAGAGTTTGTTCCCCGTGCTGTGTGTGTTTCTCATGCATCAACACTCTTTTCCGCTTTCAACTTGCTCCAAACCATAGCCATAAGCCACAACCCAAAGTCAAAAACACACTCTTCAGATTTTCCCTCACGAGATATGCGCTTTTCTCTCAAAGCAGTGGCTTCCATTTCATCTTCCAAACTAAAGAACCCATAGCCACCTACTCTTCTCACTTCCCGTGAGGTGTCCATCCTATTACGCACGTATCAAAATCACACCTACTTATGATAAAGAATTGGATTTGAGCTTGTTTCTCTCAGCATTATCGCCATATGATCAGAAATTAATAATGGACAAGAAACCCACCACTCTAAACTCTTTCCAAACTCATTTTGTTGACATCCATGAAGTCTTACCAGAAGGAGACGAAGAGAGGATGATATCTGAGGAAGAGAAAGTGGACAAGCACTTGAATAGAGGCACCACCAAAGTTCGAGAAACAAAGAGAGCCCATAGAAGTTTTAACAGACAAGTTTCGCTTGAAACAGGATTTTCGGTTCTAAACAAAGAAAGGAATAAGGGGAAAGATGAAAGGAAAACTCTGACGAGAAGCGGCACAAGCTTGGGAGAATTTGATTCAAGAAACAGGATTGGTTTGGAAGGACATAAAGGAGACTTCAGTATCTTCAAGACAAAGTCCACTCTCAGCAAGCAGAATTCTCTGTTGCCGAGAAAAGAGAAGGAATTGGAGTCCCAGAAGATCAATGGCTCTGGTGTAGATGATGAATCTGTTAACACAAGTGTTCCTGCTGGTAGATACTTCGCTGCTCTTAGAGGTCCTGAGTTAGATGAAGTCAAGGTATATAACACACCATTATTAAAAATATAATCATTTAATTGTCCTGCATCCAATGACTTAAACTTGCAATAAGTTGTTCATAACATGTAATCAGAGTCTCTATAATTAAGTGGTGAAGAATTCAATACTTGTTACCCCATTATTCTAATAAAAAATGTTTGATTTCAGTACCGGTCAAGCTTTAAGCCCAAAAAGGCTCTTGCGTGAGTAGACGTATAAGAAAAATAAACATTCACATCTACTTCACTTAATAGCTTGAGCTTTTTTTATGATAACCACTAGCATGTATAGGCATAGCTATATATTGTCGTTTCAATAGCTGATTCTTGACAGTTTAGAGTTAGGGTCTGTTTGGTTTGCATTTTCATTTTTTGTTTTTATTTTCTGTTTTCATTCTATTTACTATTTTTTAAAATTTTACAAAGAAAAAACTAAAAATATTAGAAACAGAAATTTTTTGTTTCTAATATTTCTAATTTTTTCTTTGTAAAATTTTAAAAAATAAGAGATATGAAATGAAAATGCAAACAAAACATTTCCTTATGATCCTTACTCTCTAATTAACATTTAAAGTTTGGAATTGGAAATCTAAAAGCATGTGAAAGTTGTTATCAATAGAATAGAGCTATAGTAGCAAGACCACCCATCCAAATTATTTACAAAATATTAAAAAGTGCATGCAAGATGCCACTAAATATATACATGATATGATCAATGTTGTATCATACATTTGACACAGGACTATGAGGACATTCTTCTCCCTAAAGATGAGAGGTGGCCTTTTCTCCTTCGGTTTCCTATAGGATGCTTTGGTATCTGTCTTGGTCTAAGTAGCCAAGCGGTTCTGTGGCGTGCCCTGGCAACAAGCCCTGCCACCAGATTTCTCCATATTACCCCAGCTATCAACTTTTGCCTATGGTTGTTGGCCTTAGCAATGCTAATCACTGTTTCCTTCACATACATTCTCAAATGCATATTCTACTTTGAAGCAGTTAGAAGAGAGTATTTCCATCCAGTTCGTATCAACTTCTTCTTTGCCCCTTGGGTTATCTGCATGTTTTTAGCCATCGGTGCACCTCCTACTCTGGCCCCAGGAAAGCTTCACCCTGCCATTTGGTGCACTTTCATGGTACCTTATTTTCTCCTTGAACTCAAAATCTATGGCCAGTGGCTTTCTGGGGGCAAAAGGCGTCTGTGTAAGGTTGCCAATCCCTCTTCTCATCTTTCTGTATCTGGAAACTTTGTGGGGGCAATTTTAGCTTCAAGAGTTGGTTGGGAGGAAGCTGCCAAATTCTTTTGGGCTGTTGGCTTTGCACATTACCTGGTAGTGTTTGTTACATTGTATCAGAGATTGCCAACAAGTGAGGCACTGCCCAAGGAGCTACACCCTGTGTACTCCATGTTTATTGCTGCTCCTTCAGCTGCATGTCTTGCTTGGGAGAGTATCTATGGTGAATTTGATGGGTTATCCAGAACTTGCTACTTCATTGCCTTGTTTCTCTATGCTTCACTTGTAGTGCGGATCAATTTCTTTACTGGTTTCAGGTACAATATTTTCAAGCTAACATTTAACAATTTAGTTGCATATCAAATTATTCATAGGTCTTGTCTTTTTTAAAAAAAATTGGACAGGTTTTCAGTGGCTTGGTGGTCTTACACCTTTCCCATGACAACTGTGTCAGTGGCAACAATCAAGTATGCAGAACAGGTCCCTTCTGTCATAAGTAAGGGCCTTGCTCTTGGGCTTGCATTTATGTCATCAACAATGGTGTCTGTTTTATTTGTGTCCACTCTTCTTCATGCTTTCGTTTGGCACACCTTGTTCCCAAATGATCTTGCTATTGCCATAACCAAAAGAAGGCATAACAGAGAGAAGAAACCTTTCAAGAAGGCATATGACATTAAGCGTTGGACGAAGAAAGCTCTGTCCAAGAACAACTCAGACAACAAGGATATCAGTCAAGATTGATGGCTACAGCAGCCCATGCAACAATATTGCCCAGCGATAATAATTCTGATGAGGCATTAATCATGGAATATTTGTTATTGAGCATAATTCTGATGTGGGATTTATCATGAATTTATTTGTTATCGAGCATATTATGCTCGAATTAGCAATATTTAAATGGTAATTTATGTTATATAAAATCAGAACGCCTTGCATTCAGATTAGCTAATTGCGTGATTGGTAGCTATTTCATTCGCTAGATGCCTTGTTAATTTCTTCTAATCAGTTGCAGAAGTACAAATGTCAAATGTTAAATGGTACAAGGAAATAGGAACATGGATGATGGAGCAGGTGAGTGATACGACCAGTTCATAGATCTTGTGTTTGTAAGATTAAAGACACAACCAATTACCATCCACCTCTTAAATGGTTAAGGATCGTTTATGATTTAATCAATTGGATTTCGAATATCAAATAAAATCATATTAATATTATATACGTTTTCTAATTACGTGATGGTGCTATAAAAAGCGAAAGATAAGCTTAAGAGCTATGCAACTCTTGCCACTAATGATTTACCTTTTTTGATTATGATCAGGGGCAGTTAAAGATACAAGCTATGCACCTAGTCATGTTAATTTCTAAAATATTTCCTATGATTCTGTTTACAGTATAAGAACCATCTATCATCCGAAGAGTTGTTAGGCCTCTGTCAGATTCAACTATGTACCATGGATCTTCATGTCAGCAGTAAAAATTCAAGTCAGATGCCTATAACAAAGCTGGTTGCACATTTTCCTCTCTTATTGTCACCGAATTCCCAAGCTCCTGGATCATTTCAGTTAGAAAGCCGAATATGTTAACAATCTTTATTTTGGCAGCAACAACAAATGTATTAAACATGAAGACTAGTGTCAATTGCGCATACCTCCTTGCACTCATCAGACTGATGCAACCTTCATTAGCACGATGAATTTGCTTTGCCCCAAACATAAAAGGCTTCTCCTACATAATTTGGGTCAGACGATGAAATATTGAGATCTATTATTTATAATGCATTACTAAAGAATAGAAATGTAGCTTTTGAACTTTAAAAATGATAAAAAAAAAAAAAAGATGAAAATAACAGGTTCAACAGAAGTCATGGTCCTCAGACACTGCTATACTTGATATATTACCTCTTGGTTCGTACGAAAAGAATTTAATATATTTTCTTTTGAGTCCTTGCACCAAGAAACAAATGACTCAATACAATGCTAAGAGAAACGAAGAATAATCTTAAGATCATTATATGTAATTCAGAATTATAGAGGGTAAACCTTTCTGCACATCCCGGAATGCTGAGGCAGTTTGAAATGTGATCCATTATTTGGCTGGCCTTCAGATGTCAGAGACAACTAACATTCCAAGAAAGAAGAATGATTGAGAATAGTGGAAACCAAAAATATTTATACAGAACCAATTGAAGAGAAGTTCTGATGCAAAAACTGTAGATGCACATACTTGTAGATATATTATATGCAGGTTTTGATGATGCCAATGAAAAGAAAATGAGTTCACAAGATTGACAAAAAGAATTTGGCAAAAAAAGAGAAAGAGCAAGGAGCAAGGTCAATGCAAGATCAAGACTACAAGTGATATTAGATAAGTATTAGTCTAGTTAGATAAAGTGTTAAAAGAATTCTAGACTTTGCAAGTAATTTGGCCTTTAAAATAAAGTTTATGCAAAAATGTTTTATGAACCAAAATTAAGTTCAAAATAAATATTTTGAACAGGTAATCGATTACCAGTTGGATTGTAATCGATTACCAGTTGGATTGTAATCGATTACCAGCAAGCATTCAATTTCTAGAACGAAATTTTGGTTCTGGTAATCGATTACCAGATGTTGTAATCGATTACCAGTATGCAGAAAATTCAAAATTCAAATTTCAGACACGTTTCACAAACCATTTGAATTTTTAAAGGTGTAATCGATTACCACATTCTTGTAATCGATTACCAGCGAGATTTTTCTGAAAATTATGAAGAGACACAATTCCTTATCAAAAGATACAAAACTTCAATTGATCTATTATAAATATGTGTCTTCATTTTGAAAAATAAAAAGGAGATTACAATGTGAAATAACAAAAAGTGAGAAATCTCTTTAAGAATCATTTTGGCCAAAACACTTGCAAATTATTAAGGATTCTTATAGGTTCTTCAAGTTGTAATACCCACTCTAAAAGAGAGTTCACTTGTACAAAATTCATTCTGTTACTGTGTGATTGAAGAGAGGGTGCCTCTCGTGTATTGTGGGTGAATCTCAACACAAGGGAAGGGTTCCAAGGTGTTGGAGGATTCATCATTTGTAAAGAGTTTTACAAATAGTGGAAATCTCAAGTGGGTACTTGAGGACTGGACGTAGGCAAGGGGTTGGCCGAGCCACTATAAACTGAGTTTGCACTTTCTTATCCCTTAACTCTTATTTAACTTTCACGATTATATATTCATCATATTAAGAGTACGCATTCTTCTTCATCTTAATTAAAGTTTTTTTAAGTACACTAAGGGCAAGATAAATTAGTAATCGAAAAGATTAGATAAAATCGACACCCCCCTCTTAAGTTAGTGAGGCCGCTTGTCTAACAAAAACTCTTATAATTGCACTTCAAGGCTCTAGATTTAACTGAAGAAGAAAAGATAGCCTGCATAATAAAAGAAAAGGCATAAAATTCACCTTGTTAAAAAGTTCAATTGGCAAGTTATGCTGTGCCCCCTTTTCAGTTGGTAAATCAAAATCCTGTATGAATTGATGCAAGGTGCAATATCAATAAAATTTTTTATCTGAAAAAATATCACGGGACAAGAAAACCAATAAAACACTATGCCTCACCATTGCTACTGTTGTTTCCTTCTTGTTGCTCTGGAAAACAGCAATATCTCCTTTACTTGGAAGTATCTGCATTGAGAAATGTTGGAGTTGCAAACATAACAGATCAAATAAACAACAGGAGAATGAAAGATATAACTATACAAAATTACAGCTAGAAAGGGGAACAAAAAGAATCTGAAAGAAATCCTTTCAAACTTTAGACATTCTGGGACATCTTGCAGAGGTCAAACTACTCTGATACATAATTACAGTTCCTCTATAAAAAGAAAAGAAAATAATATAACACTGATCAGAGTTACCTCATAATACATTATACTTTCATTCACAGTATTTTACGTATATTTAGTTTACGGTTGTGTAAAAAAATTGAGTTCTAGAGGAAAGCTTTCTTAAATACTGTGTTTTTTAAATGATTTGATGCAAACCTTAGATTGAATATTGAATCATAAAAACAATCTCTTTTCTTCTACTGACTTATTTACAGTAATGTTTATGAAATAAAACTTAAAGTAAAAAATATAAAAGAATGAGTGACAAGTGAAATTGAAAATACTATTGAATCCCAAATTCCCAAAAAATTATATATAACAGTGTCTTTAACGTGCAACTTAATCTCATTTAAAACTGGCTGGTAAGCGTATATTGCTTCGTTTTTATTAAATTCCATCTTAAATTACGTTTTGATATTCAAACGGACACTGAAGCGTAGATATAAAGTATAAGAAAGGAAGTTAGAAGTAATTACATATTTATAACCAAAATGTTATATTTCGGTCAAGATAGTTCTACAATAATTGTTTTTCTATGTGATATTCAAGTTAATTTGTCTTGAATATGAATACCTTTCTATAATAAATCAGTCTGATAGTTATATTTACACTAGTATGAATGAGATAATTACAAATGTTTCACCAAAAAAACACTACATTGTTGATGCAAATTTTATGTTTTCATTAAGATCAAAAGATTGTATAAACTATTTTAAATGGAGAGAACATGGTTCAAGTAGTAAATTTTAAAATTATAACCCATCCGTCACTGGGAAATATAATTCATGTTTTTAGTTTCCTTGGTAACAACTAACAAGTGCTTTCCATGTATCTTACCAAAATTTATTATTCATGTCTCATTACCTTCTTATTAAGAGGCTCAGCTTTAAACATATGAGAGAAACCCAATCCATTTTCCTTTCGTGCACCAATGGCAGTAGGCCTACAGAAAGAGAGAATATTTTGTAGCTAGTAACCCAGTTTTATGAATTGTCAAAGTTAGAATGAATACTTATCATGCATTTGTTACCTTCTCAAATCCTTGATTCTATTTTCTGCAGCATAAACAGCAGTATGCTTGTCCCAACCCTGCAATCAGACAACTTTGGTTTCTGAACTATTCATATCTATCATTTAACAGGAAAATAAAGCATGAAAATGCAAATCAATCATAAAAAATTAATAACCAACATTTCTCATATAGACTGGGTATAACAAGTTAACAACATTGAATGACAATACATAATGCTGCAAAGAACTAAAGATACATGAATGTTACTACAAATTGTAAGAACTAAATAACCTTATTAGAATCATTGCAGTGAAGTGAAGATGATGTGGCAGATGTGTGTTGCATGGCCCTCTCCAAAGTCTTCAGGTGAAATTCCTGAGAAGTAAAAATAGAAAACCTGAGCTCCAAGATAAATAATGCAGAAAATCTTGTTTTACCAAATAATTGTTAGTTCCATTCTTTTTCCTTTTATAATAATGGAATCGTGATAAATCTGAGTGAATGGAGAAAGCAAGAATCAAAACTTGAGCTTACTCGAAATTCCGGCAACCGTGGAGCGCTCCTTTTAGGAAGTGGCAATGAAGGAGCATCAAGAATCTAGATAAAGAACATAATTAGAGGGGATGATAGCAAAAGCGCACTAAATTAAATCAAACAACAGAAATCATATCTACAGCAAGCACTAACCCTTCTATTTAATGGGTGTGCTTTGAATCTGGGGGCAGCCACAGCCACATGCTCTGCCTCTCCAACAGTTTTGGGTCTGTGGAGCACAAATATGTTTCAATGTCTATTATCTCACGAAGAAAATTCATCATCAAAATTTCAGTGAACACCACATCCACAACCACAAACCTTATCCTGTGTGCTCTATGTGCTGTTTTAAGGTCAGGCTCTCTAGGAATAGTAAGCTTCAGCTTGGAACATAAAGAACTTTGTTCAGCATTGATAGCCTGCAAGAACATACAAATGTATAGAATGCATCATCTGAACCTCTTTCCTGCCCCTCAAGAATCAAACCCCTTACCCTAAAAGATATGAAAGGCTCTTGTTCTTCCTATTTGCAGTTACTTAATAAATGATATCCTTAACTATTAAAAAATTTCCGCTCAACAGCAGTGTTGTATCAGGAAAACAAAAAATAATGAATTTTATGACATCCTTTGGCAAAATCAAATAAGGAATAACATATATGGGAAAAAGATAAGAGCGCAGTACAATTTATATGAAGAAGGTACTTGAAAATTTTGGCCAATCTACATTTACCAAGGGAAGATTCAAGCATTCTGCAATAGGATTCATACCTTCACAGGTGTCTTGTGGATAAAATTGGTTTGCTGCTTCACATCAGTAACCTGTCACAAAGAAGATACAGTAAGCAGCTCAAATGACCTGTTTAAAATAAATAGGATGTCAACATTGATTAAGCCCCATTAAGATGCATATAATGATAGAAAGAAAATTATTAAAAAAAAAAACTAAGAATTTCTACATAGACCAAACCTCGAGCCAGCATATCATTGGATAAGACAATTTGAAGCCTTAGTTCATTAGATTTTCTATACACGAGACAGCTTGAAAAAACAGTGTGTGGATTCACGGACTTGTATTGTTTTCTGTGTACGTATCATCTTTTAATAACTTTATTTAATTTTGATTAAATTAATTAAGTCCCAAAATTTCTTTATTATAAAAACTCACAGTTTTTATACGTTTTGTACCAAGACCTTATTGGTTAACACATGGCTAAACTCTATTAAGTGTTATTGATCAGACATTTTATACATGGTAAAAATATAAGATAATGTGTCTGTATATAACTTATAATAACATGATTTCTCCAATCCATGGTCATAGTTGTTGATGGGATTGATGAATAGTATTAATGAGAAACTAGTTGTAGCAACAACAACAATAGCACCCATTGAAATTGAACCAGAGAAAAGGATTCTCGAAAAATAGGATTAACCAATCACTTAGCAGTAACGCTTTTATTTATCTGCATTAATTTATTTTGAGTTAATTGATAATTGTTTTTTCTTTGAAAATATAATTTTTGATAAATTAAATTTTATACTGATATTTCTTTTTAAATCACATTAGTATCAATTCAAATATTAATCTGAAATTTTTTATTAAAATCTGTAACAGATAAGTACATAAAAAGCAAACTTATTCATTCCTTAGTATTGAAACTTTAGCATAAAAGTTAGATTAAAAAAACTTAGATTTAAATCAATTTTATTATATAGTCTGACACACCAACGCCCAAACAAGAGGGACTAAATATAATTCTACTAATCTATTGTACAGTTACCCATGAAACGAATCAACTAAGCTCTCATACAGTTCCTAATAGCATTTCTGATGCATACCAATGTAACACAATGTCGGGAAAAAGAGGCATCATTTGCAACTTAGAAAACATTGAATGATCAACTTTATGATCAATGTCTGCCCTCTGCTATATATCTAAGATTCAAGCAGACAAATATAAAAGCAGCTTCTTTAAGTATTATAAAATCGGAGGAGAAAGAATATAACAATTTGCAGACCTTGCGTAAGACACCACCCTCTAATTTTTGCCGCTTGGCAGCTTGACTTTCTACTCCAGAAGAGATAGATGAATTGCTTTCATTCTGATTTAGTAGCTTCTGAGTTCTGACAATGGAAGAGTTGTAGATAAAAGGTTATGCATGTTTTTTACAGCACCAGGAAGAAAAAACTAAAGGAACAAATGCAGTAATACTCCTATAGCCATACTAAAAAACTCATGACTTCATAAAAAATAAAATACCCACCCATGTGAGAGAGCACTTAAATTAATATACTGCTTTGAGCAAACAGAGACACTGTATGAGAATGCAATGACATGGTAAATTTCAAAAGCATTGGCAATTTGTAGTGTCACTCTGCTTCCGCCCTCCCACCCCATCCCCCCTCCCCCACAAAAAAAAAGAGCCTCTTAATGATGAAGAAGGATAAGTTATTCTGATAATCACCTTGAACCATCACCTTTAACAGAACGATTTTTTTTAGCCAACTGACTAGCTGTAGGTTTCATTAATGTTGAATTCTTCAGCATAGAAGATTTAGCCTTATAATTCAAACTGTCACCAATTGTCTTACTGCCAAAGGTAAGTCCTAGAAAAAGACACAAATACATGTCAAGCAAAAAGAGAATAAACAAGTTGAGATACAGGTAAAAGGATAAGGGCACGGAAGATTGATAGAGTGGGAGAGAATTGCAGACACAAAGTTATAAATAACAGCAGTAGAGTAAAAAATATTGGCATGTGTTAAAGATATAAAACCACTCAAGTACTTCCACTTAATAACTTAAGCTTTTAGACAAGTTAGTCATTAATATAGTATTAGAACCTCTTTGACTAATTGGTAAGAAATTTGATCCCTGCAAAGCAACTAACATTCTTCATAATTTAGAATTGCACAATTCGATACAATTCGGCAAGCCAGTGATTTATATCATGTGATGAATAACAAATGGATTCGAATCATGAAATACATGCATGAATTGGGGAAATAGCAATTCCGTATATGAATCACATGATTCATTTTTTTAACTTTTATTTTCACCAATTCTCATCAAAGAAATTGAAAAGCCAAATAATCTTAAATCCTTAGATGAAAAGAAACTAAAGGAGCACTACTAAACACATTTTATCTGTTCGTTCTATTGCTTTGTTTTCATTCTTCTGAAATAGGGACTTCATATATTCACCCATTTTATGTGTTCTATTTTGCTGTTCTGTTGTTCTATTTTCATTATTAAAAAATTAAAAAATAAGGGCTTCACACAATCAATTGCTCACTCTATGCAGTATGCACACCTTATTTGGCTATATCATTGCCCTGTTTTTGTTTTGACTTATGACGTGATTATATTTTGTAAGACTAATGGTTAAATTATTTTGTCAATTCCTAGTGTAATATTGAGAACTATGCATCATGCATGTGATATATTTCATGCTACTTCTGTTTTTAAATCTTATGAGTTATGATTTGATACGATTCACAATCCATGATTCAAAAATTAGTTTGGCAATTCACAATTTAAATCGCTATTTGATAACCTTGAAATTAAATTTCAGCATAAGGTAAAGTGGTTTAATACATTTTGCCCACCTAAGCTTTTGGGAGAGTTAATCCTTGGCATCATGAAATTATGGTTCATACTAAAAATTACCACGGTACAAGAGATAATTGTGACATTAAAAAGGATCACGTGTCAAAGAATAATATTATGAACACCTCAGATTGTAAATTGAGTTTAAAGAAGGAAATTGATGATGTAAAGTTATAGTTGTGACTTGTGAAACTAACCATTTGATGCTTGGATTCACATAAGAATTATATGATGCTAAGCTACTAAACAATTTTACCTGTGGGTGCTTCCAGTGGCCTCATACCATCATTTTGTAGAATTCCAGTCAGCAAGCCGGAGATCTTTTCACCAAGTGCTTTTGAACCTAACAAGTATGAGGAAGAAGAAGGCATCATCAATGAGCCAAGAGTCATGGCCTTTCTAACTATATCTCTAAAAACTAAAAATGTGTTTTTGAAATTTTCAAAGTTGGCATTGAGCATGGAAATCTCTGATATAGGACGGCAGTATTATGATATAATCCCATTACATAAGAAATTTCCCAGTTTACTATCTCATTATTTTGTTCATTTCGACCAATTAACATCAACTTTATTGCTTACAGAGGAATTGACGTTTGTAACGAGTACAACTTCATTATGTTCACTGTTGCTTCCAGAGGGACCAAACCAGAGGCAGAAAAAAATAATTCAAAATTCCATGCTTAACACTAACAATAACAAAAAGGAAGGTACATTACAGAAACTACACGATATAAATAAGTCATTACAGATGAATCCGGTGGAAGAGGTGGCAAGGCAAATAGAGTAAATTCAACAGAACAAGAGAACGACATTGTACAAAGTAAAACTCTTGATGCATACCATTATTGTCAAAAACCGCGTCAGAAAATTCCATCCCCAAAGGAGCACTAGATTTTTCATCATCCACATTACTCGTGCATTCCAGATGCTCAGATTTTGGTGAGTCGTCAACGTCGTCCAAGAGCAAATCCTCTCTCACCACGAGCTTTGTCACAAAAGCTGAAACAGAGAAATAATAGCACATTTTGTGCAATTTCAGCGAAAATAATAAAAGAAAAATTCGTATTCTGTAACAGCTAGCCAGTACAGACCGAAATAACTGCTATGGACGAAAATATATGGAGAAAATGAAGATAGTCTTAGTTTGAAGCAAGCATTTTCGCAGAATGTTGAGAAGAAACGAAACGCTTCATATTTAATTTTTAAAATAAAAGAATAATATATTTGAAGGAGAACAAGACTAACGAGAAGGAGGGTAGCTTGGGGCATTTTGAAACCAAAGTTCGGCTTGGAGAGCTTCCTCAGGAGTCTCTGGTCGAGTGAAATCGAAGAAACGAGCTGCATCAAACTCGTAATCGAGATCAATTTCATGAGCAACAAACACGTGCTCTATTTCTGCCTCTTCCTCTTCCTCCATCATCATCGCCATTGCCATAACTTCGCTCTCCCTATCTTCCTTCTTTCTCTCTATCTATCTCTGTTCGGTTTCAGTGACAGAGTGAGTAGGTGGTGTGAGTTATAATGCGGGTTATGGAGCTCCGAATCTGAATCCGAACAATGAAGAACCTGTTCTGGTTGAGCAGTGAGTTGGGTTTTGTCGTTGAGAGGCTTTAATTTAAATGGTAATTTTAAAATTTAAAATTTTTATTTTAGTTTCAATAATTTATTTCTTAAAAGGAAATAATAGTGAACTGCTTTTTTTTATGTGAGTCGTGAAGAAGAAGATAGTACTGATTGTTCTTTTACCTTGGAAATTACAAGCAGGAACCAAAGCGAAGAGTCCGACCAGCTTTTTTTTTTTCAATTTGTTTTTTTATTGCGCCGGGACCTGTAATTCGTAACAACAAGCACAAAATATGTACTCACTCCAAACACATATATTAAGAAACTGTGTTTTAATTTTTAAGAAATTAGTGTATAAGATTATAAATTTATCCCTATTTAAAATTAAATGTCATTACCATGATAATTGTGTTACCTTAAAATTTTTAATGATCAATAAGGATAAATATGAGAAAAAACAATAAATATTTCTAGATTTATGTACTTTGTCTTATAAATAGAATCATTAAAAAGTGTCAAATTTTGTCTTATAAATAGGACTGGTGGGAGTAGCAAGCTAGAATCCAAAATTTGAATTTATTGTTATGGGTAGTTTTATAGGACCGATTTATTGTTATGGGAGCTAGAAATTTGAAGAGTAAGTAGTGGGTGACATTAATATGAGAGACGAATGGAAGATGGAAAATTTCATCTATATTGTCTATTACTCTATGTTACTGATTGGGTGACATTAGGTTTAGATTATTAAAGATTATTATTTGAACTAATAAAGGTTTGGGATGAGTTTCGGGCGGCGAGACCCTGTCGACGACTCTGCAATTTCGGCGCCTCGCCTCCTCATTTTGCCGTTCACGTTCCATCAAAACGCAATATTTTGATCTTAAATATTTACTATCGGATCAGGTCACATCAAACTTTATTAGTCAAAAATAAAAATATAGTAGTACTTTTTATACGTATATAATTGTCCAATAATAAATTAAAAGTAAAAAAAAATTATTAAAAAATATATTACTTAATGCATTGATATCAAATGTTATATTTTCAAATAAATCCTTTTATTTTTATTTTATTATTTTATTATACAGTGTAATATTACATAAATTAAAAAAATATTTTTAAAAATTATCAATTTATTATTATATCTAAAATATTTGCTAATAATTTAATAAGACCTTTTAATATAAAACAAATTTAATGTATTTATGAAATATAATATTTACTTAATACATTTATATTTCATAGCCACGCTTATTTTTTGGCTTCTAAATTTTGGATTTATGTGAATCATGGATATTTAAAATTATCAATCTTAAAATGTAAGTACATTGTTTCAAAAATGCTAGTGTTTCAGATAACAAACAAGTTCTTATTACAAGCTCAAGAGATAATCTTAAATTAAGCACTTCTTTACATATATAGAGATCAATCCTCACCGTAAAAAAAAATTGATCATCACACATTTCTTATCTAAAGAATTTTTATCCTTTGAGAACATTACTTCAGCACCAAAAAGGAGTTGAAGGTCCAGCCGTCCAGCAACCAACAGAGGATCTTGCGAGACATCTTCGTCAGCTGGGTCCCACTCTTTTACTTATGAACTCGTGCTTGTTTCCTAGTGTGTAACACACACAGCGAATCCAATGAAAATTTATGAGGTTTTCTATATTTTATGTTGTCACGTGTCACAAAACGCATTAATTGAATAACCCTTTTGCGTGTTTTGGATCAGTGTTTGGAAATTTAAGTTTGAATTAATGTGGTTTTAATAAACGTGAATTTAAGTAAATTTAAGTTTATATCGGCGTGATTTTATATTTAAATAATTTACTGTAAATGTGAGTTTAAAAAAATAAATATTATTTAAATGAAATTAATGGAAATCACGTTTGAAATTATAATTACTAAAAATGATTTAATATTATAATTTTACTAGATTTCTATTTCTTTATATTATATATTTGATATTAATACTAATAATAGAAAATAAATATATTTACACAATTTTTATATTTCATACAATTTATTGAATTGGAAATAAAATATATACATGATATTTTTTAAATAAAGAAATAAAAAAATAACCAATTAAAAAGATTAAAAATAAGATGGAATATATAAGTAGCAAAAGTATTAATGAGCATGAATATTCTTGAAGCTAAAAATACAATTAGAAAGAGTATCATATCGCAAGCATGTCACTTGATGAATTAAATAAATTTTTTCATTTGTTATATCTTTAAATTTATTTTTAAATTCATAAAAAAGTTTGTGTAATATATAAGATACTTTTTAGTTTAATTATAAAATATATAAATTCATTTCCCACCTCATTTTCCTTTCCTTTTTTTTTTTCATTTCTTATCACATCAATTATCATTTCTTTTACCTTCTCGACTTTATTTCTTTTTTCATTTCTCTTACCTACACTTCTCACATCCAAAAAATAGACTTTCAAAATTTTAATGCTTAAAAAAGAGCACCAATTAATTTTTTCACGCTCCATTATTATATACTTCCTTTCACAAATTAATTTTCTTCTCATCTCTCCACATAAATTATTTTAAAAATTGTAAATTTTAAGGCATATAATTTCTCACTTTACAGTTAACTAATAACTGTCTTTCTATTTACCTCTGCAACATGTAACCCATCCCTACCTTTTCCTTTCGGACCTGTGCACTACCAAGTCCAACAGACAACGCCCACACGGCCACACTGGTGGAAAACCAACCAGGCAACTTTCATAACATTTTTATGCTCACATTTCCAAACTTTCTTATTTCAATAATTTTCAAGAACATGGAACATTTCTCTGAGATACAATACTAAAATTAAACAAAAAAATGATCACAACCACCCAGAAAATTTTTTCTTCTGCGTTATGGATCATATAGCCACGGAACGGGGAATACACGTAGATGGTGGAGCTGAGGACGGGATCACAGCGACGTCGTCTGGGAGCATCCTCTCTGAGTTTCACCTTCTTCTGAGGACGTCTTCTGGGAGGGAGGGAGAATCCCCTTTGAGTTTCTATCTGTAAATCGTTTTCAATCCAACACCAATGCTGAGATAGCCGAGTTGCTCAATGAAAGTTTGTTGTGCGTGTATCGTTTCATGTGTATTCTAGCCAGGGGCACTGCGAGAATAAAGGCTCAGGGACTTTGCATTTTCAGACTCACGTAATTTTAGACTCAAGTTTATGGACGCAAAAGCAACAATAACCAGCGTCTTGATGAACTCGCGTTCCCCTCCGATACTCACATATAACATAAACAACCAAACATGACAAAAAAAAATAAAAACTCACGTTTGAGTCAAAGCACCTGTGTATATGATTTGCAAACGTTAATCCAAACAAACATTTAAGATTGATGATAATCTTTTAATCCTACTAAATATTTTTTAAAAAAAGATAGTACTACTACTTTATATGATACAGTAATTTGGAAAATAAATCAATCCAAAAGTTATGAATTTTGGGCAAGTTGTGTGTTCTCCAATCCAATCCAATAATAAACAAATTGAGCCATTCGTGTAAAAAATTTGATTTTGATAATATTAATAATAATTTACTTTCTAAACTTGGATAATTTTTATTAAAAAAATATTTATTACATTTTTATATTTATAATATAATAAATATTTTTCTCTTTTTGATAAAACTTCACATTTTGTTGTAATAGATATTTCTAACGTTACCCAACTTGAAAAAAAAACATTTTATATAAATATAAAGGAGATTTTACTATATGAAACAAAATTCCCATAAGAAAGAAATAAAATTTGCTTAATTATCTTATTTGATAGTAAAGTTTAATCATTTTATGTGTGAATGTTTTATTTCTTATACTCTTGTTCATAAACACCTTTTAACAAATCTTTAAAAAGCAATTTTAAAGGATTTCATTTAATAATTATCATTTTCTTTTTTGGTGGAAAACCACATATATCCTCTACGAGAGACAATCATATTCAAGCTAAGTAGATAACTACTCCCTCCGTTCCAAAACTCTTGTTGTTTTAGCATACTCCTAAATTTCAAAACTACTCTTGTTGTTTTAGATATCCAAGAAAAATTAATTAATTTTTTTTCAATTATACCCTTATTTAATTACTTACATCCACTAACACCTACTCCCATTATCTCTCTCTTAATTATATAAGTCTTTATATTTTCAAGGCATTTTAATGGCAGCTTGGAACCATATACCACTACCCACTAACTAATCAATTTAGCACTTTTTTCACCCATTATAAAATAAAACAAAATGGGAGTAGGATTCAATTATACTAAGTGTGTTAGTTTTAAAGAAAAGATGGAGAGAGTTGAGGATTCATTTGAGGAGAGTTGGAGATTCATTTGAAGAGGAAATTGAAGACTCTCTACAATCAAATTGCGAAGATTGGTCTACATCAAATCGGCAAAATTTACACAATCATAATGCAGTCTTTCCGGTAGAAGTGAAGAAACCACCATTAAACATCAATTTAATTGTACGTCCTAACAATGGGTTTGATTTGAACAAGTTCCCAGAAGATGAAGGAGAACCCGTTGAAGAGAAGGAGTTCAAAGAAATAGTGAAATATTTGTTAAATATTTATCTTCCTCATTTTTATTAACATACACCAAGACGTGCTAGCATAGGAAGGAAGTTCAAACACCGTTAATATTTCTCAATAGTGCTCCACTATTTTTATTCCTCTTCTATTTTCATTTCTCAATATTGCTCCACAATTTTTATTTCTCAATAGCTTGATGTATTTAAATTTGGATCCTCTTCTATTTTGACTTATTATGTGAGATTAAAGTTGACACGGATTTTTTGTTTTATTAAAATTATTTTGATTTAATAATATTTATCGGTTAAATATTAAAAAGAAAATGAGGCGGACATTGATCAATATTAAAAAGAATACAACTTTTTTATTAAACTTTGATAGCTTCCAACTTCTTTTAAATAAAAAAGAAACATGTTAATGTAGTTAGTCATAATCACTTATATTGTTACGTGAATGAATCAGAAATAAAAAATGAGAAATTTTGAAAATATTTAATACTTAAATTTAAATAAACTATTTTCTGAAAAAATGAGAAACTACTTTATGGAAATTTAACTTAAATAATCAACAATCTCTTGTACCAACATGGAATCACATTTGATTTGCATAGGAAGCTCGCCTCTCTTTTCCATCATGGCTTTCTTCAGATGTGGAATATTGTAGTGATGAGATCCTTTTGCTTTCATAATTTTTGTCATACATGATTGTAATGTTAAAAATATGCAATTTGACTTTTTGGATGGAAATGCTTCAAATGATTTCTCCACAGCACTGACAAGCTCATCGACTATTTTAGTTGATTCTTTGTATTGCAAATACTGGATAACACTGAAAAACAAGGTCTAAAACATTTAAATCCGGAGAATTTGAAGGTTGACACATTAAATAAATATCAAATCCATCTTTCTTAGCCGCTTCACAAAATTCTTTATCATTTTGATCAATGTGAGTTCTTGCATTATCTTGTTGAATAAATATTGGAAATCTTGCATCCTTTCTTGGCCATTTTGCTTCAATAGCAAGCAATACCTTGTCTATCAGGTATAATTTGATCACTTCTCTATTTACTAATGTGATTGGTTTTGTCTCTAATGTGTTTGCTTCTCTATTAGCACTAGTCCTTTTAGCCAGCTCTTTTCTGACAAAAGGAAAGACACCAATTTTTCCTGAGAAGACTTCATTTCCTCTTGCATCAAATCTTAGGCGAGTTAAAACAACTAAAAACATGACCTTCACAATAAAATTTTTAATTTTACAAGCACGTGTTGGATTCACTTCATCTGGAAATAAGTAATAATTCTCAGATTTCTTTGTCATATAGAAAAACTTCTAATCAATATGAATAATATTATACATCCCCACAAAAGTTGGATCATGTGGTATACTTGTAGCATCAAGCATAAGCAAAACTTCAACCTCGCTCTTCTATTTTCTTCTTATAAAAACGGCATAATAGCATTTGAATGCCTTCGAATACACCCTACCTTTAAACACCTAAATAATACATCTTGCTTAACTTTAAAGCATGAGCTAAAGATGCAAGAGTTGTTCGTCGATCCAAAGGAATATCATGAATTCGAGAAAAATCAAGTTGAATTTTCTTCCTACCAGTTTTTGACATTTTATGGGATACACCACCACCATCTCTTCCTTGTTTCCAAATGTGTTGGACAATATATATAGCAACTGAAAATTGTAATGCCACATCCCTTGTTGCCATTCTATCCAATTTTCCATCAACACTCTTTTCCAGAAGCATGTCATATATTATCCTACGATGATCATTGGACAAAATTTTCCTTTTATTCATTTCATTATTTTGTGTTTGTGATAGTTGCTCACCGTCATGATTATCATCAACGCTTGCTAATGAAATAAAATCACACAATAACAATAAAAAATAAAAGTTAATTTAATTAAAAAATCAACAACAGTAAGTCTAACTCTAACAAGCAGCATAAAACAATAATATAACAAGTATAAAAGCTATACTGCATACAATAATATAACAACAATAGTATAACAAGTATAAAAGTTATACTAATACAATATAATATAACAACAGTAATTTAATTAAAAAATAAACGTCAATTTTAATACAATATAAAATAACTTACAAAATTATACTAATACAATATAATATAACAACAGTAATTGAATTATGTCAATTTTTTCATATAAACATGGCCATAAAAGACAATTAAACAATATTAAATAGTAAAAAATAAAATAGCTTACAAAATAAAATAATAAAAAAATTGATACCTTGGTCTGAGTATGGTTGAGGCAATTCTTCAAATCCTGCTTCCAAATGTACGTCACCTTAAAGACCATAATTTTCAAGTCGATCTTCCATGTCAGCATCAACGGACGGGCCATTATTTTCAAGATATTACACATCACCTTCTAAAGATGGCTCAGTATTTAAATCGAATAAAAGATGCATCGAAGACGAAACAGGAATAGATGAACAATTTTCACTTTGATTGAAGGCAAAAAGCTTTGAAGCATCAATGTTTAAATCTAACAAATAAGATTTTACTCTCTCAAACTCTTTCCCTTCATTGGATATGCTAGAATCTCTTAAATCAATATTCAGGTCTATCTCATATGAAGACATGTTTTGTTCTCTCCCTGTAACTATGATTAACAAATTCAGAAATTAACTCAACTTTTATAAACAAATTCGGGGGGGGGGGGGGAATCTAAAATATTTAAAAATTTTGATTGAGTGGGAGATTTTAAGTTACTGTGAAGGAAAATTTATTGTGCAAAACTTAGCAAAATTTTTGGTGGGAAACTTGAAAAAATATTGACCAATAGGGGGTAGTATAATAAATTTATTTTTTTAAAGAGTAATCATTATTGATAGACGTTCAGTTAAAAGTGGGATGGGGCACTTAAAAGTTTTTTAAAACAAAGTTTTTGAAAGAGTAACCATTTAAGTGCTGAACTAAAAACGCTGGTAAGTTGTAACATTTATTCTTAATAGACATGCAATAGTGTAAGATTATTAATGTGGGTAAGTGGCAATTAAATGATATGGGTGGATATTAAATGGGGCTATTTTAGTAAAGTTATTATTGAATCAAGACACATCAATCATTTCCTTGGTCTGTGCGCATAACCTTAAACTACAAGAGTTTTGGAACGGAGGGAGTATCATTTTCTTGTTAGGCATTATCACACATTACTCATATAAAAACATGTCAAATTTGAAAAGTGAGGCACCCAATGAATGTAATCCTAAGATATATCAATAAAATATTAGGTGGTTAAAATTAATAATCGAAAATTTGGGAAGATTTCAAATGTTGAAATTCATAAGTAAGAAAAGACGGATGTTACAAATCAAATCATCAAATATAAAAGCATGATGCAAAAAGCCCAAAATGTTATGGATGTGATTCGTGTGGTATTGTGGTGTCTATGCTTGGTAATACGGTAGACTTGACCCAACTTGAGGCGTTGTAATTGATTTGGTTCGGACTTTTCAATTAGGTATGAAAAGACTTGGCCCGACCTTCGATACGAGTCTCACGTTCTCACATTGCCAAACCAAATAACCAAGAGGCCTCCGGAGAAAAAAATGTGAGACAAGAGAGGATGAGACTTAATTCCTTTCACTCTAAATGAAGTCTCATAATATGTTAGCCCTAGCGTTGCTCCTAGACCTCAAATCTTCATTCTCCTTGTTCACTTCAGTACTCGTTGTCGTTTGTTCACGGTTCAGCCGCCATCTTCAGTCGCGATTCTTGTTCCTTTACCACCACGTTGGAGTTCATATTGTTTAGTGGTGCATCGAGTCGCAAATGGCCCTACATTTCTGTCATTCGTGCCATTCTTTGCATCAAAACCACCATATTGTGTCATCTTGTTGTAGAGCTTCCTCGTCTCTCGTTCCTCTTCCATTCTTATATATCTTTTTTCTTTAATTTCTAATTTCCTAAATAGCTTATGAGTTCTTAAGTCTTTGCTCCACATCGACGATGGAAGGAAGACTGAGAATTTCCCACAAGATGACTATAATAAGGAATTTCTGGTAGAGATCAAGTAGAATCAAGTTATTAATGGAGTTTCCTTATTAGTCTTGTATACTAACATGTGATGAAGTTAAAATTTTGCCCCTGGTTTTTTATGATGCGATCGAGGAATCAAGGCAGGTGATGTGGTATTGGGGAAAAAGGGGTATGAACATATAGGATTTTGGCATTTTTTAAATTTTAATTATTAAATAAAATTCCTTTTTTAATTAAGAAAACATGACAACTCAACATCCCAATCTGAACCGACCCAATAATGATCGGGTTGGTTTAGTTCGAGTTCCTTTTAAAAATTCCTAAAACTGACCTAAATCAAACAACTACATTTTAATCAGTTTGGACTCATTTTCCCACTAAACCCGACCTAATCCTAACTGACTACGCCCATAGGAAAATGTAGGTTGGTAGTGTTGTAATTCATCTGAACATTATTGTAAGAGAAATATGTCATAAGGAAATCGCAAGTAGAGAATCTGAAAGAGACTCAAGTTCCCAGTATATAAGAGACCAAAAAAATTTATAGTGGAAACATGATCTTTAAACATTGCAAACCTTGACAAAGAAGCTGCAATGGGGCTAAAATGACAGTTGATTGCACTGATGGTTGGTTTACGACGGGTGGCAATGAGCTCCGATGGTTGGTTAAGGACGAGGAATGACCGAGCTTTCATCTCATATTCCTCCAAACTCTCTTGCCCATAACATAAAGTGCACATTGGGTTAGATTTAATATAATCACACGACTTCCAAAAATTAAATCTATTGTAAAAATCCATACATAACTAAAATGGCAATGACATAATGGAGCAATATATAGTGAAGAAACTCATGTTGGCAAACTATGAGCTAGAATCTGAAATGGACAATTTTGAAGATACTGGGGTAGATTCAACTTCATCGCCATTGGTGACAAAGACCGAGGAAATGATGCAAGGAAAGAGATTCATGGTTTAAGGTGCAACATAGTTTTCGTTGGGAGAAAGAATATGTGTCATTTATACTAGGTTTTCTTGCAATCTCAATCAACTTTGTTGAGGTCCTTCACCATGTCGATCGGATGACTATCCCCTTTTCCTACTATGAAAACCACACATGCCCATCTCCTTTCAAACAATTTAAGGTTTAAGGCCTTCCAACAATTTTGAAAAAAAAATGATGTGTTTGCAAATTTAACAAAATTGTTGCAATTAACATACCTTCAAAAGTGGGTAAAATCATCATTTTCCACGGTACATCACTTGTAATGTTATTACACCATAGCTTTAGCCAAAAATACCATATACAAAACAAAAAGAGATTAATTCATTCCCATAAATCACACACACAAAAGATATTATGTGATCGATCCATGTGTATCTATAATTATTTGTAAATAATTCATGCTCATAATGGCATAGTGAGAAAGTACTATTTAGCAATACTAATATTTTAGAAAAGTTAAATTATTCAAACTGCAACATGGTTCCCCTATAGTACAATATAGTAGCAAGTGCCATACTAGCATTTGTTGCTTCAAGTGGAATGTGTTTGGATCCCTTAACCACATACTCATGGGTTCAATCCTTGAATTCATATGTATGAAAAAAATATCGTTAAAATGGGTCATCACTTTGCGCCTAGCAGTACTTAGGAAATCAATCTCTCGCCTATCGCCTACCAAGCAAAAGGATACTCTATGAAAAAAAAGTAGTAGCAACTGTCATGTTGCCATCTTATTTCCATGGATAGGTGATAAGGGGAAAAAACTTTGATACTTAAAAAGTGCAAATACTCATACATATTTCATTGAAAATGACATAAATTAAGCCTTAGCAAAAAAAATTTAGGACTAAATCCAAGAGTTTTTTATCCGGAGCAAGTAATAAAAAGGGACACTTTCCTTCAAATTAGGTTGTACTAATATTTTAACAATCCATGCAATGCACGAGATAACTTGTTTATTCTATTGATACTTCTAAGATAACTAAAAAAAATTAAATATAAAAATATAATATGTTTTGAATTTTAAACAACAATATACAAAAAATAAAAAAAAATATCTTATAAAAACTTTTACTATATGTCTGAATCAACTTTTTAAAACTAAAAAAATAAAAAGATAACGAGAAATTCTTTAACGTTACACAAGTTTTTACTTATATATATTAGATTCATTTTTCTACTTTAATATTACTTCAGTTATTTTGTTCTTTTTTTTTATTTTTTTGTCAAAGTTCTTTTGTTCAAATTTTTGTTTTGCACTTGAAAAGTAAAAGGGGAAGAGGAACGACCTGAATGAATCTCTTCATTTGCCTAGTTTTGTTCAGGACATGAATCTTTTCACTTCTCCCTCGCCCTAACTAGTTAATCAATGAATCCTTAAAAAGAGTAAAACATGTTTTTGTTCGTGTAAAATAAGTGAATTTTGATTTTGATTCTTATAACTTTTTCTTTTTTATTTTCATTCTCCCGAAAATCTAAAATTTTGAAAAAAAAAACATCTTTATTGGTGTTGTGGCAAGCTAAAATTTATGACATAGGCATTAGTATCTATGTGTCAACTTTTTGGTTTGGCATTCCACCCC
Source organism: Sesbania bispinosa (assembly GCA_026901365.1). Lineage (NCBI taxonomy): Eukaryota > Viridiplantae > Streptophyta > Magnoliopsida > Fabales > Fabaceae > Sesbania > Sesbania bispinosa. The sequence goes on from QLOH01000730.1 coordinate 78,499, forward strand.
ACAAGAACATTTTTCAAAATTTTTAATAAAACTCATTTATTTTATAAGAACCAAAATAAAAACTCATTTATTTTATAGGGATCAAAAAGATATTTTGCCTAGAAATAAAATACATATAATACAACTATATGAATCTTCAATGAAGTTTGTGGCAAAAAAAACTCATAATTTAATAAGTATATATTGTGAAAGTAAAAAAAATTTACATTGTCATTTAGTGATGTGTTATATTATTTACTGAATATGAAATGTCATGTGTGATGTGTGTTTAAATTGTCTTTACATTGATGCTTTAGTTTAGACCATTCCATACATTATTGCATTCTTTAGTTTATTTTACGATGCATTGTCTTTGTTTTAGATTACACGTTTGGTTTTCTTATTTTTCCTTGTAAGTGAGTGATTTAGGTGCATAAATCATGTTTTGGGAAGAAGATGATGGGCCAAGTATCAATTTGGAATCAAATGGAATGAGAAAATGTAAGAAAGAAGATTCCACAACTCATTTGTGGATCATCCCATGCTTGTGTAAATATTTTAGAGTGGATATTTGAAGTCAGAGAAAACCACAAGCAGGGTGTGGATCGCTCCATGCCTGTGGAAATGCTGCGGAGTAAGGAAATTGAATCAGAGAGATCCACAGACAAGCTGTGGATTATTCCATGCCTGTAGTTCGACCAAATATGCATTTTTTTTTATTTTAAAGTGGGCTTGATCCAGATTAAAAGGGAGTCATTTAAAATGAAGAGAAAGGGATGTTTCTAAGGGAGAATCAGAAGGGTCAGATAGGCGTTTGCAGAATATGGTTGGCCAACTGAGAAGAAAGCCAATACCGGGAGGTGGAGGCTACCTTCATGTAACCAACTGCTTCACCAATCTTTGGTTTTATCTTTTAAATTATGCATAGTCAATTCTTCTTTAGTTAGAGGATTGATGTAGTATTCTGAATTACATGTTCTGAATCTTTTCGATTGATGTTAAGTAATTCTAATTATCTTAGAGTTTATCTCTGTTTATAATTGTCCATTGGTGAATGTTTATTCTATGATCAATTTCATAATTGGGAAATTGGGGATTGTTTGCGATTAGAGATAGAGCAAATTAAGTTATGTCACAATTGGGAAATTGAGCATCTTAATCAGTTTTCATATGAGATGATAATTGTTCTTCATAACTCTATTGGATTTCATAATTTTCCCAAGTAATTAGGGATTAGGGTAGGAACCTATAAAGAAGAATACGAAATCAATTCTCTAACGCCTTTATAGTAATTGAATTTCCTTATTAAGTTTAGTTATATTTAAATTTCGTTAATTTTATAATTTAACATTGTTATTCTCTTTTTCAATTTTCAAACTTAATGTAAATTAATAAACTGGTAATCAACAATTTCAATCCCTGAGGACAATATTTTTATTACTACAGTAACGGTTGGTACACTTGCCAACCGTACAACAAGTTTTTGACGCCATTTGTCGTGGATTGAATTTTTTTGTTGATATTAGTGAGCTAATAAACTTGAGAATTGAGTTGTAGAGTTTAGATAGTAAAAGGTGTTCTGTTTTGATTTTTTAGTTATTTTAGAATTTTTGTTTCTTATTATTTTGTGTTACTTGTCACTAATATTTTTTTCTTTATTTTATTTGTTTATGCGAGGTACTGTTGCCCCAAAAGATTTGCTTTTTGATCCAGAAATTGAACAAACTGTTAGAAAGAATAGAAGTAGTGCAAGAAGAAGAAAGAGAGAAAGAGCATGATAAGCACTAGCTGACCAACAAGAGAAAAAGGGTCAAGAAGGGCAGTCAGTTCAAGAAGAACAAAAATCATCAATGGCGGAAGAACCTGGTAATGTGACAAGGACCTTGTGGGACTATTCTATGCCAGATCCTAATTGCTACAGGGGGAGTATTGTGAAGCCTCCTATTCAGGCCAATAACTTTGAAATTCAGCCTGCACTTTTACAAGTCATCCAACAAAATCAGTTTGGAGGTGCAACTTCAGAGGATCCAAATTCTCACCTGGAGAATTTTCTTGCAATTTGTGATATCTTGAAGATCAATGGAGCTACTGATTATGTAGTCCGCTTAAGGCTTTTTCCTTTCTCATTATGGGATAAAGCTAAGAGTTGGCTTCAGTCACAACCTTAAGGGAGTATTTCTACATGGGATGATTTGGTTGCTAAGTTTGTGAACAAATACTTTTCTCCATCCAAGTCAGCAAGAATGAGGAATGAGATCACCACTTTTGTGCAACAAGAGTCTAAGTCCTTATATAAGGCATAGGAAAGGTACAAAGAGATACTTAGGAAGTGTCCTCATCATGCTTTACCTGACTAACTACAGGTACAAATTTTCTATAATGGCCTTTCACCCTTTTTTAAGGCAATTTTGGATGCAGCTAGTGGAGACTCATTTAATTTGAAAACACCAGAGGAAGCCATGGAGACTCTTGAATTGATGGCGAACAATACAATGAATATGCAGTTTGACCGTTAAAATAAGAAGGGTGGATTGTTGGAAGTTAATACTTTGGATGTTATTCTTGCTCAGAACAAGCTTTTGACCCAACAAATTACTAATCTGACTCCATAATTGGGTAATATGCAGGCTAAAGCGGTTAATACACCTTCCTTGGTATGTGACTTTTGTGGAGGAACGCATCAAAATGGTGAATGTCAAGCCAATAAGCAAGAGGAACATGTTAATGCAGTGGGGCAACAACAGAACCAATATTCTAATAACTACAATTCAGGTTGGAGAAGCCCACCAAATAGACCTTGGGGTGGTTAAGGACAATCTAATCAACCAAAGCCTCCCTATTAATATCAAGCATATTCTAGCAATCAAGGGAGCAAGATGTCCACTTTGGAGAGTGATTTAGAGAAGTTGTCCTTGCAAACCTTTACCTTTATGGAGCAAACTTCCAACTTCATGAATGAGACTAGGACAAATTTCAAGAACTAGGAAGCTTCAATCAGAAATTTGGAAAATCAGATTGGTCAAATTTCAAGAAAATTTTCTGAGGGATCTCCTGGTACATTTCCTAATGACACCATTCCCAACCCAAGGGAACATTGCAAGGCAATTCAATTGAGGAGTGGAAAGGTGTTGAGGAGTGAGAAAGGGAGTGAAGTGGAAGGAGAGAAAAACAAGAAAGTGATGATATAGTGGTGGTAGAAAAAGAAAAAAAATGAAGAGAAAAGTAATGAGAAAAATGAAATTGAGTAAAATTATGAGAAAAAGAATGAGGGAGATGTTGGTAAGGTGAGTGAAGATAAAGGGAAATCTTTTTTTCCTACTCCGAATGTTCTATTCCCTCAAAGGTTGAAGAAAAAAGAGCAAGAGAAGCAATTTTCAAGGTTCCTTGATGTCTTCAAGAAGCTCCACATCAATATTCCTTTTGCTCAGGCATTGGAGCAAATGCCAAGCTATGCTAAATTCATGAAGGACTTGCTGTCTAGAAAAAGGAAGCTTCAAGAAGATGAAACCATCATGCTCACAGAGGAGTGCAGTGCAATAATTCAACAAAAATTACCTCATAAGTTGAAGGACCCAGGAAGCTTTGTAATCCCATGTGAGATTGGAAATTTAATGGTTGGTAAAGCATTGTGTGACCTTGGAGCAAGCATCAATTTGATGCCTTTATCCATTTTTAAGAGGTTGGGCATTGGAGAAGTGAAACCTACTATGATATCTCTTCAAGTGGAAGACCGCTTGGGGACTTATCCTTATGGAGTTGTGGAGGATGTCTTAGTAAAGGTAGATAAATTTATCTTCCCACTTGACTTTGTGGTGCTTGATATGGAGGAAGATACTAAGGTCCCAATCATATTGGGAAAATCATTTTAGCCACATGGAGAGCATTGATAGATGTGCAACAATGTACAGGGTCGGCCCAAGGGTAAGGCTGCTCAAGCCCTTGCTTTAGGCCCCCGATTGTTAGTAACATCCTTTATACAAAAAATTAAAAATATTATTATACTTAAGTCTAGTTCATTGGTTTAGAAATTGATTTTCCTCCTTAAGGGTTGATGGTTCAATCATTGCTAAATGAATTTTAATTTTTAAGGCCTCTTTCTTTCACCTCATGTATTTAAAAAGACCCCAAAATGAAGGTTAGCTTGAGGCCTCACTGCATGTTGGGCCGACCCTGACAATGTGTTATGGAACTTAATAAATCACGTGACAACACATCATTGGATAACAATATAACACTTTTTTACACTGACAAGGTATGTCCATTAAATCCAAAAACTCATTAAATGAATCTATAATTATTTATTTATGTGCTTCGAATTTATTAAAAAAAATTAATATAATTTTTCACTATTAAAATGCATCTTATAAATTAGCAAATTTTAACCTGAGTATAAATTTTATCAAATGTTTTTCTTGGTTGTTGATTCTTGTTTATCAATTTAGTTAAAAAAAATGAGATAAGAGTAGTGAAATTGGTTGTGTCTACGGTACTTTTACTATTAGGTCTTGTGTATCGGTACTAGAGCCTTTCAGAGTCATCAAATATAATATTATTATATTGAACGGTTGTGATTGATTACCTGCTACCTACTGGGTTTGGAGCCTGAAGACATTATGCATGTTTTTATTTTCATCATTGAAATTCAACAGTTTCCTATATTTTATTGTTTGCCCCCACTCTGCTTCATCACTGTGATGAAGCTCGTTGGCGCTAATAGTACCGGTTGTGATGGAGCTCGCTGGTGTTAATGGTATACTGAATTGTATGAGCGCTATTGTTTTCATTGAGTTAGCAAGGACTAATACATTTTAGAAACCAATCCAAAGCAATCATGCCATCACTGGATCTTAAAATTCCACAAAGACAAAGTATTTCCAGTAATGTTCAAACCAATCCAAAGTAATCATGTCATCGCTGTAATACTTCCCTACATTCACTTTCACCTACAGTTATGGGCACAAATTCAGTTTCATACTCCTCTTTCTCTTCACCTTCACTCTCCTTTCGTTCCTTACTTTCAAAGAGACACAAACTCCCCACAAGGAGCAGTTTGACTTTCCATTGTTGGAACCTCCCCCAACTGGGCCAAAAGCTCCATCAAATCTTGGCAAGTCTCACCACTTAAGTTCATAAATGGGAGGAATGAAAAATAAATTATAGAATTTCAGGAAAAATAATTTAAAATAATAATTTATTGTCATCTTGTAAGGTGACCTGTTATAAGAGGTTAAAAGTGTTAGGTTAAAGGTCTTCAGAATGTAATCTTCGAGTCTGACTCTCTGCTTGCTGTGAAGCTTATCAACGATGGTTGTCTTCCTACCCATCCCTCTTCTGGGCTTGTCAATCAAATAATGGAGGTTGCGAAGTGTTTCAAGACCGCTGTTTGGTGGCACACTCTGAGAGAAGCGAACTCTCTAGCAGATTGTTTTGCTAAGGCTGAGATGGAGCTCTCTGTTACCTATAGGGTTTACGAATTTGTGCCAAGTTTTGCTTTAGTTCCTTTACTTTTCGATGCCTCGGGTTCCCTCTATGAGGGGAGAAGCTAGGATTTCATATTGTTTCTTTTGGTCTCTCTGACCCCTCAAGTCATAAAAAAAAAGTGTTAGGTACCGGTACATGACCTATAGGTCTCATGCACCATAGAAGCACCCAATGAAATTTAGGGTGTTTTTATTTTATTTGATTTTATTTTAAATTTTAAAAATTATTTATAAAGTATTCTTATAAAATTATTCATTTACAATATTATTGCCATAGAAACAAGACTAAAAAATCAATTTTCTAAAACCTCTCATAAGTTTCAAAAATTTTATTTTTACACTTATTAAAATTGTTTTTAAAGACTATTGTCAAATTTTTTTTTTATTTTTTATATTTTAAAAATAAAAACGGTAAAATACCCTAATTTCCACAAATCTTCTCTATCCCAATTTTTTTCCCTCATCCCTACCTTTCACTTGGGCCACCGCGGGGCTCCCAAAGAGGCCCCTTGACTATATCCATAAGATGTGTCCCACACCACACCTACCCAAAAAGAGAATGTTTCCCTTTTTCAATTGAACGTTATATGGCTAGATGCATTTATTTACGCCTGCCCTAGTTTTGAACTCAGATATTTAAGACATGAACTACTCGCTGGTCATTACTCTCCTTTGCACTAGCTGCTCTTAAGATTTCTTAAATTGACTAGACTCAATCAATGCAGAAAAAAAATTATTCATGTGGCATGTTAAAAAATTAATTGCAGAGACATGGACATTTATGGCAAGTCAACAAACATTGATGCATTGCATTGGATTTACACAATCGAAGCTTGTCGCGTTCAAAACAAATCCTATATAAATCAGGGAATTCCATTCATATACAAATGAAAAATAAGATAGAAGCACCAACAAGGAAACCAATTTTTGTAAACCATTAAAAGAAACAAGAAATGAAAATGCTAAACTAAAATAGTTGTCAGTCATGTTAGATTGTTCCTCCTTGGTCAACCCTTCCCACCAGGTATGATACATTTGATGGTCAACCCTTCCCATGGATGAAGTCATTATATAAATAAAACCTCTCCCAGCAGTGCAATGAACACCACCACCACTTGCTTCATACAGGAAACAAGGAAGCCCGGACTAAAACTACCGGACTATTGCAACAACAACACCTCGTCCTCGTTTTGTAACTCCTTCAGCCTTTTCTTGGCATACACTGTGATCAAGATGGTTGTAGCTACAGTTATGCAGAAGCCAAGAACATTGAGAATGATTTGAGGGGCAGACAGTGATTGCTTTTCATGTGAAGCATCAGCCAATGTCCGAATCAAAATTCCCCTGCAGCAATAGCCAAGGACACAATGAGTTCAATAGGCTCCAGATATTTTGCATCAGAAGTTTCTATCTTTGTAACCAAACCAACAATGGAAATATGGTAAGTCATGTCAAATGCAAAGATTAAAAGAACACAAAAGCATTAACTCATGTCAAGTAAAGACACATTTTCAAAGCAAAAAGATTAAAAATGCAATTTTTTTTCATAAGAAAATGCTCAGGAGGAGGGGAGAGGATATTGTCCTATTTCAAGGTCAGAGCATGCTAAAAGCCTTAACAAAGGCTAATAATGGTACTTACAGATGACCTATCAATGAAAATCCACCAGCAGGAATCAGACCCCAGACCTTTTTGTTGACACTACTTGATCTTACCAGTTGAACCAACTCTCAATGGCTAGGATTTAAGTATTTGCATAGAGAGAATCAAACAATCTATAATGTTGTATTTACATTAGTTTTCCTCAACCATTGCCAAAATATGAAGACAGAAAATCTATAACACAACTCACACACTGCATTCTGAACTGATGTTGTTGCAGTCATGTTTGCCCCATCTCGGGTCAAGAGTGTCATCAAAACTACAGAATAGGGGGCTAAATAGTGAAAGCCAGTGTAGAGAAGGGGAACAGTCAAAAAGAACATTGCTTTTTAAATTTTGGCTTGTGGAACTGGGTGAGAACTGAAGCTTCCACAGGTGAGCAATCAGGCACTTTTGTATTAGTCCCACCATTATAATAGCAACCTTGACTATTATTTAGTGGAAAAAATTCAGTGTATTGATTCATTTAAGAAGCCACACGTGCCATGCATGGAAACATATCAATCTCTTACCATGAAATCATAGAACAGTTTGAAATACAAAGCCCCGATGATAGATAGTATTCCTAATTAGGATCTACATGATAATAAAAACCCATGTGAACCTAGAGATTCAACTGCTCCAAGAAAAACAGTATTCTACTTCATAGATAAATTGCCAACTCCCCAACCAAATATATTCCTGATGGTCAAATTCAGGAGGATCAAAAATTCAAAATGTGAGGAATGATATGAAGATGCTCACACACTAAATTGTATTTGTGTCAAGGAGAAATTATAAAATCAACTAACTTTGATGACCATAAACAAATCCTTGAGTTCAGTAGGAAGCATACATAAGGAAATTATATAGTTATATACAACCAGAAACCAAAAAGCAAAAGGCAAGAGTAATCTCCCACCTCACAAATAAGGAAATAAATTTTGAAGGAATATCTCACTTTTTTACAAATATATTAAAGATTCATCAATTCACCAAATCATTTCTAGATCTATCGTATGATGAATAAGCATGAAAGCAACATATTGCACAAAGGGAAACATGGAAACATGGTAAAGCAAGATAAAGAGTTTGCATATCTTTCAAACATGTTATTAAAAACCATGTAACATGTAACTGAAGCAATTTTTACCAGATACGTAGGCATAGAGTATACAATTGTCTTTTTTTGAAATAACCATATTCTGCTAAACATACTCAAGCTGGAGCCAGAGTTGTTCAAGCCAATTGATAACTTATATCCTCAGTATTGCATGGACACCCAAAACCAAAAGTCAGAAAAAAAGTGGTTACTTCACCTATGTTTTTAGGTGTACATGACAAATTTCAAATGCAAAAATTAGATTTTCAAGAAATAATCCACATAAGTATATAAATAACCAGATAAGACACAAACAAACTCCTAGTATAACCAAAAAATAAAAAGTGCATTGGAGAGAGATATAAAGAGAAAGAAACCCTACGTATAGATTGCAACAAATATTTCTGGCACCATTCCTAACAATGATCCCACTATGTAAGGCCCATATTTAACATTTGTTGCCACAGCACAATAGTTGTAGATTATGTAAGGGAATGGAGAAATCCTGATTAAGGCAACTGCTCGAAACTGATGAAACCAGTTTCCTCCACCAGCAGATCTTAGAATAGAAGCTTTCTTTGGATACTTCTCTAACCAACCCTGCATAGACTCAAATGAAACATTGGAACCTAATTAGTACAGGTGAAGCAAACACCTGCAGACAGAAACTAAAAGCCAACTCAGACTGAAGACAAGGCATGTACTTCAATTTTATGATGGAAGATTGAGCCTATGAAAAAGGGGAGTGATACACCCACAGCTGCTGCAGATATTATTAGCAAGAACCCAAAGCCATAACCAAATGTCATTCCAGCCACCCACATAGAGGGTGTAGATGGCAGAAGCAGGGTTGGAAATAGAGCTACAGAAGCAAACACCAAAACAGTAAGCACTGGAGTACTGAAAGTCTCTGTCTCCCAATTTATTATTGGAATAACCTCCTGAAAAATGAAAATTAAGGTATCCATGAGATAGCTGACAGAAAATTATAATTCAAAGCAAACATTTTAAACCATTAACTCTTTTGAGTATAATGAATTGCATTTTGCAACCAAACATTTGAATGTATGCTCCATTAACACATGATTCTGCAGCATTAAGAGTGAACATTTTAAAAATCCTGAAACAGCAATAGTATCGGCAAAAGCGATGCATCATGTTCATTCTCAAAATCAAAACTTTACAAGGGAAAACAAGCCCCAAAACACAGAGCACAACCCAAATCCAATAATAGCCAGCAAGGAAAAAAGCACAAACCTTGTCTATGAAATAGGGTCCGACCCACTTGAGCACGACCACAGCCAAGAACCCCAGGCATAAAAACAACACCACCAATTTAACCCAATACCACAAAGCGGATCCTCTCGCCGGGGCAGAAGGCTCCTCCGCCGCAGCTGGCGGAGAACCCTCGTCGGGGCTGGGCCTTAATTTCACATAGTCCCCCTGGTTATCATCATCTTGGATTGTGAGTGTGAGGTCCGGGACCACCTCCCCTCTCCGACCACCACCGCCATCCTCGTAATAAGTCATCGGAAAAAGCAAAAAAATAGAGATGAAACCCTAAATTGGTCGGCGACGCAAAATTCCCCAACCACCGGTAGCTACTAAAAAAGGATAAAAAATATTTCTTTTTTATGAATGGTTGATCATGTTTGGTGAATAAGGTTTTATTTATGTAATCGCTTTCAATCCCATCATCACCACCTGCAATGTGAGAACCGATTAAGGAATGAAGATAACGACGATGGTGATGATGAGAAATGTGAAGCAAAGCAAACGAGAAGCGCGTCGATTAAGGGATGAAAAACGTTTGATTCGGAGAATGAGAGAAAGTACAATTAGGAAGCGCTTTTTTCCGTTTCGTTTATCTTGTTTGGGAACCCCGTCAGTGATTTAATCAAGCACAGTGATAGAGGATTTGTTAGAAACGACGCCGTTTTGTTCTTGAACGCCACACGGCAAGCTAAAAAAGCGTTGAGTGGAGCTTTGGAGTGACGGGTGTTGCAACGGCATGGATTACTTTGAAGTGAGGAGGCGTAACGTGATTGGTTGGTTTGCTTGTGACTCCTGCCTTCACCGTTACTGCAACAAGGATCTCACTCATTTACATTTTTTTAAATTGTGATTAATTATTAAATATTACTATTTTTTTATTGTTGCTTGTTAATTAATTATTATTAATCATTAAACAAGCTACTAAACTTCTGGTTTTGGCTAAGTTGTGCTGTTTTTTGTGTTTTTCTTTTCTGTGTTTCTTTATCCTGAAGATATTAATTTTTTTGGGAATGTTTGATGGATGGTGGCTTCTGGCTTCTGCGGGTTTTTTTTTTTTTTTTCTTTTTGATAAAGTTGGGAGGAGAGGGACAGATAAGTGACACCCAAAACCGACGTTTCGGCAATGTTTGAGGTGTATCCAATTGAAATTCGACACGTCATTGTAAGTGGCACCGACTGGGAGCGCGGGGTGCTTCTTCGGTGGGAGTGGGTGGAATCAAGCACCGGAAGGAAGTGGCATAAGGCTTTCCTTGGAATAAGATATTCATTTCATTCAATCATTACAATGGCCCAAGTCCAAGTAGGATTTGGATTCTTCTTATTAACTTGAGAGAATTTGCTAATAAAAAACAAGGACATGAATTTGACTTAGAGGAATCTACAATTGTATATGATGGAACATACTAATATTGTGATTTTATACACAAAATGATTTGTATGTGTATTCATAAAAGAATTCTCCCTTGTTGGCAAATAAAATGAGAAATATAATGTTCATGTTGAAGAAGTCTTATTTTGAAGATAATAGGATGTGTTACTTGAAAATTAAATATTAATGCATCAACGACATATTTATAATTAGAAGTTTTCATGAATTGAATTGATATAATTTTGAATAGAAAAGTCATATGGTATTATCCTATTAGTTTTTTTATCTTAAAATTTAATTAGTTTGTCTATAAATTTAAATTCAGTTCAATATAATTTAAAATGGTTTGTATTAATTTATTGTTAATTTTTTTAAAAAATGCATTAAATAAATGTTATATTATATAACAAATATAATAATTCAAACACTTATACACATATATATAGGGAGCTGCTATTGTACTCCCACTCTCTTTTTAATGGGAGCACATTAGCACCATTCACCTTTTTACTTTGACAAAAGAACCCATTTTACTCTCTTTCCAAACTGCTTACAGCAAAGGGCCTTAGAGTAATTTAACAGTTCAATTTTATTAAAAAAACATTTTTGAATATTTTCCTCTCTCCTTTTACAGTGGACGTTTGCTTTTCCCGCCATTGAATTCCTTTTCTCCAATACAACATAGCGGCCATTCTACTGTAACATGTTTACGAGGAGCAGAAGCCAAAGTGTGTTCATCGGAAGTACAAGCAAGGTGAATAACCGCTCCTTCATTCTCTCCATTTTGTGTATAACCTGCAATAAGCGCATTCCAAGACACCACATCCCTCTCCATCATGTTTGAAAACATCAATCTTGCAGCTATCACACTTGCTGCCTTTGCATATCCACTGATGAATGAAACAATTAATGAATGAGAGTACACCAATGCCTATAGAATGATGAATCAAACAATGATGAATCAAACAACAAAACACATAAAGTTGCAAAGAAAAGAAAGGAAACAAAGAAATGGAACCAACGAAATGCATAGAAAGGGCTCGGCCAATTCCTATGTAGCAATTGTTGCGGTCCATGCCACGACACCCCTTCACGGTCTGCAAGTACTGCGGCCCATGCCATGGCAACGCCACCAGCAGACACCCCTTCTCGGTCTACAATTGCTGCAGCTATGCCAACGTCCCCTCTGCATAAACCCAACAATTTGAAATCAGAAAAATGAGAATAGATTCTGGGACAAAGAGAGGGAGAGAGAGAGAGAGAGAGAACAGATAACCGGAGAGAGGGAAAGAGGGGAGGTGCTGTTACACCACCGTTCACCGCCGCGGCCTATCGCCCCTCGCAGCCACCATCACCGTCCACGACCATGCATCCCTCGTCTCCACGAACATTACTCACATTAGCTCCCTTGAACTAGCTGAACCAAACCATCAATATTGGAGTTCTCATAGGGATAACATTTGCACAAGTAGGGTGGAGAATGTTTCTCTCCACTTCCTGTTCGTACTTTCTTCAATGTTCCTTGTTAATATTCTTGATTCCTTTTCTTATTTTCATTCTTTGATTCCATGCTTTGGTGAAAAATATGAAAATATGATAAGAATGAATGAAAAATAAAAAAAAATATAAAAGCATGGTAGAATAATAGGATGTTGGTTATCAACATTGTAATTTTTCCCAATTAATAAGACTATATAATGATTTTAATTGATGAAGTCAATCCTCCAAACAAGAGGAAGTAAAGAGCAAAAGAAGATAAAGACTTATAGCATGTTTGGTTTTGCTCGAAATCACGTTTGAAATGTGGATCTGAGCCAATGTTACTCTCAGTAGCGTTTGCCCGGATCCACGTTTCAAACGTGGTTTTTGGGTAAACCAAACACACACTTAGACCCAGTTTGGATACACTTCTACATAAGGACATCTAGAAGATAAAAATAGAATCAATCAAAGAGATTAAATGAATTTAACTTCTCCATAAGTTGAATACATTTGATCTCTTTGATTCATTCTATTTTTTCACCTAGAAGTACTTCTGTAGAAGTTTTATCCAAACTGGCTCTTAGGCCCAGTTTGGATACAACTTTTGGAGAAGAACTTCTTGACGAAAAAAAGAGAGAATATATCAAAGAGTTCAAATGAATTTAACTTCTCCATAAGTAAAAAGTAATCTTTGTAGTCCACCTTCTCCATAAGCTCTCACATTTAACTTCTCCATAAGTAACTAATTTTAACTTATAGAGAAGTTAAATTCATCTTATCTCATTGATTCTTTCTATTTTTTTCCTCTAGAAGTTCTTCTGCAGAAGTTATATCCAAACTGGGCCATAGTATGTTTGCAATTATTAGCAATAGCTTGTCACTCACACACACACACACACAAGGAACTTAAATATCTTTTTAATAAAATTGAATTCAAGCCGTAAAATAAAATCAAAATGCTAAGGAAAAGAAATAAATAAGTTTAAACTATGATAAATATAAAGGGTTATGATCACTCAGCAGGTTTCTCTTTCTTCAGAAGGTTGCACCACATCAGAGAGTAGCATGATTTCAGAGGGTTGTTGTATCAGACATTTTCTGAAACACAGAAACTACCTTCAGCAGAAAACTATTCCTTCTTTTTAGGAAATTTAACCAAATTTGTTACTCATTAAAACTCAGGGTTATGAGACTTAAACATTATTAATCATTTAATAATATTTTGAGACTCAACATTCTCCCCATTTTTAATGATGACAAATTTGTTTAAATTATCAAATATCTGAAGGGAATGTAATCAGAAATAGGTTTAAAAAATTCTCCCCCTATCTCAGATACTTGAACAGAAGGAATTGCTCCTTCTTCTTTACGAGGTTTAACCAGAAAATTTGCTTTGCTCCCCCTGAATAAGAGATATCTTCTCTGAAACAAACTTAACTTCAAATTTTGTTAGTTTATTATTACTCCCCCTTTTGTCATCAATCAAAAGGGTGTCCAGAGCACGCTGAAGTGATAAATAAGCAGTAGAGCAAGAATATTCAGGCTAAAGGAGTTGCTGAAAAAGTATATCATTATCAGTGCAGCAAAACCAGATAAGTTCAGCAAGTAAGCATATGACAGCAAGTTCAGTTTTCAGATAATGCAAGAATGTGCAGATTATCTCTAATGAACTTAAACCTATCTTCAGGAAGAGGTTTTGTGAATATATCAGCCCATTGATGCTCTGTGTCAATGAACTTTATATCAAAAACACCTTTCTGAACATAGTCTCTAATGAAATGATGTTTGATTTCTATATGCTTAGCTCTAGAATGCTGAATGGGATTTTTAGAAAGATTTATGGCACTTGTATTATCACAAAATACAGGAATAGATTTAACAGGAATGTTAAAATCTTCAAGTTGATATTTTACCCATAGCAGCTGTGAACAACAGCATGCAACAACAATGTACTTAGCTTCAGCATTTGAGAGATCTATGGTACTTTGCCTTTTGCTAGCCCAACTTATCATATTCTCTCTAATGAAGTGGCATCCTCTATTTGTTGATTTTCTTTCAACTCTATCTCCAGCAAAATCAGCATCACAGTAACCTAATAATTTGCAGTCCTTACTCTTCTTATAACATAGACCAAGATTAGTAGTACCATTTAGATATATGAAAATCCTTTTAACAGCCTTGTAATGAGATATTCTTGGGTCTGATTGAAATGTTGCACACAGACATACACTGAACATAATGTCAGGCCTGCTTGCTGTAAGGTACAACAGAGATCCAATCATGCCTCTATACATGGTTGGGTTAACACATTCTTCTTCTTCATTTTTATTTAAGATTGCTGAAGGGTGCATAGGAGTTGACATAGGTTTGCAATCATGCATGTTAAACTTCTTAAGCATTTCTTATGTATATTTCTCCTGATGGATCCATATACTTCCAGAATCTTGCTTAATTTGAAGTCCTAAGAAAAATTTGAGTTCTCCCATTCAACTCATTTCAAATTCAGATTGCATAAGCATTGAAAACTCAATGCACAGAGATAAATTTATTGATCCAAAAATAATGTCATCAACATATATCTGGACTAGAATCAGGTCTTTGTTAGAAATTTTTCTAAAAAGAGTAGTATCAACTTTTCCTCTTTCAAAACCATTTTTGAGTAGAAAATTGCTCAATCTGTCATACCAAGCTCTGGGAGCTTGTTTGAGACCATACAGAGCCTTTTTCAGTTTAAAAACATGATTAGGAAAAGTCAGATTTTCAAACCCTGGGGGTTGTCTAACAAATACCTCTTCCTCAATGAATCTATTTAGGAAGGAACTCTTTACATCCATTTGGTATAGTTTGATGCCATTATTGGCTGCATAGGAAAGTAAAATCCTAATGGCTTCAAGCCTTGCTACTGGAGCAAAAGTTTCAGTAAAGTCAATACCTTCTTGTTGATTATAGCCTTGTGCAACCAATCTGGCCTTGTTTCTGACCATTTGACCATCTTCAGAGAGTTTGTTTCTAAACACCCATTTGGTTCCAATAATAGTTTTCCCATGGGGTTTAGGAACAAGAGTCTAGACATCACTCCTGGCAAACTGATTTAGCTCTTCTTGCATGGCTAGGATCCACCCTTCATCATGCAGAGCTTCCTCAATGTTCTTTGGCTCAATTTCAGAGAGGAAGGCAATATTATTGACTTCTCTAAGTCTTGATCTTGTTCTTACTCCTTCTGAAGTATCACCAATGATTTGCTCTCGAGGATGATGAGTTCTGTATCTCCGCTCATGCCTGCAAGGGAATACATGCTCATCCCGAGACTCAACATTAACTCGGTGAGGAGGATCAATTTCAGCAGGTTGACTGGAAGTCTGTTCAGCAGGTACTTCAGAGGGTCCTTCAGCAGGTGCTTCATTCTTGACCTCTGGAGTCTCTGAAGTAGGGTTCAGCTCCATACCTGCAAAATCATCTTCTAGATCTGATAGTTCCCTATCAGTCTCTTTAGCATCATTAAATCTAACATGAATAGATTCTTCTACTGTCAAAGTTCTAGAGTTGTAAACTCTGTAAGCCTTGGATGTTTCTGAATAACCAATGAAGAATCCCTTATCATATTTATAGTCAAATTTACCCAGATCATCTTTGGTCTTAAGTATGAAACACTCACAACCAAAAATGTGAAAATAAGAAATGTTGGATTTTCTTCCTCTCCACAAATCATAGGGAGTCTTTTTTAGAATAGATCTTACCAAAATTCTGTTTTGAATGAAGCATGCCGTGGGAACAGCCTCTGCCCAGAAAGACCTTGGGAGGTTGCTTGAAATGAGCATGGTTCTACCCATCTCCTACAAGGTTCTGTTCTTTCTCTCAACAACCCCATTTTGCTGAGGTGTTCTTGCCACAGAGAAATTGTGTGAGATCCCATTCTCATCACAGAACATGCTGAAGCTTGAGTTTTCAAACTCACCACCATGGTCACTTCTGATTGCAGAAATGCAAAAGCCTTTTTCATTTTGCACCTTCTTATAGAATTTTGTGAAATTCTCAAAAGTCTCATCCTTACTTTATATAACCCATGAGAATCTAGAATAGTCATCAACAATGACCAAACCATACTTTTTACCAGCAAGACTTTCAGTTCTTGTAGGACCAAACAAATCAATGTGAAGTAGTTCTAAAGGTCTTGAGGTTGAAATAATATTCTTACTCTTGAAAGAGCTTCTTGTTTGTTTCCCTTTAAGACAATTTTCACATAAAATGTCAGATTTGAAAGAAAGCTTGGGCAATCATTTTACAAGATTGTGCTTTGTAAGCTTTGAGATTATCCTCAAGCTGGCATGCCCAAGTTTCTGATGCCAAATCTGTTTTTCATCTTTAACAGAAAGCAAACAAGTCACATTTGATATGCAAGTTCCTCAAGATCTATCTTATACACATTACTGTGTCTTTTGGTAGTAAAAATGACTTGGTTAGAAGCATCTTTGACTACACAACCATCCTTTGTGAAGGATACAACATATCCACTGTCACATAATTGATTTATGCTCAGTAGGTTGTGTTGAAGACCTTATACAAGGAGAACATTTTCTATAACATAGAGAGGGGATATACCTACTGAACCAATACCAGTGATATTGCCTTTCTGGTTTCCTCCAAAGGTCACCACCCCTCCACCCTTAGGTCTAAGGTTTAGGAACAAAGACCTTTATCCTGTCATGTGTCGCGAGCAGCCACTGTCCAAGTACCATTTGTGGTGTCTCCTTTGTCCTATTAAACACATCTGCAACAGGAATAATCAGAGACTTAGGTACCCACATCCTTTTGGGTGCTTTTTTGTTAGCAGCAGGTTTGCGCTTTCTCTTGTGTTTGCACTGAGACACGATGTGTCCAGGTTTTCCACAGTGAGAGCATCCCCTACCTTTCTTAGCTTTTTCAGCATGTTTAAAATTTGAATCATGTGATGATTTACTATCTGAGTATCCTAAACCTCCTTTGTTTTTGGAGTTCTTTTGAACATCCAACATTCTGTTGAGGTTCTTTGTTCCATTGACAAAGTTGGCAAGGTCTCTCTAGTAAGTTCAGCAACTTGCTTCTTTAGAAATTCATTTTCTTTGATTAAACTTTCTGAACTACTAGCCTCAGAACTCAGGAGTTTTTCTTTAAGCATAATATTTTCAGTCTCAAGAGCTTCATTTTTGTTTGCAACTTCTGTATAGGCTCTAGACAAATCTTTATACTCTTGGAAAAGCTCCTTAGAGCTTTCAAGCAAGTCATCATACATATCTTGAACGGTTTAAGGGATTACCTCAGACTCAGAACTATCTGAAGAAGGCAGATTGGCCATCAAGCATAGGTTGGCCTCTTCAACAGATTCATCTTCCTCTTCTGAGGTTGAGTCATCCAGGTCTTCCGAAGTAGCCATCAGGTTTTTCTTTTTCTTCAGGAACTTCTTCTTTTTGTATGAGGGCTTCTTCAGCTTAGGACAATCAGCCTTCATGTGGCCTGGCTGTCTGCACTCATAACAGATTATTTTGTCAGCAGAAAATGAATCTTTACCTGACTTACCAATTTTGTTGCCAGATGAGGACTGCTTTATGAACTTCCCATTTTTTTGGAGCATCCTCTTGATCTTTCTACTCAATAGAGATAGATCATCATCATCATCAGAGTTGTCCTCTGAATCTTCAGAACCTTTTAAAGACTCCTCAGCTTTCATGGCCTTTTGTGGTCCAGACTTCAGCGGTTTGGACTTGACATTAAGGGCAAGTGACTTCTTTTTAGGAGCATCTTCACCAAGTTCCAACTCACGGACCTTGAGGGATCCCAAATGTTCCTCCATTCTTAAAGTATTGAGGTCTTTTGCCTCTTGAATGACAATAACTTTGGGCCTCCAAATATTTGGTAAACTCCTAAGAATCTTGCGATTATTATCACCAGAGTCATTGGATCTGCCTAAAGATTTGAGTCCACTAGTTATGGTCTGAAACCTACCAAACATTTGGTCTATGGTTTCTGACTCATGCATCTTGAACATCTCATACTGATGAACAAGCATGCTGATCTTAGATTGTTTGACATTATCAGTCCCTTCATGGGCTGATGCCAAAGTATCCCAAATCTCCTTGGCTGAAGTGCATCCATGCACATTCTCATATTCGGATTACCTCAAAGAACAAACTAAATAGAGTTTTGCTTTTGCATTCAATTGTACATGTGCCTTCTGTTCACTAGTCCATTCTACCTTGGGAATGGGCACCCCATTATTGGTGGGAATATAATCACCATTAGTGACTACATCCCAAAGATCTATGT
This sequence comes from Sesbania bispinosa, assembly GCA_026901365.1. Lineage (NCBI taxonomy): Eukaryota > Viridiplantae > Streptophyta > Magnoliopsida > Fabales > Fabaceae > Sesbania > Sesbania bispinosa. The sequence continues at coordinate 97,127 of QLOH01000730.1, forward strand.
TGCTTCTCTCAATGAACAACTCCATACGATCTCTCCAGTAATGATAGTTTGTACCATTGAAAGCTGGGGGCCTTGAGACAGAGGCTCCTTCTGCGATGTAGTGAGGATTGCTTATTGAGGTTTCCATCTAGATCTTTTTTCCTCAGTACTTGTTAGATGCTCAATCCGAGGTTGAGCTCTGATACCAACTGTAGAAACCACAGGAAACACTAGAAGAGGGGGGTTGAATAGTGTTTTATATGTTCAAACAGATTTTATAAAAACCTTTTCACAAGCAAAGTATTTCACAAAGTGTTTTTAGCAACTTGCTGAAACTGGGTGTAAAGGTACTTACTGAAATGACTTCAGCAGGTCCAGAAAATAGTTTTGGAAACTTGTTTTTAAAGAGCGTTTAAATATGTTTTTAGTTCAAGCTTATAAAACAGATTATTCAGAACCCTCCAGTTAGTTTAAATGACAGATATTGAGAGATAAGGGTAGAGAAGACTTAGCCAAGAGATTTATCCTAGTTCACTCACATCCACCGTGAGCTACGTCTAGTCCTAAAACCAACAAGCAAAGGATTTTCCACTAACTGATCAATTACAAGTATTCTTTAAACACAACCTCTTCAGGATAATGACTAAACTTAGGATGGTACACTTCTCCCTAACTTCTTCCAATAACATACCTTTCCAACTTAGTTCTTCTTCATCTAATCTCCTTTCCTTCTCCTTTATAATTGATCTCCTCACTCAACGCCCTTATTGTAACATCCCAAATCTAGGGCGTAGGGATTTTAATAAAAGCTTGGGTTATGGTTTTAACCCAGGATTAGAGGATAGGGAACGATCTGAGGGATTGGAGTTTGGAATATTAGTTTAGGATGGAAAATTAGTTAGTTAATGAAATTAGGAAGTGTGTGGTTAGTAGAAACTAGGGTTTTTTTAAAGAAACAAAAAGGAAATAAAGAGAAGGGGGCGACTGAGAGAGAGAGAAAAGGGTTAGGGTTTGAGAAAGAAAGAAAGGAAAGGAAAGGAGACGGGGTCGCGGCCGTAAGAGAAAGGAGAAGAAGGAAGGAAAAAGAAAAAGGGGGGGATTTCTAGGATTCTTCTTTCTCTCCCTATTAGAGTTTGCGATTGAGAAGATGGAGGAGAGCAATAGAGGGGCGCCGACCATGGAGGTGGCCACGGCTACAACAGCGGTGACGCACGCGAGAGGCAGCACACGGGAGGGACGACCATCACGCCGTTCACCGACGGTAGCGTGGCAGCGGCCGATCTGGCCGCGGACTTGGTGGCCGCCGCGATTCTCGCGGCTAGGAGACGGTTCCGGCGGCGGTGGCTGGAGCAGAGCGAACTGATGACGGCGAAGGTCGTGAGAGGGTGTTGTCTGGTGGTCGTGCGGGCAGCGCGACAGTGGGTGCTGATGGATGTTCGGACTGCAAATAGCAGTGGTGGTGCTCGACGATGGGCGGCGGTGAACCTGCAGGTGGTGGTTGGATCCATGGTGCGACGGAGGTGGAAGACGATGGCTGTGTATGGCGCTCTGTTCGCCGGAGAAGAGGGCTTTCACGCGGCGGAGGCTGTCACGGATCTGTTCAGGTAAGTGTGGTTTCACTGACTCTTTCTTGTTTTTCTCTTATGAATGCTCCCTATCCTTCCTTCCCTTTGCTATTATTAATGTTTATGCTCTGATTTGTGTAAATATAGGGTTGATTGTTTGAATCAATTGAATGTGATTTAGGGATAAACCTTAGATTAAGAAATTGGGGATTTTGAGGGTTTTCTTATATGGTTGATGATTGAATCCTTATTACATGATTAATTAAGAATTAAAAATAGGACTTGTGTGTGAATTGCAATTTAGTTAACATGAGCCTTCCTTGAGCATGCAAACCTCATGTTTTTCCCTCAATGAACCATATACTATGCTATGTAATCATGAATCATGTTTTTCATGGGCCTTTGGCCAAGAAATTTATCTGACAAATTACAGGCCTTTGGGCAATTTTCATGGGTCTTTGACCGTCATAGGCCTTTGGGCAAACTTCAGAGTCTTTGACCACCTCAGGCCTTTGGGCATAATCACAAGATCAAGGAAAGCTACAGTGACCTCATGGCCAAGAGGGAGCTGCGGGCCCTACAATTAAAATAAAACAATGCATGATAAAACTTAATCACAGGTGGCCCTGGACGACGGTCCTTGGTCACACGGCCGAGCGCTCAATCATGTAACAGTGAAAAGAACCCTGGGTGTTTGGGTTAAGACACCTCAGACTGACTTTGCATTGAATGTGTTCATGACTAACTTATGAACTTTCCTTTCAGTACAACATACTTTCATTGATTTTCTTGTAGCTCATGATCTATATGCTATAGTGTGCCTATGTGTAATCATGTTCCATGTTTGTCTGTCTGTTTTTCCCCACACTGCACACACCCTCACCGCACTTACTGGGACATAGTCTCATCCCACGCTGTGGGAAATATCTTTCAGTGTGCAGGTCACCGTTCTGTTTCTTAGCAAAGGAGCTGAAGACTGACTCAAGGTAGATTATGGAGACGGTTATTGGAGTTCTTTTAGTATAGTCATTGATTTTTTAATGTAAATTAATATAATTCTTCAATAAAGGACTACGTGTCGTCACAGTTAATTTGGTATTTGGTGTAGAACTCTCTAGTTTGGCCATGAAGGCCCCTTTTTCCATTGTTATTGATTAGAAATCTGGATATTATGTATTGTACTGGTGATTTGCTGGTTTTCAGGTGATTCTGGAAATTGGGGAAACGTCCAGTTTTCAGGGGAAACTCTGCCGGATTTTCGGTAGGAGTTTATGAATCTTAACACTTCAAAGTGTTGGTTCGTTCCCTTATTTCTAAGTTAGATTTGGCATCAAAATTGTGATGCAGGAAAGTTGAGGAATTTTAAGTAAACGTTGGATTACTTAGGCGTTATGTGTGTGTGACGATACTTGAAATGACGCGAAATAATTTCAGAAATTCGGGATAATGTCTCCAACGGACATTGTTCTTGGATTTAGGAAATTAGGACGTTACACTTATGTCCAGTCTTACCCTTGTACCTATAATCCTTTTTGTCTTAGGGTGTGATTCCTTCTAAAGTAAATCTACGGTCACTCGGGACTTGATACTTGGTTTCTCTTCTAATTTTCCGTTAACACTCATGATCTCTTACTAAACCTCCTATCCTTTCTCGTGATTTATCCCCACATCGTCAAGTTCTAATTCCACTCCTAACCTTTTTCTCTTGACAGAATTCCCCACCTAAGACTTACACTAGATTCTTCTTAGGTCCAATTTTTGGGATGTTACATTCATAGCCTCCTAGATGAAGCAAAATGAAGAATTTAGGCAACAAGGAATGATAATAGGAGAAGTTATCGAAACATTAACCTCCAAGGTGGATGCTTTGGCTACTCATAGTAAGATGCTAGAGACTCATATTGCTCAATAGGCAAGTTTAATATCTAGACCCCAAGGTAAGTTTCCAGGTCAACTTGAGACTAATCCTAGTGAACATTGTAAGGCTACCACTCTTAGGAGTGGTAAATAGTTAGAAGGTCCTAAGAAGAGGGAAACAAATGATAATGTAGAGGAAGATAAGAATGAGAGTAAGACAACTAGGATATCATTTAAGGAAGATGAGTGAGAAAAAGAATAAAGAAAAAAAAGCTAGTATCACTCCCATTAAGCCTTATGTACCACCTATCCCTTTCCCTCAAAGGTGGGCTAAGGCTAAATTAGATAAACAATTTGGTAGGTTCTTAGAGGTCGTTAAAAACTATACATAAACATACCCTTTACTGAAGCTTTACGACAAATGTCTTATGCAAAATTTTTAAAGGATATTTTATCCAATAAAAGAAAGCTTGAGGAGTATGAAATAATAGCTTTAAGTGATGATTGTAGTGCATTAATTCAAAATAAGTTACCTCCTAAATTAAAGGAACTAGGTAGTTTTTCTATCATATGCCAAACTGGTAATGTGAGTTTTAATAGAGCCTTATATGAGCTTGGGGAAAGTGTGAGCCTTATCCCTCTTTGTTTGACATAGGTGAATTGAAACCCACTACTATTTCTTTGAAATTGGTCGATCGTTGTAACATCCTAATAATTTCTAAAATAAATGAATAAATAAAATAAAATAAGATTTATGTAGAAATAATAATAATATTATTATATCTATTATTATGTTTCAGAAATGGTATTATTTAATTAAAAAGGGAACGGGTGGGTCGGAGTAGGCCCGACCCAGTTAAGTATTTAGAAATAGGGAGGGGTCATCTGTTTTACCCTAGCTTTCTTTCATACGTCAGACAACCAAACTCTAGGGAGGAGAGAAGCGACTCTACAAGGAGGAGGTGCCGAAGTGTAGATCATCAGAAGAGTTCTGCCATTCATCCTTGATTGTCACTCCTAAGGTACGGGGGGGAAAGGGTGCAACTATATATGTATGCTGGAGTGCTTGGGTAGTGAGGGCAACCATAAGTCCCTCTAGGATCTCTAATTTTTGAAATATGAATGATGAATCACATGTTTTATGTTTGGAATTTGTTTTGTTTGATGCATATTGTTATGTTTCTTGATGAATTGAAAGTTGTGAACGAGATTGTCGAAAAGGAGTCGAATTAGGATTTAGCGGTGAGATATCATAATTGACTAGATGTTAATTTTATGTTAATCCGTAGGGGTAGTTATTGATTTCAATGATTTTAATCGGTAAAAACGTGCCTAAACAAGTTAGGAATGTAAAGATTTGAGTAAAGATTGAAGAAAAGGGTTAAAAGGGGGCAAAAACGCAGGTGCAGTCGCGTCTTGCGACGCTGTAATCGATTACAGTAGTCTGATACTGTAATCGATTACTAGGTATTTTTGGGTAAAAACATGAAAATAAGTCTCTGGTAATCGATTACAGACTTGTTGTAATCGATTACCAGGTTACCAGATGCTTCTGGTAATGGATTACAGCCTTCTGGTAATGGATTACCAGGCTACCAGATGCTTCTAGTAATGGATTACAACCTTCTGGTAATGGATTACCAGGCCACCTGATGCTTCTGGTAATTGATTACAGCCTTCTAGTAATCAATTACCAGGCCAAAACTAAGAATAGGGTGTTATGTTTATGTGATGTTGTGATTATCTACTTGTAAGAGGGGTGTTTATTCAATATATGAATCATTTTGTGGAATTGATTATATTGAATTGGATGTACAGTGTGTGTTAATTGTGGCATGAAGTATTGTTAGGTGATTACTCTATGTGGTTGTGAGGTATCATATGTGATTTGGATGTGATGAGATAAATGTGAATGTGAATGTTCTATGTTCATAATATTCATGATGTGATGTGGAATGATTAGAGTAGAGGAGATTGTATGAGAGATGTGTGAAGTGATGATGATGCTTTGAGCATGAGCATATGATGTATGAGACACATGAGATGCATGAGAAGCCAGGCGTGGCTAAAAATATCCTAGCGCAAAGAGGGGGGCAACGAACAAGGTGGACCATGATGGGAGACATTCGATGCATGGCCCCAAGAGGGGGTGTTTTACTATGCGAATCACCAGCCCATAATAGGTGGGTGACGGTGGGAGGGAGCGATTGTCTTTGCACGGGTCCAAGAGGGGTGTTTAACTGTGCAACCTACCGACCAAGAGGGCGTTTAACGGTAGGGCCATTATTGGTAACAACTAAGGGAATTGATGAGGTGCGACCATTGTGTGGAGTTCCAAATCATGACTCTTAGGAGATGTGTTGTGCATGTGCACGGTATGAGCATACCCATTATTTTGTGATTGTATGAGAGCTGTGAAATTATAATGGTGTGAATCTAATATGTTGAATGTATAGTGTGTGGATTGAGATAAATGATGTTGTGTATGGTGATGGGTGGGAACAAGGGTAGCCTTCTGTATTATATATATATATGTATGTATTCCATTCCTCACTGTACTCTCTCTTGTGGTTTTCTTACGTAATGAAGATGGCACTCAAAGTGCTAAATTTTGAAGGGACAAGGTCTCACTCTGATATGTGTGACATCGAGGTTTAGTATCTAGGAGCTTATATTTCTTATTTTGTTATTTGAAGTTTTGGAAAAATTATTCCTAAGGGTCTTATATGGACAAGTTATATCATTGTTATGTTGGCAATTAAGTTCTTTGAAAACCTTAGTTATATTCTTTTATGGAGACAGTGTTGGATTTTGAATAATTATTTCTTAAAGGGAGGATTTTGTGAACCTTTTTACCTTGGAGTTAACTATAGTTTCTCTATAATTTAACTTGGTATTTATTTTATTATTTGGGGTAGAAGGGTATCACAATCGTTCTGCCAAATATCATGTGGGTATTTTATAGGATGTTCCTATTAAGGTGGGTAAGTTTTTTTATTCCGGTTGATTTTATAGCATTAGAGATGGAAGAAGATTCCAAAACCCAAATCATCCTTGGTAGTCCTTTCTTAGCCACTGCAGGTGTTATTATTGATGTTAAGAGTGGAAAATTTTCTTTTACCATTGGTGATGAAATTGTTGAATTTGATTTATCTAATTCCACTAAACAAACTTCTGTTAAGAATTTTTGTTGCGGGGTTGAATTATGCTCGATAGAGGGAAGCTCAATTAATGATTATGAGAATGCAGATCATACAAAAAATTATAAGGAGTTGACTAAGCCTTGGCATGATAAGCAAATATTATGTGGAGGTTTTAGAGGAAGACAACAAAAAGTTCCTACAGCTATGGAAGTATGGAGTGAAGCTATAGGCTCAATCAATTTTAAAGGGAAAAAATTAAATCACCAGCGTACCAGGAAGTCCATTGAGAAAGGAGCTCCATACACCTCTCTCAAACCATTAATGTTTAATTTGTTGAGTCTCAGAATTAATTTAAGTAATTAAATTAGATTTTAGACTCATTATCCTTGGTTTTAATGATTAACAAATTAGAATAACAAATTAGATTAGGTTGAAAGAAAACAGTTGCTACTGAGAAAGGTATATGTTTTCTGTGTTTCGGGAATGATGCAGATCAACATAACAAAGAAGAAAAAGATCTAGTAGAAGAAACCTGCTGAAGAAAAACAACATACAAAGACAAAGAGAAAAGCATTGAAGCAACTCTCAGAAGAAATCCAACCTACTGACTAGAAGAAACAAACTGAAAAGAAGAACAATAGAAGAAAGGAAGAAGGAACAAGCTAAAAAGAAGAACAACACAGCAAGCTATCTTGACGAATTGATCAACCTGCTGAAAGCATATAGACTGAAGAAGAAAAGAAGCACATTTCCAAGCTGAAGTAAAGAAAGTCTTCAAGAAGATCGACAATCAGAAAGCACACGAGAGTTAAACCCAATTACTCTCAAAGTTGCAACACTGAAGAAAGAAATCTAGTTAGAAGAAAAGAAACCTTCTGCCAATAGCAACTATCTGAAGGGTCAAGCTATCAAGAACAAAGAACAGATAAACATGCTGAAGTGATCAACCTTTTGAAGTCATACAACATGCTGAAGAATGTGAACTCACTGAAGATTCTCTCAACTCTCTGATGATGTGTTTAAATCTTCTACGATGAGAAACTTCAACAAAGGCAAAGACTCTTTGCTCAAATACCTAAAGAGTTCTAAACGTCTTATGCCATCATCTATAAAGGAAATAGCAACAAAAGCTATTTTCCTCATTCTAAGGAACATCGTACATAAAAGAGGAAAGCTATTGCAGAAAAGCAAATAGAGGTCAGAGATAGGTCAGCGCTGCTGTACACCTACTTCTGTATCTCCACTGCAATACGCAATCAGAAGTCTGAATCCTTGAAAGAAAAAAAGCAGAAATTATCAAGGATGAACGAGAAGCTCAACGGCTAAAATCATCATCATCTATTCAGCCGAAAGCTTCGTACTTTGAAGAAAGATTGAGAGGAGCAAGCCAACCTGCTGAAGTATCATTTACTCTCAGAAAATATTAAACAAGCAAAATTGTCGTGTGTGTGTCAGAACCAATGATATATCTACACATCCATGAAAGGCTGAGAGGAGCAAGCCAACCTGCTGAAGGTCAAACTACTCTCTCAGAAAATACTCATAAGCCAACTTGTTGAAGGAGCAACTTCAATTTCAAAAGAATATATGTGAGTAAAATAGCTAGGTGTCAGAACGGATATATATATTTACAAACCTACTATGCCCTATTTCACAAAAGCTATGAAGCTAACTCACAATGGGCAAAAAGGGGAAAGTCTAATGGATCTTTATATCCTATTTCCTCACACTCACAAAGAAAAGAGAGAAAGAAGAAAGAAAAAGAAGAAAGAGAAAGAAGAAGAAGAAATAAGAAGACGAAGAAGAGAGAGAAAGACGAACTCCCTGAAGAAGAAGAACATCTCTCAAGAAAAAGGGCTAAACTGCAGTGTGTCAAAACCAAGTCATCTGCACACCCAAACTGCTTAAGAAAGAAGCAACTGGATGAGAAGACATCTCACAACGGCTCTATGAGCTCACTCATTACTTCTCAACGGCATTCTCAACATCTCTCAAACGGCTATAATTTATCAAAACATATAAATAGCCTGAAATATGAACTTGAGAAGGGGTGAGAGAGAAAAATGTGAGAAAGACGCTGGTCACAAGGTGGACCAGAGAGCTGACAAAAGAATTGGCAAGAAAGCCAGTCAGCCTAAGAAGAAACTACGTAGTTGGTTTGGATCAATAAGTTAAATTGAAGATCAAAGTGATTGGTCGGGTTAGTTGATCTATTGATCAAAGTTTCCTATAGTATCATCCACAAGATTCCAACCAATGAAGGGCAGCCATGAACACCCAAATTTCCATCCTTAACCATGGCAGTTGTCCAGCCCATAGAAGAGATTGGCCATGCTCAAACCAGATCATATACGGCCAACCTTCTGAGTCAAACAGAGATGAAACAAAGCCCACATTTATTCATCTATATCGTTGTTATTCCTTGTACTTAGTTTTTAACCTTTGTATCCTGAGTAATACTCAGTAAACCCTTAGTACAGGAAATTGTAAGTTTAAGTTTCTAGGAAACTTAAACATGAGCTTAAATGTAAACACTTTGAGTGTAGTGAGAGCCTGGAGAGGCTTGGTGAAAGAAATAATACTCTGAGAGTCTGGAGAGGCTCGGAGAAATAATACTCTGGATAGGCTTAGAGGAAGAAAGAATACTCTGGTAGAGCCTGGAGAGGCTTGATAAAAAAGAATACTTAGGTAGAGCCTGAAGAGGCTTGTCTACAAAATAATACTGCATGAGTTGCCTGGAGAGGCAGTTGAAAAGCAAAGAATACTCGGCGTGCCTGGAGAGGCCTTGTGTACTCATTACGCCTGGAGAGGCTGCCTGCAAAAGAATACTAATTGAGTTGCTTGGAGAGGCAGTTGATAAGCAAAGAATACTCATTGAGTTGCCTGAAGAGGCAGTTTAAAACAAAGAATACTTGTATCTGTGTTCAGATAGTGGATAAATCCAGGGAGTTTGCCCTGGGACTGGATGTAGCTCACGGTGATGTGGGTGAACCGGGATAAATTCTTTGTGTGAATTTCTCTTTTCCCTTAACTCTTTACATTCTGTCTATATCTGTCTATTACTAACCAAGGAAGGGTTTGATTTGAAAAACTAATTTTTAACAAATCAAAACTTCAAGTGTTAAAACAAACCGTTTTGAAAAGAGTACTTACTGAACCTTCTGAAGTGGTTCAGCAAGTTTTTCAACAACTTAGTTTTCAGCAAGTAATTGAATCTATTGTATAATAGTATAAAATATTTTTCTCTTTTATATGTTGAAGTAAATATTTAAAAAAGTCAGGTTTTAACAGAGTTCAGAAAAATGATTTCATTGAAACTTCTGAAGTGTTCTTAGAAAGCTTAACTGTTTTATCAAAGTTAGCAAGTTTATGAAAACGAACGTTTTTAACTTCCGCATAACTCTGATAATATTTTAATCATCCAATTGAGTTTTTCACAATAACTTGCTAAAGTTCATTTGATATCTTTTGCGAAAAGGTTTTCATAAATAAGACTAAAATTTTAAAACAATATTCAACCCCCCTTCTAGTGTTTCTTATGGTTTCTACATAATTGATATATTTTACAGGGGTTGAGCTTAGGACAATAAACAAGCGCTTTTTGGGAGGCAACCCAAATTCATTTTTAGTTCTTGAGTTGCTTTTGGCTTGAATTTTTAGTTAGGAAATTAATTTTTAGGTTTTCTAATTTATTAATTTTTAGTTTTCTTTTTTAGGAAAGTTAGCCATATTAAATCAAGTAAATATCAAGTTAGTAGGAGTTGGGTGCTAAGGACTTGAAAAAAAATGGAACAGAAGGAAACACGGTCATGTCGTGTTCCTTGACACAGTTATGTTTTGTACTAAAAATAAGAGTACAAACTGGGTTTAGAAAAACAAGAAACACGACCTTCCCATGTTTCTGGGCACAACTAAGTTCGCGTAACAGTTACGCGTTTTAAAGAAAAGGGTTCCAGCAAGGAACACGGTATGCCCGTGTTTCTTGGCACGACCGTGTTGACGAAACAGAGCGAAAAAAAGATGAGGCAGCAAGCTACATGACCTGCTTGTGTTTCCTGGCACGACCGTGTTGATGAAACAGAGCGAAAAAAAAAGATGAGGCAGCAAGCTACACGACTTGCTCGTGTTTCCTGGCACGACCGTGTAGCGTATCCTGATTCGTGTTTAACTCCAGCGCCCACCCTTTCTTAATTTTAAAACTTATTCTTCTTCCTTTCTTCTTCTTCGACCATCCCTAACCCTCTCCCCACCATAAACTCTACCTCCATCCCAAATCACTATCCCCATTACCAAAATTTGCATTACCTACACCAAACCTCCATCATTCTTAAGCCTTTTCCACCATAGTCATCCCTAACCTTCTACCCATTACCTAACCTTCACCCATCTCCAACCCATTCTCAAGCCTCGATTACATTGGACACTTGCAAGGAATAAAGTGGCAATTTTCCCCTTCTCTATCCATTCATTATAGTTGTGAGTTCCCCTTCACCTTTCTCTTTGATTTTCTTTATATTGGAGACAATGTAAATATTAAGCTTGTGGGAGGGGTTGCATTTCATGCATTTTCTTTAACTTTTCATATATTAAGGCATTTAGGAATTACATTTTCTTTTAGATAATTGTATATATTTCCATGACATCTCGTCTTATTATCCCTTTGTGCTTTGTGTCTATCTTAGCTCAATTTTTTTTAAAAAAATCTTGAATGATGATAGCTTAGGAACCCAATTTTTAATTGTCATGATTAGAAAATTGATGTGAGAGTGATCATTAGGACACTAATAATTAGCAAAAAAATATACTGATTTAATTCTCTATTAAATATAGCTTTTATATCTGAGATTTGGACTTAAATAGGGTTTTAAAAATTAAATAAAATTTTGTCACCTCTTTCTTGTTTGAGTGTATTAATTTCACATGATTGTATATTCTAGAATTGACCAGTAATCATTTTGAGATGACTTATTATTGTTTGCATATTTGAGAATGAAAAAGGCACTTTAGAAAGAATTTTTGAGGCCTCAGAACTTTATATATATATACCCTTAGTTGCCCAAGTTTGAGCTTAATGTAAATTTATTTTTCTTGGTACCCTTATATTTAAATTTTGAAATTCTTTTGGCACCTTTAGGATTTAAATGGAGCAACTTAGATACGGAATCTTTTCAAGAATGCTCATTATATTAAATTATTATTTCTTCTCCATCTCTCTAAAAAAATATAAAGAAAGAGAGAGAAGATTGTAAAAAAAAAGAAAAAAGTGAGAAAATATGAAGAAAGAAAGAAAAGAAGAAGATAAGCTGGTAATTATTCATCATATTTTTACTTGGTTCTTTATTTTTTGTTGCTTTGTTTATATTATGAAGGGAGTTTATTAAGATACTCATCTTTCTTTCTTTACCATATATATATAATGATTCCATTGGTCCCATTACAACCTTGAAAAGTCATTTAAACTCTAGCATGCATTCACTATGCCAAAAAAGGCCTTAGAGGGCGCTCCCGTGCAGCTTTAAAGGGCGCTCTCGTGCGCACTAATAGAATATGCTCTTGTTTGGTCAATAAAACGAGGACGCTCATTGGAGCGCCCTGACAGAAGCAAAAAGAGGGCGCTCTCGTGCAGCCTTAAAGGGCGCACACTGGAGCGCCCTCCATAAGCACAAGACGTACTTATGGAGGGCGCTCCAAGAAAGCGCCCTGGTTCTTTAAAACAAGGGCGCTCCATGGAGCGCCCTCCTTTCGTTTTTTTTTTCAATTTTTGTTTTACAACAAGGGCGCTCCAAGGAGCGCCCTTTTTTTTTTTTTCAATTTTTTGTTTTTTAATCTACTTTAACCTGCATATTTATTTTAGTCTGATCCCAATGGCTTAATCCAAAATTATGCATATTAATTCCTTAAAATTCAAACACTTAGTCATACTATGAACAACACTTAGTAAACAACACACATATCTACTTGAAATAAGAATTCAAACTTGTCATAATATGAATAGTTTCCTATGCAAGATATAAGTGGTGAAAGTATGAAGTACCTATACAACTATATAGAAATAACCAAAACACATGACATCTCACAAGAATCAACTCAGTTGGTAAATAAACATGCATCTCATATATATGCTTAACAACTATAAGTCTTCTAAACTAAAAATTTTTTGGCATAGTTTACTCTGTTTATTCAACATTTCCCAATTTATCAAACAGCTTTACAAAACCATACTAGTAGCCAGAATTCATAAGTCAAATAGTGATAACCAGTCAGAAATTTATAATGAAAAGGTGCACAAACTACAAACAGACCTCTTCTCCAAGTTGCAAAAAGAATAGTGATCATATCTACTCTGCTGAACCCGTCAGTTAAGTCATTAATATACAACTTTGTTCAACATTTTAACAATATGTATATGTTTACTTACCCACATATAATGTACAAATCAATCACAAATAACTGGTAATTATATGGTTTGCCCATTCTTCCCGAACCTCATCAAGCTGCTCCGTTGTGTAGGTTGAGCTTCGAAACTGAGCGAAGTACTGTAGAAGCCAAAAATTGATTTGATTATATGAACTAGTGAATGAGGTTCAAAAAAGTAAATTGCTATCACAAGTCATAATTACCTCTTTAGGTATTGTGAGTCTGTTTTGATCAATGATCTCCTTCATATAACGCATTACGAAGAGCCCACAATCGTCATTGTTTGTTTGGGTAAGACACTACAAGTATAATTAATTTAAAAGTAAGTGATGCTTACGCGCTCAGTAATGAACAAACAAAATGTCCAGAAGAGATCAATATTACCTTAATGCGGTACCATATGGGATCAGGTATAATCCTATTCCGTGCTTCTGGGAATCCACCCAACTTTCTATATTCTTTAAAAGATCTAAAGCAATATAACAAGTAAATTGTATAAGAGCTCTTAATTATGTAAGTGTGATAGTAAATCAAAGGATACTTACTTAATAATCATATTCTTCACGGGATTATAATGTTCAGGCGGATTATGCAAAGAGTCGAAAAAGTAAACCTTGCCAAAATCACTAAGACTCAATGCAACAAGAACCCAATGTCGCCTACAACCACAATTTAATTTATGTCAACTAAATGGTTTTTAAAAAACAAGAATATTGAGACATAAACATATACTACACATACCCGTCATGATTGTATGGAAGCAGGAACAATTTGTCTTGGCCGCGTCTATTGTACAACACCTCTCCCACCGACTAACTACATGCCTAATTAACACCTATAACATACTAAATTGTATATTATGTCAGTCAATTTATACAATTTCTTCTTAAACAGGAAACTAAGATTAATTCATGTACATACACATAACCAAATAATTATACTTGACAGAAAAAGGATAAAATGATAAAGGATATACCTTATTAAAGTCAGTCACCAATATACAGTGTTGAATTATAACCAGCTAGGAAACAATACCTTTTAAAAAAAAGACATGTCAAAATATATACTCGTACTAAAAATCAGTAGTCCTAAAAATTTGAGCAGCATTTCATCTAATTTTTTAACATTCCCATAATTAAGGAAAAACAATTTTAACTCTAAACCACCAGATACCAGCCCAAAAGAGATCAATATGAGTAATATATATATATATATATATATATATATATATATAACATTACTAACAACCAACAACAATTTCCTATAAAATGCAGATAGTAAAACAGTGGGTGCACAAGCAAAAATAAAAGCAAATAGAAAAAAAAAGATTAGGGTAGGGTTTCCCTTACCCTTATGGCCGCGCGCGAGATGGAAAGTATGGGGAAGAGGGGGCGCCGCAAGTACAATAAGAAAAGTGAAAATGGAGCTTGAGGAGGAATGGAGCTTGAGGAGGAATGGAAGCTTTGAGGACGGTGAGGGAAGCTTGAGGGGGGCGCCGGAATGCTCACGGTGATGACTCCCTGGAATGCTCACGGTCGGAATGCTCACCACGGTGAAGGACGAACTCACGGTGGTGACGAACAACGGCTCACGGTGAACGGAATGCTCACGGTGAGGAACGAATGACGGTTGTGTAAGCTTGATGAGTGAACGGAGAAGAGAAAAGGGTTTAGAGAGAGAGAATGGAAGGGTTTAGAGAGAAAGAGAGAGACGCGGGTGAGAACGAAATGAGAAATATTCTGCGGGAAAAATGAATTTAATGAGAATAGAGGGCGCCCTGAAAAATTTATCAGAAAAATAAAGGACGGCGCTCTAATGAGCGCCCTCTATTGCAAGGAAAAAATAAATAAAATAAAAAAATTCCACCAGAAACGAGGGCGCTCCCAGGGATCGCCCTGTAAAAATAAATAAAAAATAAAGGAGGGCGCTCCCTAGAGCACCCTCTATTTTAGGGGAAAAAAAAATTTCCACCAGAAACATAAAAAATAAAGGAGAGCGCTCCAGGGAGCGCCCTCTATTGCAGGGAAATAAAAAATACCATGGGAACAAGGGTGCGCAGATGAAACGCGTTGTATTTTACCTATAAGGGCGCTCCCGCCCAAATTTTGGAGCGCCCTGATTTTAAAACGATCATTTCAAACGCTAGCTAACACGGGAGCGCCCTAAAGATAGTGCTCTAATATCCTAAAATTGGCGTAGTGATTCAAAATTTCTCTATTGTGGAGATTTAGTTTATGGTCAGGCCTATGGTAATATATTTTCTTTGTGAAATAAGAGTGAATTGCCTATACTCTTAGGGCCCGTTTGGTGGACATGATATGATAGGATAAGATAGATGAGTTGGATAGAAACAAAATAGGATAAGAGCATGATAAGCTCTTATCATATCCCATGTTTGATGCACACCAGGATAAAAAAAAGATAACATTATTTTATCTTATCATACATTTGAAATGGACAGATGATGATGATAGGATATGATATAAAAATATTAATATGAAAAAATTACCCTTATTATAAAATTTAATTTAATTTTGCAGTAAATTTAATTTAATTTTAATTCTTTAATTTTTCAATAAGCATACATGAACAAAAAATTATATATTCATGAAAAAATATTTAAATTAATAAAATGAATAAAATTATTAAAATTAATATCAAAATTATCATTAAAAGAGAATGGAGGAGAGAGAGAACAAAGAAGGAGGGAGGGGAGAGAGTGGAGAAAGATGAGATAGGAAAGAAGGGAAAAAGGAAGTGGAGAGAGACTAGAGATAAAGAAGAGAGAGAGTTTAGAGAGAGGGGGAGAAGAAGGAGTGGAAAGAGAAGAGAGGAGAGAGGGAGGAGAGGGAGAGGGGGGAGAGAGAAATAGATTGAGGAGAGAGATGGGAAAGGGAGAGAGATGAGAGAGAATAGAGAGATATAAGGAGAAGAGAGATGGGAGAGGGAGAGAAGAGAGAGATAGAGGGCAAATGAGGATGAAAAAAATTATATCATATCATATCACTCCCAAACCCAGCTCCCCCTTAGGATAAAAATTACACTAGGAGAAAATGATAGGATAAACCACATGATAGAGTTATCATATCCTATTGGTGCAACAAACATATGATAAGTGATAGGATCTCTTATCCTATCCACCAAACGGGTCCTTAAATACTTTGAGAGTAGGTGAGGTGAGTGACCCCTGATTTGATAGAGAACTTGATTTCAGGATGTTTTATCCTCTAATTGGGTGAACTTTTGATCAAATCTGATTTTGAATTATTTCTGAATGCTAATCAATATTTATTATCGGGTTCCTTTGATTGATTCATTTTTTTATTTTCTTCTTTAATTATGAGCAAAGATTTTGCTTGAGAACAAGCAAAGATTTAAGCCTGGGAGAATTTAAAGCGTGCATTTATTACATATTATTTCTAGGTGGAGGATTTTGGGCTTAATTTGACTTTTAATTGTTACTAATTGGTTATGGGCCAAGCCCAATTTTTATCCCCCAATTATAAAAGCCAATTGAGGACACAATTTTGGGGGTTTTGAAATTAAATCAAGAGTGGCCTTATTCTTTGAGGATCAATAGCGAAAGTTCAAGACCTTTTAGGAGAAAAGCATTGGATTTTTACTAGATTCAACAAGACAATAAGCTTCAGAGAGCGGATTTGGAATTCTTTCTATTTTCTCCTTTATTCTTTTAAGTTTTGTTGAATCAATATGTTTGAACTCATAGTTATTGACCTTGATTTAAATATGGCTGAGTCGATTTCTTATTCTAGGAATTGAGAATAGCCCAATGTAGGATTAACAATTATGTTTTGATTTCTTATCTTTTATTAATGTTATTATTGTTTTGATTCAGTTTTAGATGATATTAATGCTTGTGAGTTTGTTAGGCCTCTTATTCACATGATTTTAGATACTAGGGGAAGAACTGAAAGGTAAACCTTAATATTGAAAACTCTAAAATTGAACCTGAGACTCTAAATCTCGAAAGTAGGTTTGATCCCTTTAGGGCTCACTTAATTGTCGTAGAACTTAATGGGTTTGAGGTGATTCAATTACCACGAAAGTAGAAGCTGGTCTAATCAAATACGTTGTTGAGATTCTGAAGGGAACCAATAATTACCTTAAGATAATTCACCTTCAAAATAAAATAACTTAATAAAAGATGTAATCCTTGCATATATATTGGTACTCATTGTGGTGAATCCTAATTCCTGGAAACTTTTAGATTTGATTTGACCCCATTTAATAATTAGATTTCCTTTAGATTTTATTTTATTCTTTGTCTAAATCTTTTATATTTATTCACTGATCTCAAATTTATTTGGGCGCATTTAGATAATAAAATTGTAAATAATTGGTAGTCAACAATATAGTCCCTATAGACGATATCTTTATATTACTTGACAAAATCGTGCACTTGCAATTGCTATCATACTACAAGATGGAAATGGCTTTAGCAATGGTGAGACATCTATTGTGAAACTAAAGGCAAGGGGGCATTTCTTGCAAGCTTTTGTGAAGATCTTTGATTGTTAGTGTAAAATCTCAGAATAACTGTGGTTTAAACATATAGACACATGAATAAAATTGTGCTCTAAACCTGAAAAACAAAAACCATGACCTGAAAAGTGCTTATGAAAATCGTGGTCTATTTCGTTAGTTTAGGCCACCTTTTTATGAAAATGTGGCCGAAAGTAAAAAAAAAAGTAGCCTATTGGAATAGGCCATAGATGTATATAAGACGGCTGAAAAACTGTGGCCTAAAGGTTTAGGCAACGGTTTTAATGTCTTTGGCCATGACTTTTTGCCGTGGCCTAAAATAAAAAATTGATGTAGTGGGACTTGATGCAGCTCTTTGTGATTGGAGAGTAACCGATATAAAATTCTCGGTGTCTCTCCCTCACTCTGTCACCCTGTTAAGCTTGGAAAAAATGTTTTTTTCTTGATATCGTGTTATTGATTTGTTTACCATTACTTATCTCTTTTACTTGGTCTATATTATAAAAGACTAACACATATATATATACCTATTATAATTCAAGAAAGGTTCATTTTAATCCAATATTAATTTTCTAAAATTTTAAAAGATACAATTGATCCCCTCTTAAATCTATAGCCATTTGCCTAACAAGAATTAGTTTAAAACTATTTTTTAATAATAGAAAGTGCTATAAGTATGGGATTACAATATGGCTAACTCAGATAAGTGCGTGGGCAACAAAATACGAATATTGTAACAAAGATAGTGTTATCCATGCCTTTAAATGTACCATATATTAGAAGTCTTTTATGTGCCTATTAAATTGTATGATTTAAAAATTATAAATAATTATTAAATTTCATACTTTTTACGAATTAAATCATTTATTAAGAAAACTATAAAATTCTTTAAACCAATGTGTTTTGTTAACATAGGCTCTTAAGGCATATATCAAGAAATAAAAAAATTTAAAAAAGCATAGACATTGTAGTGACTTCTTGCTTAGCATATGGAGGCACCATGGGAAAGTTCTAAGCAAGAAGAGGATCTCATTCAACAAAGCATAAAAATGATTAAAACTTTCGATTTAGGGGAGTGTGTGATAGTTTTATGGAAGAAAAAAATTAGACAACAATGTAGAAATACATGTAAACACAATAATGGGGGTTGAATTGTGTTTATGAAAACTTTTCAATTTAAGATGGAATCTTTTCACAAAACTACTTTTAGAAAACTTTAGACAGGTTTTAAGGGGTTGTCTGAAATGTGATCTCTTATCTGAAACTTAAGACAAGAAGTTTTCTAGATAAAGTTCTTTTCTCAAACCCAAGGAAAGTCTTATAATCACTATTTAATCTCCTTTAGGTTAGCAAAAAATACGAATTCACACATAAAGGGTTCAAAGAACTTAACTCAACAATTTATCTTGGTTCACCCACTACCACTGTGAGCTACATCTCAGAGCAAACCCGCTACTGAATTTATCCACTAATATTACAAGTTTACAAGTATTGTTTCTCTCCAAGCCTCTTTAGGCTCGACAACTAATTACAAGTATTGTTTTCTACCTAGTCTATTTAGGCTCAACAACTTCTAAGAGTGTATAAAAGAATTTTGAACTTGAACTTCAAATAAGTTCTTGTTCTAAAGTGTGTACAAACATAACTGAAACTTAATACATGATATGAAGATTTGATGTACAAGAAACATAAGAGTATATGCACAAAGAGTTTTTAGCAGCATATTGGCTCTTTAAAAATTTGCTTGAGTTCTCTCTTGATCTTGAGCGAGGTCTAGGTATCTATAGGCTTCATGGATCATCTCTCTCAAGAAATATCCGTTTATAGATAACATTAAATACGTTGAAGCCACTGTGAGACATTCTGACAACTGGGTATGAGGAAGCAACGCTGTTGTGAACTTTGGCAAAGTTGTAGAGCAAATTTCCACTTTTGTGCTTCACTTTTAAAAGTTCCCTGGAAAGTTGTCTTATGTCTTCCTATCTTCAGCAAAAGCACTTTGCGTGAGGCAGAGCACTTTGACTTTGACAGAGTTTGAAATTTTATCTCCTTAAAAAGTCTTACTTCAGAAGGTTGAACTCTTTAGATAGCAAAAATACTCCAGATGGATGAAAAACTTCAGACGGGTCCTGTCGTATGAAAAATCATGATACCATCATCTGAAATATTTAAAGTGCAGAAATTGTTATTTTCATAATTCATGCACTTAGTTTTTTATCATCAAAGTTGGTTATGGAGGGTCTTTAGATTTTAAAGTTTTGAGACTCAACAAGCAATGTTTCATAGAAAATCATCATGAGGGATATCAGTGAGGGGGTTCTCGAAAGGAGGATTTTCACATTGGATGATCTTGTTTTGCCGAATGATATGTGGTATGAGCAAACCTCGATAAAGAAGGTTGGTGAATATGAAGATTTTGATATGTGTTCTACCATTCTTATTTTAAATAGGAATAGAAAGATTGTTGCTAGTCCTTGAAATTTGATAATGAAACTTTTCAGGAAACAAATGAGCTTGAAAACCCTAGAGAATAAATTTAACACACATGGATAATTAAAGATAATATCAAGATCATTGATATGCCATAATATTACTTCATGGCGCTATTTGAAGGCATATGGTGGATGGAAAATCATTATCTCATTATATAATAATGAAGGCTTGTTTTTCCTAATGAGTGTGAAAAAAATAATTCAAAAGATAGTTGCGGGGGAATAAATACCAAACTTGTTGATCAAACTATACAACTAAAAGCTCTTATGCAGGGTTAGGCAAGGCTTGATATTATTTTGAAGGTTGACTGACTTTTCCTAATGCCATGTTTGGTTTGAAAAGAGAAATAAAGAATAGAGAAATTAAATGAGGAAGAAAGAAATAAGAAAGAGATAAAGAGGTGATAAATAGAGTAGATTTATAGTTTGTATGATATAAGTAAAATGAGAGATTAATTAAGAGCATGTTTGGTTTAGCGTTGAAACGTGATAAACTCACGTTTCCAACACTAGAAATATTTGCGTTGGGGAATCCAAACTTGAGTTTGGTCAGTTTCAACGCTAAACCAAACACACACTAAGTGAAGAGAAAAAGAAAGGAAAGAGAAAGTGATAATTATCTAAATGGACATAAGTGCCCCTTCATCATTACTCAATTATTAACCAAATCCATGGTGCAACTATAAATTTAGTTGGGAGAGAATGTGTATTTTTATAAAATTGCTTTAACAATCTCTCTCCTCCATCAATCTCCTCAAATTCGCGGAGAGTGAAATAGTGTGGGACCCATCCACTTTTTTCCTCTCTTTTCAATCTCTTCTATAACCAAACTAGGTTGTTTAATCATATCACATCTAAATCTCTCTCCCCGATTTCTTTCTCTAACAAACACAAAGTAGTTCATTCAAAAAGGGAAATTCACTTGTATATGTTGAAATTGATCTAACAAAAAGATTAACACCCAAGATTCATGTGATGGGTCAAGCTTTTCATCTTCAATATTAAGGGTTGGACTTAGTATATTTTAACTGTGCCAAGTATAATCATTGGTTTGATATTTGCCATAGGGCCACGAGTGAACGGGTCCCTGAACCTAGTGATGGAATTAGGGTTGGTATAGTGGCTAAAACCTTAGAGATGATAAATGAGGATGCTAGGATTGATCTCATCATGAATTTGATTCTAAACATTTAAAAGGATATTGATAAAGATTTAAAATCAAGTTATATAATTCATATTTTATTTGTTAATAATTCTATTTAATGAACAATATGTCTTTCACAACGGAGAAAGAATTCCAATTTGAAACAAGATCCAATAAAATTGAAATTTTTTATAGAGGATATAATAGGAAACACACATAAAATTAAATGAGGTTAATTAATATTTTTAATTAGCGCAAACTAGATTTTTTTCCTTATAATTCAGTCTGAAGGGAATATTAAATATAACTAAATGCAAGTTTGAATTATGACCAAATGCATGCATTTGTTTTTTTATTTATGGAATAAAATTTTCAATTTGACTTAGAATAAAACAAATAATGATACATTTCCTTTATTAAATGTACTAATAAACTGGCATATTTGGAAAACTTATATTATTTTACTTTTTTTTTTCTTTTTAAAATATTGTTTTGGCATATTTCTTTTGGAAGATGAAAATATATTTTTATACTTAAAAATTAAGGGTCAAAGTTTAGGAAAGATAGAGATATAAAGAAATAAATAAAGAGAGAGAAAATAAGAAATATAATAAAAAAATATAAATAAAGATGAGTGCATAAAAGAGTGTAATAGGAATGAACGTGAAAAAATAAAATTGAATATATAAAATTAAAACTAGAGTTAATTTAGGATCCATTTAATTTATAGTTGAGTAAGACTAATTCTAGAATCAATTATTATAAATATATGATACACACTTTATAAAATTCATTAAATGAAAGTGATTTAAAATTAATTCTCAATTTTGCATTATTGTTGAAAATTAAAAAAAAAAAACAAGACTTTATTATTAGAAAAATAAAAGGACTTTAACCACCTGTATGGACAATAATAACCTTGGAAGAACAAGAACGATATTGAAAATTTTTCGTCTTATAAAAAGACCGACCCCTGTCCGTAACAAAAGGCAAAAGCATAACAGAAAGAAGAACACCACAGCCATATCCATCACCGATCAACATGGGTTCTCAGCAGAACGATGGCACAAGCTACCCACCATCGGAGCCCAAGCCCTGCGCCAACAACTGCGGCTTCTTCGGCACCGCCGGGAACCAGAACCTCTGTTCCAAATGCTACAGAGACTTGTCCATTCAAGAAGTGCATGCCGCTACTGCAAAAGCCGCCATGGAGAAATCCCTGCTCCTCCCCGCCGCCGCCATAACCGCCTCTCCGGCCGTTCTTGTAGCGGAGCCTTCATCTTCCGCTGAGCCGTCTGCTGCGCCGGCGAAGGCGGCCAATCGGTGCGGCAGTTGTAACAAGAAAGTGGGGTTGACAGGGTTCGTGTGCAAGTGTGGGACCACCTTCTGTGGGACCCATCGTTATCCTGAGAAGCATCAGTGCTCGTATGACTTCAAGACTGCCGGGCGTGATGTGATTTCCAAGGCCAATCCCATAATAAAGGCCGACAAAATTCAAAGGTTCTAGATTTCTAGGTTCTTGTTGGATTGTTGCTTCCCAACTCAATGTTTTAGATTAGATTAATTCTCTGTTTAGAGCTTGTTTTGTCGGGGACGCCGATTCTGTAATAAATTGATTAAGGATATTGAATTCTCTCGGTAGCCTTTCGATTAATTTTCAATATCGTTTTTTAAATTGTAGCGTCAATTAACGTTACATCTGCAATGCGACGATGATCATTAGCGTCTTCATCTTTATTTCTTGAATTTCCTATTTCCTATATCTATCGTTTCACTGTAGTATGGGTCGGTTCCTTTAAAATTTATCATTATAATATTTGGCTCTGTTTTTATGATATGTTATCATTGTTCTAATGAGTTGGTAACCTGACCTGAAGCCTACTTTAAGATCACGCAAATTGGTTGAATTCATTGCTTTTATTCTTCTTAAATTTCTCTTGTTCTTTACTCGACGAAGTTCCCTTGGGGAAGGAACCAGAGGGCTTCCCTAATTGAAAGAGAACTACTATTTTTTTTTTAAACATTAATTCATATCTAAGCAAACAAAATCTGCTGGATAATTTCTAGATTCTCAACATATTGCACTTATCCAGTTATCCTTATTTTCCTGAACTGTTTCGCATACTTTCTTGATTAATTGAAGGCAGCATTCAGCAGAAGTGGTTTGTTTGACTGGGTCACTGTTCTTCTTTACACTGATTTGATTGTGAAGTGGAGGATGTATCTTAAAAAGTTATTAATATCCTCTTCTTTATTTTGGATTAAAAAATATTTTTAATTTTATTATAAAAATATTATTTTATTTTAATATTGTATATTGGTTTAAAAAGTTTACAGAAAACAATAAAAATAACTAACAATCAAGTCAAATAGTCAATGTGCACTCCCTCTGTTTTAAATTTGACTGAATATTTTGTTATATCATTCAATAAACAAATTATATACCCATTAGTTTATAAATTGTAGTAATTAGTTACACTTATATTATTTAGTAATATTTTACTAGATAAATTTTATTTTGAAAGTTATTATTGTATAAATTATATTTATAAAAATAAAATCAATTCAATATGTTTAAGATTTTTTAATAAATACCAAGATTAATATTATATTCACTTTTAAGTTATATAAAAACAAACCAGTTTTACCAACGGGGTTGGTTCAAGTGGTACATGTTTGATTCCCCTTAAGCAAGGTCTCAGATTCGAGTCTTGTGGATGGAAAAATATCCCCCGCTGGGAGAGGGCTCGAACAAAATTGTCACACCTGTGATTAAACCCAAAAAAAAAACCAATTTAATTATATTCTTATTATTAACGTTCTATTTTTAATAAAATCTGACATAGATAGTTATAATTTAATACTTAAATCAACAATATCTATTTACACATTTTTTCCAAAGTATGCTAGTAAACTTTACCTTTTGAAAGGACATTAATAAATTTAACGTGTTAATAAATTTTAGAGTATATTAATAAATTTAATGGCCTGGATTGCTAATATGCTCTTCTTTAAAATAAATGAGAGAAATCATAACTAAATGTGAGTTTGGTTACAACTTACAAACGTGAATTAACACTGCCCAAATTCATATTTGTAACATGATTTTGGTGGGAACCAAACACATTGTAAGTCTTATTGTACCTTTTCACACTTTCTAACATTGAAATTGAATAATTTAAAACACCCCATCCCATCTCAAATATAAGGAAAAAATTCAAATGTGATGGTTCAAAATATAAGCAATTTTAACTAATTTCATCACATTTAATAATATCATTCCCAAAATACTCTTTTATCAAATCACATGACTTTCAAAATGGACTTAAATTATTGGCTTAAATATGTTTTTGGTCCCTATAAATATGGGTCATTTTGCGTTTAGTCCCTAGAATTTTTTTTTGGTTTTTAGTCCCTGCTTAATTTTCCGTCAAGCCATTTAGTCCCTGCCGTTAAATGTAGTCTGATGTGGCTAACGGAGAGCCACATCAGACTGCCACGTAATGTTGATTATATATTAAGTTATTGTGAGCCCTTCCATTTGGTCAATCTCAGTCTCCTTCTTTCCCCAAATCTAGTTCGCATCTCCCTTTCCCCCATGGCTAGTTGCTCAAGGTCATCATCTTCGTCTCCGTTTTTCATGTAAGAGGTGTGACTGTGGTGAAGAGGTGATTGTTTTTACAGCAGGTATCAGGGCGAAAAAATCCAGGGAAGAAATTTCATAAGTGCCCTATAAGAGGTGATTGTTTTTTAATTTCAAAGTTCTTTTGCTTGATACTGGGTTCTGGGTTTGCTATAGGATACGAATAGGAGCTTTGGTGTATTTGAATGGGTGGAGGAAGATGACAACCTACATGAGCTTGGAGGAAAAGGTTGTTACCATTCCCATGAGATGTTGATCGAAACCTTGAAGCTGAAAAACGCTAAACTGCAGCGGAAGTTGGACAATGAGAAGAATAATGGAAGATTAACAAAGAACCTACTGTTAATGTTTTGTACTATGTTTGTTGTTTTGTGTCTTTGGTGTTTGTTAAAATGCCAATGTGAAGGAAATCAACTTGTCTAGGAAAACATTGCCAAGGCTGTATTGGAGTTGTCTCTACAGTAGTTGCTATCTTTTGTTATTGTATGGTTTATGAAGGAATTAGTGTTTGTAATTGAGTGTTTTTTGTTCTTTAAACTCCAATGAAAATGGATGTGGTTTCGATGGTCCCAATATTTGTGTAATTGCTAATAAATGGTGTATGTATTTAAATTAGAAGTTTCCATTCAATTTAATAGATCAAAGTAAGGGCAATTCATTAAGGAAAGCGTAGCATTCATTTATGCAACCTGTGTTAAATTACCATTCATTAAGGACAAGTGTAATAGAAAATAAAGGAACAGAATAATTTTTCTAACAACCTTTTGAGTAATAAATATAATTAAGTAGTTGCCATTATCAAACAATTCATGACACAAAAGTGCCTACATCAGTATTCACAAAAAGAAGCATGAAACCATAAGGTATCCTTAGTTTGCACCAACAATTACTACTAATTCCAAAAGAACTATGAAACCATAAAAGGTGTCTTTAGTTTGCACCAACAATTACAACTATATCCAAATGAAGCTTGAAACCAAAAAGTTCCTCTATCAATTCCAGAAAAAGATTAAGTTTGCAAGCTTAATTTTGTCCTCCAACATCTCCATTTTTTGGGTCAACTTGGTAGTTCTGGGTTGCTGCCACTGCAAGTGGATCATCCAAGGTGACTTCAGACTGTGTGGATTGAGCATCTAAGTTGGCCCCTACAACGTCTACATATCTGTTATTTGATACCATCATTCGTGCCAACAATTGTGCCACAATGAGCTTTTGTGCAAAATCTGGAATTGGGGGCAATTGTTTGCTGCCCAGAACTGGTGGTATTTGGCTTTGCAACAGATTTAGAAGCATTCCCTGTTGTCTTCTTTTGTTTGGCCTGAAACAGATTAGGACTCAATTGTTAACAGTAACTAAAAAAAATGCAAGATACATACTAATCTTATCAAAGTTGAACAAACATTACCTTCACATTTGTATCAGCTACATCAGCAGAAGTGGACCCCTGAGCATTTTTTTTACCTTTTCCTTTCTCTTTGACAGCCTGCAACAGGTAATGGCTCAAGTGTTAGCAATCACTAAAAAATGCAAGATACAAACTACTGTTATCAAAGTTGAACAAACATTACCTTCAAACTTGTATCAGGTGCAACAAAAGTGGACCCCTGAGCAATTTTTTTTTACCTTTTCCTTTCTCTTTGACAACCTACAACAGATAAGGACTCAATTGAGTACATTCACTAAAAAAATTGCAAGATACATAATAAAGTTATCAAACTTGAACAAACAGTACCTTCACAACATTATCAGGTGCATAAGATGTGGACCCCTGAGTAAGTTTTTTACCTTTCCCTTTCTCTTTGACAACCCGTGTCCCTTTCCCTTTTTCAGCCTGCTTCCCTTTTCCTTTCCTTTGAGTGGTATTATTTTGGTGATCAACTCCCTCAAGTTGTTTCCCTTTCCCTTTCCCTTTCCTCTGTAATTAAAGACACTATGTAAGTGAAGATAAATTCATAGAATAGTTCAAAGGAGGAGGCAATACAAAGTTATACCTGGTTGTTCTCATTTGCTGCTTGATCTGGGTTGGAAGGCTCATCATCAGCTTCCCTTGGTGGTAAAGGACAACTCCTCATGTTATGGCCATACTGTAGGCACCTACCACATCTATTTGAAGAATGACTCCTTTTCAGCCTTGTTACATTGTCATCCTCCTCAGGTTTCCTTATTCACAGTTTCTTTGGCCTTCCAGGTGGTCTCTTATACTCAGGTGGCAAAATCTTCTCATTATCACATGCAGGCCAATGCCTTTTACCATTAATTGGGCTTATAGTGTGGCTATAGCATTGAGCATATGTTTCCTTCAAATAATACCTATGGACATAATGTTCAGGATGATCCCCTTTCATAGAAATGGTTGTCACTGCATGTCTGCAGGGTATGCCCACCAAGCCCCGGAAATTACAGCTGCAACTGTGTGCTTGAAGGTCCACAATAAACTTATCAAACATCATGGTATGACTCACTTCAAATTAAACTTGAGGTTTCCAGCCCGAGTAGCAATCCAATGTCCACTTTTCTCAATTTCTCTATCCAGTCTCCTCCTTGGCTTAATTAGGCATCACCCTTCCAGTATACTTGTGCATTTTTTCATTCAATCTTACATTCCTTTGCATGATATATGTTCTTATCCACTCGAACATAGTAAGGATGGACTTGTCTCTTGCAAGGAGGATGGTACTGTTGAAAGCCTCGGATAGGTTGTTCATCAGTACATCACATCTTGGATAAAAGGTAAAGGCATGTTTGCACCATGCCTTGGTTGGAATTGCAACAAGCTAGTCATGAGCCTTCTCATTCAATGCCTTTATTTCATACATATTCTGCCTCCATGCTTCTTCATAAATGGACTTAGCAACTTCCATTATAAGATCTCTCAATTGAGTACCCCTCCAAATTTATTTTTAAAATTAGCATACAAATGTCTTAGGCAGAACCTATGCTCCACTCCCTCCATAATCTCTTCAAACACTTGAACAAGTCCATGTAACATCAAGTTAATGTTGTATTAGTTACAAAAAACATTTTATGCAAAATAAAATTCAATTAATTGACATCAATAAAAAACAATTACCTTTTGTTGATCCGAGATGAAAACCCATCTCTTTTCAGTAGTGGATCCAATATCCTGTAGAAGCAATTGTAGAAACCACCTCCAGCTATCCTTGGTTTCTGTTTCCACCACAACAAAAGCAAGAGGGAAATACTGGTCATTTGGATCCCTTCCAACAGCAACCAGTAAAATACCTCCATATTTTGTCTTTAGGTGGCAGCCATCAACTCCAATGAATGGCTTACAAGATGACAGAAATCCTTTCTTGCTCCCTTCCAAACACATGTAGAACCTACTGAATTTTGGAGGAACTTCCATTGATGGCCTTTCCAACTCAATTTTGCAAGTGTTACCCCTACTAGCCCTTCTAAGCTCAGCACTGTAGCTCCATAACAGTGAATATTGATCCCTGGAGCATCTCACTCTACAACTTCCTTAGCGATCCTCCTAGCCTTGAATGCATGGTCCATGGAAATTCCAGCAGAGTAAGTCCTCCTTATATCTTTCACTATGTCCTTCAAACTCAAGCTCTTGTTACTCTTAATTTTATCCACCATAACCTTAACAACCCACCCTGACTTTGCATTGCTTTTATGAAACACACGACCACAAGTTTGCCTAGGAACAAGTGTCTTCATTCTGTAAGTGGAACTCCTTCCAACTTTACTCACAAAAACAGTGAACTCACATTCTCTCTTGAATTTAACCCTTATCCTTACTTAATCATTTTTCACAAACACAATTTCCCTTCCATTTAAAACAGAATGCTCAAGGATGGTAGCCTTGAACTCTTTTAGTGACCTAAACTCCATCCCAAGCCTAAACTTAAAGTCTTTACATATTTCTTCTTTTTGATACGTGGGGAACTTTGGTTTGGTATTAGTGTCAGAATCATATGCATCATCTAAATCACTATGTAATTCATCACTAAGATAATCCTCATCAATGGTGTGCATGCCTTCAACATTTGGTGGTGTAAAAAACTCAGGGTCAATTTCCACATTATGCACTTCACTACTCTGCCCCTCAAAAATTTTTCTTTTTGCTTTCTTAGGAGTCAATTTCTCATCTCTTTTTTTAGGTGATAAGATGGGATTCTTCACGGTGTAGACTTAGTCCTCAACTTCCTTCCACTTTGACCTTTGTCTTAGACATGATTTTCCTCAAAACCATCATCTAAACCCAAGTTCTTTTCCTCCTCACTATCAAAAAAATGCACATCATCAACGTTATCATTAGAGCTATTCCCATCATCCTCATCATCAGAGCTGCCTTTTCCATTTTCTACATCTTCCATTACCTCTCCTTCAACATTATTTTTATCCCCAACTCCACTTAATCCTCCAACCCTTCCACTATCAGGTTTTTCACCCTCACCACCTCTGTTTCCTATTAACAATGTGCTAGCATCCAACAACATAGGCTTATAAATCACAATATGCTCTACATACAAATCAACCTCACACTTATGCTCCAGTGCATAAGTTCCTATTTCAAGTGCATGAGAGTCCCGGCTAATGCATGTCAACTTTTTATCCATTCTGCCCCCACCTACCTTCCACCAAAGCTTAACAGACTTATACTCACGGTATCCTAGGTCTTTTATTAAACCTAATGCTTCAAAATAACTCCAGTTATCTATGTCTAAGTTATGGAATGCATGGACTTCTCCACCCTCATATCTCATAACAGGGTCCTTAACAAAAGCCCCCTGTGATGCACCACAACAGTGAAACTCATGCCTACATATGTAAATTCACACAAACACCATATTAAAATACATACACAGAACCAATTCACACGGTCCCCACACCAACCCAAACAATATTTTACTCATCTTTATACCTTTTTTTGTCAATAACTGACAAACCCGTCCCCACCCACATGTTAGATTCTTCCAAATATAGTTAAAAAATTGGGTGAGAGGGTTACTTACATTCACGTCACAGCTTCTACCTCAGGACGCTTCAAGAAACACCTACAACCTTGCAAAACCAGTTCATGATCTCACGGTCGCACGCGTCGCAATTTCTCCTCAGCGAAACCTCTAACACAAAGCGAACAAGAGTGAGTGTGTAAAAAGGGGTTACTGTAGATAGTGTAGAAATTAGGGTTTTTTCACCCGTAATATAATTTGGATTTATGTTCAATTACAAATAAAATAAATAAAAAAAATTTAATTAATATGATTGAGACATGTGACAGTCTGATGTGGCTCTCCGTTTGCCACATCAGACTACATTTAACGGCAGAGACTAAATAGTTTGACGGAAAATTAAGCAGGGACTAAAAACCAAAAGAAAAATTCTAGGGACTAAATGCAAAACGACTCATATTTACAGGGACCAAAAACATGTTTAAGCCTAAATTATTCTCATTTGAAATAAGTTCCAATAAAATTAATTTTTTCCATTAAGGGCAATTTAGGGAATGAAATCCATTTATTAGATGACATTAAGAAAACTACATGAGGTCAACTAACATTCTTAATTAGTGTGAGTTTGTTATTTTTTTTGTTTATATTAAAGACCAGAGGGAGTATGAATAGAGAATGCTTGTGTATGTGTTGAATTATCTAGGCACATGTTTCAAAGCATCATTGTTTGAAATCTTAGTAATAAGAAATTGTTGCTTCTTCTAACTATTTTCACCCTATTATTAATTGTTAATACCCCCAAAATACCCTAATTTAATTTAAATTTTCTTTCTAATGATCTACTTTGTAATAAATGTTAGGAATGATAGTTTAGGAAATACAATTCACTTTTATGTGAGTTTGAGAAAATTTAATGAGTTCAACTATATAAAATTCTTAATTAGCGCGAATTAGTTAATTTTTATTCACTTCAAGATCGAATGAAGTATTATTTTATTTATAATTTAATCACATGTTTATATTTGTATAAGTATATATTTATGAAATTACTTATACTGATATACTTTTATGGTTATTTTATCTAATATCATTTTAATGTGTTTATGAAATTACTTAATATACTTTTATTCTTGCAAACATGATATTTGGATTTCCTATTGTCTTCGTTTCAAAACATTTATGACTGTCTTATTATTTGTGTTGACTTAATTAAATTTCTATTATTTAGATTTCGTTTTGCAACATGTCATGTACGCATTTAGGAACGTCTTGTTATTTTGTGTTAACTTAAATTCCCATTATTTGGATTTCATATTGCAACGTGTGATGTATTTATGTATTCAAGATCTGTGGAATATAGACCATGTTAGTATGTTAGATCTAGCTAATGTTTAATATTTAATGTGTTTACATTATTATTTATATTTTTATAATTTTATTTAATAAATTAAAATTAATCAAATGATGAAATGATAAAATCGCAATTATTGGATAATGATTTGTTTGCCTTAAAATCGATCCAAATCGAATTGTAAACACCTATAGCCTATAGGTTAGGGCAAGGGTTATCTTTATATTACAATACTTTTACAATACAATGGAGGACCAATTGAGAAAGAGAAAAAACAGAGTAAGATAAAAAGTAGAATATATCATAGCACAAACAAAAGGTAGCATTTTTTTATTTTTAAATTGAAGCTTGATAGAGGTTAATGTTTTCCGTCTACAGTTTATGTAATTTGAATATTTGCATGTGCATACATTGATTTCGAGGATTTTGTCTATGTTTATTTGCTACAATTTTTTCGTGACAAGTGAAGGTTCCCTCCTCATGGCAGCACCATTTGTAATTTACCAAATTCTTGCAATATAAATTTCCCACTACATTTAATACCATTCCTAACTTGAAATATTCAAGAAACTCTAACTTTCATAAGTTGTATGATATAGACTATTTTTGGTTAGCCCCCTTAAATTTATTCATCCCAATGATATGTAAACACCCACCAATTTCATACACCCACTTGACACTTATTAACTTCTCTCAACTTTTTCTCTCTATTTTTTTATCCTATCACATATTATCACATATATCACTTCTTTATCTTCTCTTTCTATCCCTCTCTGGGTGTTTATACCCATGAATGTTTATGGATTACTTTCTCTTTAAAAAAATAAGAATTCTATTTCTGTTTATCTATTTAGAAAACCAACATAACATAATTATTATTTTTTAAATATACCCTTATACTCATCTAAATATAAATACTAACATGACTAATATGGTTGTTTGGTTACTATTTTTTAACCTTAACACCCCGTCTCTCTTTTTTGAGAAATTTCATCCACAAATCTTCTCAATAAAGACAACATCTTACAGATTCACGAGACAAGGCAATAAAAAGGTAGGAGGCTTCAAAATTTTCTGCATATGAAACGAGTCAAAAAGAGAAGATAAATCTCAAATATTATACACACACACACACACATATGAGGTTTGAGGGACACTTTTCCCGCCTAAATGGGGCTAATCATGTAATTAGTCATTGTAATTAATGTGGAGCCAATTTTGAAGAGGGAAATTGCCCATTAGAATTCAAAATTATGCTATTTATTTATGGAGTCCACTAATTCTCTTTCTTATTTACAACAATTCTACCCAATCAGAGTTCAGATCGATTGTATTCATTTATTCACCACTTATTATTTTTCCTATTATTTACTCTTCCACTAAATTAATCAGCAACATTTCAACTAAAAAAAACTGAGTTTTAATTTCTGAATTGTAATTTGTAATAAGTTATCTTCAGTGAGTAACGCAACTTTCCTATACTAAAGTAAATATGATCCTGAATGCCTCTCACCCTGCTTTATTACCTTCACACCTCAGCCAAATGCCTCTCGCCTTTTCTTTTTCTCATTCTGCGATAGGTTTTCTTTTCCCCTTTTGTGTCCTCTCATTTTTCTGTCTTTGTAGGTCAATAAAGCCTATCGTCTTCATCATTGTTCCTCGTTCTTTCTTCTTCACCTTGAAACTATTTAATCCCTCTCTCGTTGTTTCTCTTTCTCTCTTCTTTTGGTGTGCGTTGATCTGCTCCCACAATGGTGAAGGTAAGTCTGTCGTCTATTGTTTGATTTTTAGTTATGCTCTTCACCTACTTGACCTAAATGTTTCTTTATGGTTTGGGTTAAGGTTTTGCAAATTTGGAAGCTCATTGGGAATTAAAGAATACACCCAAACCGTGATGAAGGTAATAGGTGAAATTCCATTTTTACTTCTCCCCTTTGTGAAATTCCCTAATTTCTTCTCCCCCTTTTGTACTTCATGTGATCTGCATAACTTTAAAATCCCCTAAGTTCTCTCCCTTTTTTGTAGTCGATGTGTTATGTGTAACATCCTAATTCCCAAATTAGGAAATTATGCCCATTGGAAGCATAAGTCCCGAATTAAGGGAATTATTTTTCGTGACATTAACGATATCAATAACATAGATATAGACATGCTTAACTAAATCCAACGTTTAATTAAACATGACCTGAAGGTCCTTAAGTACAACGACAACAAGGACAATGCAATCCATGTGCCTTAACAAGCGGAAGCATAAGGAACTACACATGCACTGATACTCCTTCCAAAATAACATACAAATACAATCATCCAGGAAAATGCAATAAAATAAGAGTCTCCAAAGCCAACAGAAACTCCGAAGCTGCAACTATGCCATGATCCTCACGACCTGCCTGGGAATCTAAAATGTAAACCCACAACGAGGTGAGACTAACGCCTCAGTGAGCAAAGCAGTGCATACATATACAACATATAGCAAATAAGGCATAGCATAGTAAGGATGACATGTGATAGCAATTCAGATCTAATAGTCAGTGACGAACAAGCATATAAGTTAACGTGATGCATTCACGACATGATGCAATGCTGGACTCCAATGACCATGATAACTTGAAATTTAGTTTAACATGAACTGCTAACCCAGCAGTAGGGGTCTTGTCACTTTCCTGCAGTTAGACTGAGCTCAAACTATAAGGGATATCTTCCTTGGGGACATAAAGTCGCCACCGTTACCTGACGGCCGAAGCCTAATTTTAAAACAATTAACGTGGTGGTCTTAAAAGGCGTCACTGTGATTAATACTCAAATCCCGACTATGACCACTACCTCTTGGCCTATGCTTGGATTGGAGTATTGATCACTTGAGCTTTTCCACCCCCCAAAGGTGGATTATTCTCCAAAGAGAACCTTCCGTGACCGGACCCAAGATCTAGGGACTCAACCCTGGATCCACATGAACATGATCTTGATTATTTAAACACGATGGTCTTAAAAGGAGTCACTGTGATTAATACTCAAATCCCGACTACGACCACTACCTCCTGTCCTATGCTTGGATTGGAGTATTGATCACTTGAGCTTTTCCATCCCCCAAAGGTGGATTATTCTCCAAAGAGAACCTTCCGTGACCGGACCCAAGATCTAGGGACTCAACCCTGGATCCACATGAACATGATCTTGATTATTTAAACATGATGGTCTTAAAAGGCGTCACTATGATTAATACTTAAATCCCGACTACGGCCATTACCTCTTGTCCCATGCCTGGATTGGAGTATTGACCACTTGAGCTTTTCCACCCCCCTAAGGTGGATTATTCTCCAAAGAGAACCTTCCGTGACTGGACCAAAGATCTAGGGACTCAACCCTAGATCCACATAAACATGATCTTGATTACTTGATAACTTGAATACATGAGTAGTTTTTCTTGACAACGAACATGAACATGAACATGAGCATGAACATGAGCATGAGCATGAGCATGAGCCACTTAAACAATGAACCGTAATCTAAGATCCTAATCATGCAATGAAATCTACATAAAGGACAAATCCACATGAATCACATATAGACCACAGAAAAAAAATCTCTTAATAATAACATGAACATGAATCATTATATCAAATCCCCTAACCCAGGGTTTTCCAAAAATGAGTCTCAAGAAAGAGCAATCATTTTCAACACGTTACATGCATTCATTATAATCATAATATCCAATGAAAACAAGCAACAGCTCCCAACCCTTGAAAATCCCAATTCCAAACCCTAAGTGGTGGTTCTGACCTCAATCTCTTTCAAATACCCAAAACAACTAAAATCAATCGGTAAACTATCATAATAATCACATATAACCTCAACAAAGGGAGAGGGAGAAGTGGGTTCATTGAGGATTTCACACAAGAGAGAAGTGAAGTGTGTGAGCTCTACTCACGTCTGTGGAAGCTCAAAGAGAAGGAAAAGAAGGTTGGGAGGGTTAGGGTTGGAGATCCTTGGCCTTGATCCTCTTTCTCCAAGCTCCCAAGGAGTTTCTCTCTCTAAAATGAAGAAGGAACAAGGAAAAATGAGGAAAAGGAACCCTAACTCATGTTTTAAAAGAGCTGACAACGTTCCTGCACTCAGAGCTCGCTTGGGCGCAGCTTGAGCGCAAGGAAGAAAAATCCTAATGCGGATCTGCGCTAAAGCTCAGTCTGAGCTGAATTTCCCAAATTGCTCTCTGTTTTCTGCGCTCAGGCTGCGCTCGAGCTCAGCCTGAGCTAGAAAATCAGATTGCAATTTTCCCCTTATTGCTAATATCCTCACTCAAGCTGCGCTTGAGTGCTGTCTGAGCGAGCATATTAGCCCCCGAAAACTAGATTTTTACCCCTCTTTGATTCTAACTCAATTCTCTTCCACTCAAACCTAATTCCTCTCCCTAAAAACCTCCTTCTAACTTAGATTTTCTTCATCTAACTTTCTTTTCCAGTCTTACCTTTGTACCTATAATCCTTTCTGTCTTAAGGTGTGATTCCTCCTAAGGTAAATCTATGATTACATGGGACTAAAATGACAAGGATTTGAAAAAGTGAGGACGAAATAAAAAAAAAGTTGTCAGGGACTAAAACCAAAAACACGAAAAAGTGTAGCGACCAAAATGATATTTAAGCCATAAAAACATTGTAGTACTGTCCTTTCTCGTGGTCCGTTATGTTTGGTTTAGTGTTAAAAGGTAAAAAATTCACATTTTCAACATTATAAATAGTTGCGTTAAGATCAAATTTGAAATAAAACAAGTTATCCCTTTCGTTATCTTTATGCATAGAGTAATGCTACACAACATATATTTTCTCAAAATTAAACCAACTCACAACACATTGAGATGAGTGATGCACGCTTTACTAAGCACATTGGACAGAAGTGATTTAAAATCAATTCTGTGAAACTATGATTTTGCACTGTAACACCGGTAAAACAAACAGAGGCTTAGTTGTTGTTACGTACACACCAAACAAGTAGCAACTGAATTATCGCTGTCATTGAAATGACCCTCACAGTCACAGTCATTGGGCTCTCTCTCCCTCCGATTTATCTTCACTTTATACAATTATTTATGGTAGTTATAAAGGTTAAAACTTCGGAAGACCAATTGGGATGTTGGTACTTATGAATTTGATGATGTGCTAACTGAATCAGCATCACAAAAGCATCTTCATGAAATTGTTGGCAGGCTTCTTGTGCTTGTTTCAAGATGATATGAATCTAACCGGGTAAAATTTTAGAGTTTATGCAGCCGGACAGCCGAAAAGGAATTCCAGAACCTCTTCGACTATTGGCTTTTCAATTATGTAACGTTTCTTTTAATAGGCACTAACGTAACATGCAATTATTTATATGTGGTAATTGCATGATAGTGGGTTATTTGATTGCATGTTAATGGGGTAAAATTAATATTAGTGGATAATAAATGCTTAGGGAGAAATGTGGTGGGAATTTGGTGTTTCAGCCACTTACTTAGCCTATAAATAGGGGAACTATTGTATTTCAAATCACAACATGAGTTTATGAGAGCTTTATGGAGTTTTGAGTTATAAGAACCCGATTTCGATCTTATCAGGTTAACCTGTGGCGGTCAACCCCATGACTTATCACTCACCTTCTCATCTTTCTTGAGTGTGGCGTCAATATCCTTCCCCAAAACAAATATAAAAAAATACATTTTTTTTTCAGTTTCTTTCTTCCAAACCCAAATTCAAGGCGATCTCATTTCCGTTTTCGCATCATTTGGTATCAAAGCTTCGGCTTTGGGTTTGGAACTGCGATGAATAATTTCTTTGCAAGATGTTTAATCGAAGGTCATCCATGTTTAATTATTTTCGATTACGGAAACTACAACAATGTGGTGAGCCAAAGATTGGTGGAGAAACTCAACGCACAAACTAGTATTCATCCTAATCAAGCCAAGATTAGATTCACGTTGGGGCAGTATGTGGATGAAGTTTCATGTGAAATTTCTCCCATAGAATCATGTCATTTACTCTTAGGATGGTCTTGGCTTCGAAATAAAAAGCTCAGTCCCGATAAACTTTCACTTTCTTTGAAGCATGAGGGTTGAAAGCTTAAGTTGAAATTTCTAACACCAAGCCAAGTTTGTGAGGAACAACATAAGCTAAAGGAGAAAATAGAAAAAGAGAGGAAAGAGACCGAAGAAGAGTTGAGAGAAAAAGGAGAAGAAAAACAATTAGTTAGTGTGGTTGTGGAAGAAAATGAAAGAAAAATGGAAAATAAAGAGAAAGATATTTTGAAATCAGGTAGTGAAAAGAAGTGTCAAAAGAAAAATATTGAAATCAAGAGTTAGGGAAAGTTGAAAAGCTTGAAATGAACCAAAATTGAGTTATTCTCTTTTCAGAGAATATTTTCTCTTAGAACTTATCAAGGAATTTCTCCCTTGTGGCGTTCATCTCCTGGGCTTATCAAGGGCTATTCACCTCCCTTGTGGCGTCGCATGACTTATCTTCCATCATTGGAAATGACGTCATCTATCCCTTCACCAATTCACCTTCAACCTTTCCATTTTCTCATTTTAAACTATTTCCCCCAATTTCTTACCTATGAGCATCCAACCTAGATAGATTCATAAAACGAATCCACCCCTCCGGATTCTTATCACAAGATCTATGGTAGAAATGATATTTGCCATTCTATAAAAATTTAATCAAATATGCTTTCTTGTTACCATTTAAATGCTATCTGAGGGAGGTAATGCTAGTACACTACATGAATTCTTGCTTGTTTGAAAGTTCCCTACCCTCTGCCTTTTTGTCAAGAGTCAACCTACCCTACCCTACCCTGTAGATTTTATATTTGTTTTGATCTCATCAATGGGACAAATTATATTAAAAAATGAGTTTGGGTGATCCTGCTATTTTCTGTGTGTAACTTCCTCTAGTTACATTTACAGGCCTAATTACTTTGATGTTCTGCAGAGTGTACTATGGAAAAAATGGCACAATATATTTTGGCGTAAGGATAGATACCGTGGGATGGAAGACAAGGTGGAATTATGGTGGACACTATGGAGGATATTTTTTTGCAGATGTTTGTTTGGAAACTGATTTAATGTGAGTTTGATTTACTCCAAAATTATGTTATAAAAGTGGATCCAGGCCAATGCTATTGAGAATAAAAGGATTCTGGTGGTTTCTTTATTTTCTGTTTAGCTTTGCTGACATCAATACTCTCTTCCTAATAATTTTTCTGGGAAAAGGCACTCAGATTCCATATGTTAATATGATTTTTCTTAATTTCCATTTTAGGCAGTTCAGCTTTATATGGAGATAAGGAGACTATCTGCTTGAACCTGCTAATGATAACATAGTCATAACCAATGTGGAAGACCCCATAATTGGAGATATCTTTTCACAACCTGGAGCTAGTCTAGTTGTAATTAGGGACCAGCAGAGTTTTGTAGAATTATTAAATACAAAATCTTCTCACAACCATTCTAATATCTATTAAAAATTCAATTGTGAGTTTAATGTCCCACATTGGTTAAAAATAGACTAATTGAAGACTATATAAGGAAATAAACTCATACAATCAATTAAAGTTTTAAATTGTGATTGCGGTTATGATATAAACTTCGTTATTACAAAAATCTGTACCTAAACTGCAACCGCAATTTAAAACAAAACATTTTAGAAAATTGATCATAAATAAATTGGGAAAGTGTATTAATATCCACTAGCAGAGAAATTCATTTGGAGGCAAGATTCGATGAATTTAAGGATTGATTTCTTCTCTGCTTCCCTTCTTTTGTTCTGGTATGCACATAACTTTTATACTATGAAGCACTGGATTTAATTTTCATTCAGGCATCCATCTTATGTATTGGATACTGCAAAAGGATACAATACACCACTAACTTGTTTCATCCACAAGTTTCCATGTTTGGAGATAGATATTTGGATCATCAATTAAAAAACTATTACGGAAGGTCACATAATGAAGCTCATGACAATTTGGAAGTAGTAATCAGTAGATGCCTTGTAATCTTTATGAAGATACTGAATAAATAAATGTGCCTCTTGTAGGCTATGAAGGTGGAAAAGATGGTAAAATTAAACAAGGAATTTGATCGCAAAGGCTGCGTTGCATTTGCATACTCTGTACTCATGTAATTAATCTGATATCTTTGAGATGGTGTTTTCAATTTCTTGCATACAAAGGTGTGATTAGATACTTTGCCTGATTTAAGTAATTTCTTGAATCTCAATCAGCAACAAACATGGTTGATTTGATTTCATGATTTCTTATAATGCCTATTTTCCTTTCTCAGAATAAGAAAGATTGAAATACCAGAAAGACTATAAGGAATCAATTACGAAGCTGATATGAATCAATCAAAGAAATGAGGACTCTTATTGAAGTGGTAGTAATTTTTGTTATACAGTAATATTGTTTGAGGCTAATTATAATAGCAGAACTGCTCAGCACAGCAGAACAGAACATAAAAAAAGGATTAAGAATCAATTCACTGAATAAATATATTTGAAACCTAGCTGTTTTATCAATGATTATTAAGTTCATCTAATTAAAATATTTTCTTTCAAAAAATTCAGCTGCATGTCATTAACGGTATATATTTTTTCCCCTCGTGTATGAATGTATGTACTAAAATTTCAAGTTTTGATGACTAAATTAAAAAATTATATTTGGTATTTAATTAAAATATGACGGAGTAAAATGATCTGTGGGGAAGCAATTGAAGTATATATAGGCATAGGCATCATGTACAATATGTTGATTAATTCTCAATTTCTCATGAAACAAATTAAGCTGATGCTACTAACATGCAAGTTTGGTTTTCCTCTACAAACAAAGCTGATGGGAGAAGTTGGTATCAATTAAGCTGGAATAGCCAACGTTGTGAGGTGCATCTACTCAAGGTAACTTATATAGATGCATGGTCACATATTTTGATTGTGAGGAACATTAATATGTCTATCAAAATGACACTTTTTTTAAAGGTATCAAAATGACACTTTAATAACTATGGGCATGCTCGAGGTGGTTGCGAGTTTTTAGTTTTAAAAATTTTTAAATCAAGTTTTTACAACTTAAAACCAACAATTGAAAACTTGTTTTGTAGTTTTCAAAACAGACATTTTGAAAACCACAAAAAGTCGTTTTCAGTTGTTTTTTGTTTTGAGTTGTAAATACTTTGATTCAAAATTTTAAGGTTTAATTGCACTTTTGGTCCCCTACTATCATCAATCCCGATTTTGGTCCCCTACTTTTTTTTTTTGCGATTTTGGTCCCCTTATTATTCCAAATTCGCGATGTAGTTCAAAATTTTGGTCCCCTATACCTCCCAAGTATGTGTTAGAGTGACCAAAATCGCGAATTTAGAATAATAGGGGGACCAAAATCACAAAAAAAAAATAAGGGACCAAAATCACGGATTAATAATAATAGAAGACCAAAAGTACAATTAAACCAAATTTTAAAAATCAAAAATTAAAAACTCGTAACCACCCGCGAATCCAACACCATTGAAATGATATATCATACATATTTCTTGGTCTCATTCGTGCATTTTATCGTATTTGGCATATTCTTGGTTGGCAAGAAACTTTCAAACATCAACAACGGTCAACTGGCATCTTTATTGCGTGAGTAAGAGTTTTGGTTATACACAGAGAGGCAAAGCGCAAATAATGAAGGTCATCAATTAATTAAGGACGCGTACTTGTAGTGGTTCCGTGGATATATAGTGCAAAACGCAAATAATGAAGCCTTGTCTCGTCATATTGAGCTTGCATTATTATATTATATTCTGTCACTTAGCACAGCATGGAAAGTACTAAATGCGCTCAATCTATCTGTGAATTTAGATATTAATTCAACTTAGCATGTCCCAGTTACTCAACCCAACACCTCTATGATACAGAATTAAGCAAAATACAAGAGACATGATTACAGGGGGTGCACTTTGGTCTGCATGTACTGTTACTGTCTATCTGTCTAGCTTTTTTATGTAATTAAAATGATTTTGTATATGATTTTTTTTTTTACAATTTTGTAAATGAAGTAAGACTGAGTTTCGATTCGAATTTCTTCCATGAAATAGAAATATTCATTGTCATTCATGACGATCGACAATAATTGATTTGTTGATTAATGATGATTAGTTTCAATCAAATTATTTGTTATAAGCGTGGACCCCATCAATTTATTATGTATTAATTGCTGCTAATCACTTGTGATGACATCTATAGGTTTGACAATATGGCCATATAAGCGAATCAAACTTGCTTCGGACTGAGAGAAGAAACAAAACACAAAGTAGCTAGCTACGCCCTACGAGTCTTCTAGTTATTATTCTTTGGTATATATTAGTGTCCAACTAGCTAGACTGCACTTTAATTTACTTGAATCAGATCGTTATGTGAATAGTGATATTCGAAAAAAAAATATCCAACGAAAAATGTCATTATTCTTGAACATAGTTTCAAGTTGATGATCTATCCTTAACCCGAGTGTATTATAAACCTTACTGTTGTAATCGTTATATATAGATAGATAGCAACATGAGTTAAGTTTTTGAATGGACTTCTGATAAATAACTAGCACTGTCAACATTAATATAATCTGTTCACCACAATCTAAATGTTAATTATTATCCATCCAACAAAAAACATGGTATCTAATAGAGATTAAAATTGGCCAAAAGAAAGTATATTTCTTAATTAATTTACTTTGGAAAATAATTAATTAGAGCGGAGCACATGGATAGAGACCCGAAAGTAGAGATTATAGCCGCAAGAAGGACAAATGTTTAAGCTTTCCAGGAAGGAATAGGTTGGTAAGGAACCTACCACTACCACACTATACTATACTATAAAGTAAAATAACTAAGAGAAAAATTAAACAAGAAAGATTCTTACTTTGAGGGAACAAAACAGTTGTCTGCTCGAGGAATGCTATCGTTGTTTTAGAATTGGTTGACCAACAGAATAGAGCCAGACGCACACAGTACAAACATTACAACAACAAAAGATGCAAAGAAAAAAGTCTCAGTAAGGAACAAGGATCATTAATTGGACAACTTCATTCATGTCACTGTTTAAGATTAATATATAAACCAAGTTAGCTTTAGTTTTTTTTTTTCAAAAAAAAAAAAAACTAGGAGTTTGGGTGCATGGAATGAAAACCAGGTTTGGCTCAAAACTCAGTAGGTTTAATACGGAAGAGAGGTTAGATACATTGCTCGGAAACGTTGGTTATTGTTGCCTTTTAATGAAAGTGAGGGTAGCTGCCTCGGAAAGGAGCTTTCATCAGACAATGCATGTGTCAACCAGTTTCCAAACATACATACATAACATGTTTATCTAATTAATTATCTTCTAATTAAATACGTAAACTAAAATGTAGTAAAAAGGGAGAATAAATCATTAATATCATACAAAAAATGCTACTCTAATGAATATATCATTCCTCTCCACTACCATGTTAGATTCATAACTCAAACAAACTGAAACAACAAACTCTAACTAACTCAAATTGTTGTTTTATTACTAATAAAAAGTAAAAACTGATGATAGATTGTAAGTACCGCTACTATTCTCCATTTTCATCAACTGAATCAAACTCACCAAGGATATTCATCAATTTAATTACAGTCTCCAATACAGCCAGAAAAAAAAGAACATATATCACCTAATCATCTCAAATTAAATGACACACAAATTCTGAATAACCATAAAATTTCAACATATCCCTAACTTAAAAGAGGAATATTGAATAAATCTTGTATGAGCATAGTATTAGTATCTATTAAGCATAAGCTCAAGATAGACACCATGTTAATTAGCTTTTGATTGGTTGTGCCTCTAGACATTGTGGTCACACAAGAATTATATATATTCCTCTATAAGTAGTTGGAACTCACAGTCACAGTGACATTTAGCATCAATATGGAGGAGGGCGAGGAGCATTAGCCCAAAAAGCCTCAGAAGGCATCTGAATAGAATTGAGAAGATTCTGAGGCAAGCCATGGAAGAGTGGAGCAGTTGTAGTTGTTGCATCTCCTAAAACCTGTGATTGTTGACCACCAACTCCACTTGCACCTGGCGATCCAATTGAACCTCCTTGCAATGCCATCGAACCTTCTTCTTCTTCCAAAGGAAGTCTCTCATAAGCAGCGTTACTAAACGAAGCAGCCATAATCATCACAGGCCCTGAAGCAACCAGCGTCCCAACCACACTTCCTCCTACCACTTGCCCCTGACCACCGGCCAAATATATGGTCAAACCCGACGCCGGCGGCGGAGCCGGCGGTGGAAGAAACGAACCGGAAAGAGACAAGATCTCGAACCTTCCTTGAAGAGTAACAACAGCACCGGCAGAGGCTGGTTGCCTGAGAGTGACGTTGGTGACGGTTCCAGTTC
Source organism: Sesbania bispinosa (assembly GCA_026901365.1). NCBI lineage: Eukaryota > Viridiplantae > Streptophyta > Magnoliopsida > Fabales > Fabaceae > Sesbania > Sesbania bispinosa. Next base: position 140,568 of record QLOH01000730.1, read on the forward strand.
CGCTCATGATGCAGACCCCTCTCTGACGCCTTCTAGCGAAGTTGGAAACACTTTCGACGATGTCACAACCGTCTGCTACCTCCATCATGTGGGTTCTAAGGGAGTTTGGGCTGTCACGAGTGATGATGATGGGTGGTTTGGGCTTGTTCTTTGAGCCCGCTGGTCTTCCTCTTGGTCTTCTTGTTATCTCACCTTCACCGCCTGAGCCTGTTGTTGCGTTGTTGGGCTCGTTGGTGGTTTCTTGTCGTTCCCGTTTGTTTAGGCCTCCGGTGCTTCCGCTTTGCTCGTCGTCTTCTGCGGTTTGGTGTAAAGTGGTGTGAAATTGATGGGGAGTCTGCTGCTGGTGGTGTAGATGGAGATCTCTTGTTGTGTGGAAGGGAGGTGGTAGAGAATGAGTACCATGTGATGTAATTGGATCCATTATTGTCTTCTTTTCTCTAACTAACTGGCTATCTTTCTAAATCTATATATATGACAATAAAAATCTCAAGTTGAGGAAAGGAGTTTTTGACTCATACTTGACACTTGCATATACAGATGAAACAGCATGCAACTTGTTGCTGTTTGTGTGAGATATCTTGTTCAAGAGAAGATATTTGGTGATTTGATGAATGAATCCAAGTGGTAGTAACAAGTTTGAAGATCGCGAAAGGAAAAGAAGATGTGAGACTGAGATTGAAATTTGTGTGGGGCCGGGCCAGGGTAGTAGCAAGTTGTGATTAAGGAGTGATTCAATTGACTTTTGGAATTCAATCTGGCTTGGCTATCTAGCTAGGTGCAGGCTCCACACACACGCAGAGACATTTTGGATGTAGAAATTGATGGAATGGGAGAGAGTAGAATAGAATGAAGAAAGAAGAGGGAAAGGAAAAGGAAAAGGAAAAGGAAAAGAGGTTGAAAGTTGATTGTGTGGGTTAGGGTTCGATTGAGATGAGAAAGAGAAGAGAAGAGAAGAGAAAACAGATCGCAAATAGATTTGGTTGCAGTAAGACTGCGTGATTATGGGCGGTGGATGGGTCCAACCGGCTACCTCTCTCTTTCTCTTACATTCATCTACAATAATAATATATACTAATATATATAAACAAATTACGATTTAATTTAATATATTTTATGCGAGAAATGAAGGTGTACAATCATTTCAGATAAAGAGATAAAAAATGTAAAATATGATGTTGTATAAAATATTATATTTTTTCATTTTATATTCTTTATCAAATTAAGAATCAGTTACACCATCCATTTCAGACAAAAATTGCTTGAAAGATTTAATGACAATTTTAAATATTAAATATTAACTATCAAATATAAAATCATTTTATATAATAATAGTAATAAGTATTAATTAATTTGTGAAAGCAGTAATGATGACCTGTATTAGAAACATTAAATGCATTTAATGACAATTTATATTATTAAGTTTATTAAATATAAAAAATACTTACGGTAAAATAATATTTTAGTCCCTATAAAATATTCGAGTTTTGATTTTCGTCCTTAAAAAATTTTTTCTTTTTATTTTATCCTTATAAAATATTTAAGCTATTTTTTAGTCCTTGATGTTGATTCTACTGTTAATTAAGTGAATGTGTGTCGAACGCCCATGATAGTCAACAATACTTCAGAAGTACCCTAACACATTATATAAGAGTGTTAGCTTAATTCTTTAAACTCATTTAGAGAGTCAAATTCATGGTCAATTTGAACTGAAATTCTTTGTACATTTCCTCCTTCATATATATCACATATAGTTTTTAAATATGTTTAAGGAGACTAACATTGTTGTATAATGTCCTAGAGTACAATACATATGATTACTAATTGTGATGAACGTTCGACATATTCGTAATTAATAGTGAAAGCAGGGGGAAAAAAGAGTTTAAATACTTTCCAGGGATGAAAATCAAAACTCGAGTATTTTATAGGGAATAAAATGTTATTTTACCCAAATACTTATATATGATTAAAATATAAAATACTATTATAAAATTATTTTATGATCAAGTTAATTTTTAATAATAATTTTACTTGAGGAAGCAGTTATGATAATATTAATTAATTATTAATTTCATTTCAACATTTTAAATAAATTTAATACTAATTTGCATTACTTCTATTTAATATATTAATTCTTAAATAAAAAATTACTTATAAATTATTTAATAACAACATTAATTATTAATAATAATTTCATGAAAAATTGCTTCAAAATGATTTAATAACAATATTAATTATTAAATATTAACTAACAAATATAAAATAATTTTTTATAATAATAACAAGAAATTAAATGCATTTAGTGAAAATTTATATTATTGAGTTTATTAAATATAAAAATACTTATATGTGATTAAAATATAAAATACTATTATAAAATTATTTTATGATTAAGTTATTTTTTAATAATAATTTGACTTGAGGAAGCAGTTATGATAATATTAATTAATTATTAATTTAATTTCAATATTTTAAATAAATTTAATACCAATTTGCATTAATGCTATTAAATATATTAATTCTTAAATAAAAAATTACTTATAAATGATTTAATAACAACATTAATCATTAATAATCATTTCATGGAAAATTGCTTCAAAATTATTTAATGCCAATACTAATTATTAAATATTTACTAAAAAATATAAAATAAATTTATATAATAATAATAAGGCATTAAATGAATTTAATGACAATTTATATTATTAAATTTATTAAATATAAAAATACTTATATGTGATCAAAATATAAAATACTATTAAAAAATATTTTATGATTAAGTTAATTTTTAATAATAATTTGACTTGAGGAAGAATTTGTGATAATATTAATTAATTAATAATTTAATTTCAACATTTTAAATAAATTTAATACCAATTTGCATTAATGCTATTAAATATATTAATTCTTAAGTAAAAAGTTACTTATAAATGATTTAATAACAACATTAATTATTAATAATTATTTCATGAAAAATTGGTTCAAAATGATTTAATGACAATATTATTTATTAAATATTAAGTGACAAATATAAAATAAATTTATATAATAATATTAAGACATTAAATGCATTTAGTGACAATTTATATATATTATTAAGTTTATTAAATATAAAAATACTTATATGTGATTAAAATATAAAATACTATTATAAAATTATTTTATGATTAAGTTAATTTTTAATAATAATTTTACTTGAGGAAGCAGTTATGATAATCTTTTAATTAATTATTAATTTAGTTTCAATATTTTAAAAAGATTTAATAACAATTTTTGTTACTGCTATTAAATATATTAATTCTTAAATAAAAAATTACTTATAAATAATTTGATAACAACATTAATTATTAATAATTATTTCATGAAAAATTGCTTCAAAATGATTTAATGACAATATTAATTATTAAATATTAACAAACAAATATAAAATAAATAATAAGAAGACATTAAATTCATTTAATGACAATTTATTTATTAAGTTTATTAAATAAAAAATACTTATATATGGTTAAAATATAAATTTCTATTATAAAATAATTTTATGTTTAAGTTAATTTTTAATAATAATTTGACTTGAGGTAGCATTTATGATGATATTATTTAATTATTAATTTAATGTCAACATTTTAAATAAATTTAATAACAATTTGCATTACTGCTATTAAATATATTAATTCTTAAATAAAAAATTACTTATAATATTAATTATTAAATATTTACTAACAAATATAAAATAAATAATAGTAAAAAGTATTAATCAACCTGGGAAAGAAGTAATGACAATATTAATTAATTATTGCTAGAAATAAAAAAATTTAAGTGTATCTAATAATACTTTATATTATTAAATATAAAAATACTTATAATAAAAATATTAAATATTAAAATTAATTCTGGATAACATTAATTGTTATTATATAAAAATTTGACTGGAGGAGTTATCATGTCATGACATTAATTAATATGACTTAAATTATAAATCTTTTTAATATATTCATTGACACTTTATATTACTAAATATATTAATTATTAAATATAAAATATTTATATATGATTAAAATAATAACGTTAATTATTAATAATAATTTTTGAAAAAATTCCTTGAAAATAATTTAATGTCCGTATAAATTATTAATTAAATATCAAATATATATATAAGTAATAAACTTAGTTAATGATAAAAAAACTAAGCTCTAAACCAATTATAATTGGTTTTTGTTTGAATTCAGAAAAATAATAAAATAAATATATAATCAAACTAATTGTAATGAATTTGATTGGTTATTTCAATAATAAGATTAATTTATTAGCTCAATCCGATCCGATAAATACACCTTATATAAGATATATATTTAAAAGTTAAACCAAACATGTTTTAACATACAATACTCTTAGTTAAAGAAAACTGCGTCCTAGCATGCATTTATATATTTGTCAATTACAAAATCACATCTTAATACTTGGAAGGTATGATGCACATTGTTTTTTTTTTTTCTCCCCTTTCATTATTTTTAATGTAATTAGACGTACGTCTTCTTTAAAAAATGTAATTAGACGTTAAAAAAATCATTTATGAATAATTAATTTGAAACAAAATTAAAGATGGGAAATTAAATGAAAAATTTGTAATATTTTAAAGGACTGGAAACATGTCAAAATTTAATATTTTTAATAGGGGTATTTTTTTCTATATATAGCAAGCTTATGCTAAAATCAAGACATCATGCAGAAGTGCTTATCAATACATCGAAGCATTTTCTTTGCTTAATTACTTCTGTGACTGTGAATATTGATTATTTCATGCCAAATTAAAAACTGAAAGATAGCTAACTAGTTATTACAGGTCCACTATTTTAAGGTAGAGTTAGAAATTAAGGGCTCGTTTGGTGGTGAGCATAGAATAGGTGATAGGATAAGAGCGTTGGATAAATAAATGATAGGATAAAATTAAAATAGACTATTATCATATCATTTGTTTGATGTGCACCATGATAATAAATTATATAGGATTTTTTTAACTTATCATATGTTTGAGATTGACAAATAATGATATATATAGATAGGATATAAATTATAATGAAATGACAAAATGACTCTCTATCAAAATTAAATATTATTTTGTAGAAAAATAATTTAAATTTAATTTTGTTGTCTTTTCAATAAACATACAAAATTAAAATTTTAATATATTAAAAATTATAAACACAAAATTTTAATTATAAAGAAGAACATAGGTAATTTAGAGATATATAAGACCATATGATAGTATATATATAAGTATTGGGATAGTATATATATAAGTATTGGGCCGTTCATACCTTATAAGTTAGTTTTTGAAGTTGAGTTAAACCCAATTCAAATTTTAAAATAATGTCACAACCTACCCATGGGGTGTGCTAGAGTCTAGCATTGTGTAGGGATAAGTCCTATCATTAATAGTATATAAGATGAAGTATTAATAGTTCGAGTCCGAGGTATGCAGCTACGTTAAATATTCGAAGGGACAACTTTGCCGCCTATAGAGGTTCTACCCAGCTTGAACAAGATTGTTTCCCATGGAGGATATTTATGGTCTTACAAAAAATTAACCTTGTGTTTGGATAGAAAAATTTAAAATTACTAGAATTCATGTGTTAAAATAGTAGAAGAAAGAATTCCAAATGATAAATAGGAGGATTTTTTTATGATAAATAGGAGAATTTTAAATGACAAATATTGAGAGAGAATTTAAACATTTCTCTTTTATGTTCAAACTTTTTAGATTGTCATTATCAATTTCTTTCATTTTAACAACTTACTCAACTTTGTCTATTATAATTTTGAGAATTCTAAAATTCTCCATCCAAACACAAGGTTAAGGTCAATTCTGGAGAATATCCACAATATAAATAAGATTTTTAGTGATTTTATGACGACACCAACTTGTTTAGGTAAAAATTCTTTAACACTAAAAACCTAGGTTTGATGGGTGAAGCTAGAAGAGAGATAAAAATAAAAAAAATTAAGAAAAAGGAGAAAAAGTGAAATGTGTGATAAATTACATGTGTTTAAGAAATGAAATGTATGAAATAATGAATAATGAATATAAGTACTCAACAATAATAGAGCTTAATATAGGTGGCACAAATACAATTAAACTTAACTGGACCACTGCGCATCGAGAGGGTATCTGTGCTTCAACTTTCCATGACCCACCACATGCACACTTGGGTCGTCTGCCAATTCTATCTTTATATATACTTTCTCAAAGTCCAACCTTAAATTTGAGGCCCACCGGCTAAGAGCATGACACGTGTATTCGCCCCCGCTTCTCACGGGCCTATTCTAGTGGATTTCATCTTCCTTTCCCTGACCCTACTTAGTTTTCGCCTAAGTATCAATCATGCCAACCACAATCATCACTAGCTTGAGCATTTCCTTTCCTTGGTTTTTTTTGTCTTTCCTTTTTGTAACTCTCATGACTGGGAAATGTTCCTAGAAAGAAGGTTGTTAAACTAGAGTCCAACATCTGTGGTAATTAACAATAAAAGCGAAGGAACTTAACAGATTTTCACGTTGCCATTATAATATAATTAATTTAAATTCTAGGTTTAATGCTAGCTAGCTAGTGATTCAAAATTCAAAGCGATAGTTTTATATTGTGTTCTTCAACTACAATTGTGACCACACACCATTAAGATTTTGGAGGTTTCTATAATATATCACATGGTTATGGCAGCACTAGTCGTCGCATTTATCCATATATAATTTCTCGCAATATCAAGAATTGGTATATATATAACTGCACCTACAATATAAAATCAAAGCTATATTAATTGCATGCATCACACCAAATAAACGCTTTAATTTGCAATGGTAATTAAGTTGCAATCTAAAGTTTGTTAGACTTGAACTCAAAATAAAACAAAAGTATATGAAATTTGACATGGAAATATGGAATTAATTGTGAGAATTAGGGAAGGCAGAGGATATAGGAGTGGATATTGAAGTGTACAGTACTGGGTGTAAGGTTGGTGGAGAGAAGAGGGTTGACCGCATATTACAGAACAGAGCATTCAGCATTGCGTTGCTTTGGAGTGAGTGTGCGTGCCAGAGAGACGCGTGGGTGGCGCTGACAGGTAGAAAGCTATGCACAAGCGCCGGAGAGTTTGCTGAAACTGAATAAAAAAACCAGAAACAGCCAGCGTAGCTAGTTGCTCTTACAATTCACAACTAACTAACAACTCTCGTCTGGTGTGTAAATGCATCCAAAGATGCTCTTTGTCGGCCTCTTCTATGCCCTCTCTGCTCCATTCAAGGTGGACCCCCTTTTCCCTTTCTCTCTGTGCGTGAATCTCTGTGTAACTCTGTCAGATTCATGAGACGCATGCTTTCCTCCACCCTTATCCTCAATCGCTGCATCATCATGTGAAACTGTCAACACTTTTGCAGTAAACATCGTCAAGATCCATCCCTTATAATTTTTCATTAATTTAATTTGGTTTCATACTAATCTGCTTGTATAGTGTTTAGTGTTTATTCCTCCCATATGCAATTGGATGCTTTGCCAAATTGATATATAGTTGACATGTTATCGATCAACAAAGTCATAGGCTAATTAGTCCCATGTCTATTTGCTCAAGCAAGGTCTCAAACCACACCATTTCACCTATGGCTAATGAAGCTGCAATATATTCTTCTTTACATGAAGAATGTGCTACCACTGATTAATATTAATTAATAGGTGTTTTACAAAATCAAAATACATAGCATGTAATGCTTCTCCTATATATAGACTTGTAAACTTTTGGAAAAATTTTAAGTTGAAAAACCCCCCCCCCCAAAAGAAAATTAAATCAATTGGATCTTATGACCCAAACAAAAGTCTCCACTATAAAATAGAATTTACAAACTCTTTTGATGAAACCAGAGTCTTTCTCAATCTCGGCCAATATGGTTTACATATATGAAACTCAAACTTCTAGAAGATAAAAATAGAATTAATCAAAGAGGATAAATGAATTTAACTTCTCAATAAGTTGAAATTAGTTACTTATGCAGAAGTTAAATGAGAGAGCTTTTGGAGTAGGTAGACTACAAGGACTAATTTCAACTCATGTAGAAGTTAAATGCAATTGACCTCTATTTTTTTCACCTAGAAGTACTTCTGCAGAAGTTTCATCCAGACAGGCTCTAAAACTAAGACTTTTTCTTTTTTTAAGAGATTATAATAATTCTCTAATTCTCCCTACTTCCTTATATATAATTGACTCCTAAATTTTTCACAAACAAATTTAAAATTATTTTAAAGGCTTTTCTATTTTTTTTCATATTAAATTACATTAGTAGCAACTGTTTCAAACAAATAATATCTTTCATTTTAATATTTTTTTTGGGTTGCTTCCCGTCATGACACTAATAAATATATCTTAATATGAGTCACTTTGGATGAAACTTCTGCAGAAGCTTCTATGTGAAAAAAATAGAATAAATCAAATAGATCAAATGTATTTGATAAGTTGAAATTATTATTTGTAGCTCACCTACTCCAAAAGTTCTCTCATTTAACTTCTCCATAAGTAACTGGTTTCAACTTATGGAAGAAGTTAAATTTATTTAACCTCTTTGATTTATTCTATTTTTATCTTCTAGAAGTTTTTATTAGAAGTGTATCCAAATTGGACCTATATATATGTGAGGTCATCTATTTGATACCTTACAACAAAGAACAAATTATTTGAAAAGTTTAATTTTATTATGCTAAATAGATATATAATATAATATAATAAGTGTCTTATATATTAAATAAATAAGATTTGTTATCAGCTTATTAAATAAATAAAATGATGCATATATATTACTAATAAAATATTAATTTACAATTGGCCTCTAAAGTTTACATTAACTATATTATATTTATCACCAAATATATATAGGAAAATATCTTATAAGATAAACTATTTTATAAAATATTATTAGTAACATTACATAATATTAAAGTTTTATCATGTCTTATTCCTATACTAAACAAGTACTTGGTAAATGTACCTTCCCATTGTTGCTCTAAGTTCATCTCATTCTTTATTAAATGACAACTACAAAATTGCGTTCTTGATGCCGATGAATATAACAAGTGTCATAAATCCCTTTATAATATATCAAAAGATTCAAAACCAGAGGACATACGACTTATGCTTTGTTTGGTTTGAGGAGAGAGTTAGGGAAGAGAGAAATAGGGAAGAAAGAGATAAGGAAGAGAGAGATGGTAGAAATAGAGGTTGTTTGGTATGAGAGAAATAGGAGAGAGATAAGTGAGAAATTAATTATGGTAGTTGTTTGGTTGTGGAGAAATGAGAGAGAGAGATATGTGTAAGAATATTAAAGTACAAAATTACCCTTGGAATAAAAAACATATATTCAAAACATAAATGTATAAAATAATCGATTGTTTTGAGGTGTTAATCGATTGAAAATCAAAACAGATAGTGCTTCAGCTACTGACCCCAATAATAATCGATTTACATAGTGGGGAATCAGTTATCCAAATTGACAGAATGTATCAAATAGAATTATAATTGATTTGGTAGGCAAGTAATCGATTATAATTCAAGACAGAATGTATCAAATAGAATTGTAGTCGATTTAAATAGGCAAGTAATCGATTATAATTCAATAAGAATCACATGCACCCGTTGAATCATGGCTTTAATCGATTGTGACAGTGCTCCAAATCGATTATTGACCAAAAAGAAGCTACATATTACAATATTAATCGATTAATACATAACTTGAATCGATTTTCAGCACAAGAAAAATGTATACAGCACTAGTTTTACCGATTTTAGTAAGTCTTTTAAAGAAGTAAAATTCATTGCTGAATTTCATCATCATACCAGCTTCCAAGTCCCGCCACGGGAACAAAGAAATGAGGGCACTCGTTAATCTTCAGTTCACAATGCAAGTTCAAGACGAATAATCTTCAAAAGGGGAAACAAACCAATAAGGAAGGGTTAATGTTAAAGAGAAAGAAAACAAAGTCAGAAAGTTGAAAATAAAACAGAAGAAGAAATTCGCCCAGAGCTCATCGGAACAGCAGCGGCGACGATGCAGAAATCCTGTGCAAGCGACGGCGATGGCCGGGTAAGTGACGAGGACGCCTTCGTAGCAGATTGTTGCGGCCAATGACCTTCAACGGAGACCAACGACGATCTTGAACGACAACAAACGGTGGCACTTCTCCGATCGACTCACATTTCGCCGGACGCCATGGCTGTTGCTTGTGTCGCTGTTCGGTGTGTCTCTCAAGTTGGGCGCTTGGTCGAACGAAATGGGGAAAGGGGTTCAGCTCATGAGTAATAACAAAAGGGCAATTTAGACATTTCATTGTCAAACCCCACTCCACCCTCTATTTCACCTCATCTGAGAGGAGATTACACATCTGCTGGGCCCCACTGCCAACTCTCTCTCTCTCACCCTATTCCACCTCAAATCAAACGAGGTTGTATAAATCACTCTCCCCCAAATCACTCTCCCCCAATTCTCTCTTTGGTATTTCACCTATAACAAACAGGGGGTTAGGGTATGTTGAGTTACGGTGGGGAATAATTGATTTTAATAAATTTATAGAATTAATAGTAAAAAATTAATAATACACAATTTATGAAAAATATTAAATGAAAGTGATTTAAAATTAATTTTAATAGAATTTATTCTCATTGTTTATAATGGAAAATAAAAAAAAAAACACTTAATTTGCCGGTGGATTTCCATTTTCAAAATCTGCAAGTGACAAATTTGCTTCTTTTATAGACAAATTGTGTGAATGAGATTATAAATAATGACCATTATATGACTATATGTATTTATATTATTACATTTGAGGGTTTTTTTTTCACTGTTTACTGGAGGGCACATTTTTTTTGTCTTGATTTGACCTTTAAATCGGCACAACAGATCACTTAATGTGGATAGGATAGTTTTTTTATCACTTAATCTATACTATTTCTTTTCTCATTTAATGTGAACAGATCACTTAATGGTCTTGATTTGACCTTTAAACCGGCACAACAGATTCGGGCAGCGTCACTTTTTTTTTTGGATAGGATAGTCTTTTGATTTTTTTTGGTATTATTATAGTTTATAAGTAGGATACAAAGTAATAGAGTACTTTCTATTTAGAGTATTTTTTTATAAACGTAAAAAATATATTTGGTGTTCATGATAATTTATAGATTAAGAGATAGAGTAGTCTTGCTATAGGTTAGGTTGGTAGAGTTATACATTGTTCCCAATATTGGTTTTTTATATTTTACTGTGATAGAAAAGAAATAGGAAAATATTAGGTATGAAAAAAGTGTAAAATAAATGAGTGTGAAAAAAAACCTATTTTTTAAAGGGTATTGCAACTTTGACACCTTACTTTTAGGGTGTGATAAGTGTAAAAAAGAAAAGAGATAAAAAGAAAAATAAATAAAATGAAAAGATATAAGACGGAAAATATGGTAATTTATCTATACTATTACAATCTAGAATATTTTTTTCTACTGTTCATTTGAGAGGGTTTTTTTTTTTTTTTTGTATCATCATAGTTTATAGGTAAGACATAGAGTAATAGAGTAATTTCTATTTAAAGTATTTTTTGATAAACGTAAAAATTATATTTGATGTTCATAATAATTTATAGATTAAGAGATAGAGTAGTCTTGCTATGGGTTATGTTGGTAGAGTTATACATTGTTCCCAATATTTGGTATCATTATAGTTTATAGGTAGGATATAGAGTAATAGAGTAGTTTCTATTTAGAGTATTTTTTTTATAAACGTAAAAACTATATTTGGTGTTCATGATAATTTATAGATTAAGAGATAGAGTAGTCTTGCAATGGATTAGGTGTGAAAAAAGTTTAAAATAAATGAGTTGTGACCATTAATAAAAGCCAAAGCTAGACATTGTCACACATTGGTGTTTATTTACCAAAAACCATTTTTTTTCATGGTCAATTATATGTTGCTATATCTAGGATGTAGTCTCGACAAGGACTTGGGATTCTTATATATGATTATATTTTTAAACGTTATAATTTGATGAAAAAATATAGTGTATAAAGGAATATTTAAAAATATATAAATAATATGATATGGTAGATTTTACATTTATAATTATTAATGTTTAAAATTTATTGTTTTAAATAAATTTTCTATGTTTTAATATTTTTAATTATTTCTATATAAACAATTATAAATTTTAATATAAAAAAATCACTAATTATTATCATTTTCTAAAATTTACATATTTATATTAATTAAATTAAATATTTTATAATATTTAATATCAACAATCTGTTTAAATAATAATAACACTACATCGCATGCGTGGGAGCCTAGTGTATATAACATATCGATTGATTAGAAGGTTACAGGTTAATATATTAAAGATACTATAATTAACCCAATAAAATTAAATACGCTAGGTGGTTCCTAGGAATAGGAGTTAGCCTTTAGAAAGATCGAAGCCAGCTCATCATCGAGGATGTCATGTGGGGTAGATGGATGTGAATATGAAAACACTCGACCCAATAATGATGAGAACAAGTTTTATTATCTTATCCCTATTACAAATGAAAGGTACGGGGAAGCTTTTCAGAGAGGAAAGACGTTACAATCTATTGGACGATGTTGGGGGACTTACATAAGTTGTGATATAATATTCACCAAGTTTAGACCTTTCTCGAGGGAAAATAATAATCTAGTAGATCAATGTCGTAGTCGGTATTAGATTTATTAAGGTTGCCCAATTATATTGATTGAAACTTAGTTGATGTGTTGAATTATTATAATTTTCATTGATTTAATTTTCTTTATACTTATTTGATCAGTAATTAGTTAAACTTATCATCAACATATCCATAAAAGGAATAGCAAAATTAGTCTCATTGTGATTTTAAATCACAATGAGATCTTCTCATTTAGAAAACATAGATAATTAACCTAGATCACAATCTAACATATGTATAAAAAATATAAAATACATAAAATAAAAGAAAAAGAGATTGTACGACTGCCACAAAAAAAAAAGGGAGATAAAGAGCAGTACTATTTTATAGAAGCTCAGAACAAGGGAAAAAGAAACAAACATATTCTATCAATAGTACTTTTCGGGTCAATTTCGTATGTTTTATAGAATAACGTGTGATAATAATCATAATATAAGATATGATAATAGAAATTAAGTATTTCAAATAAAGATAATAGAAATTAAGTAATATAAGATATAGAAAGTTTGGAAAAAAAATAATGCTAAATGATATTTAATGTGACACTAAATTAATAAGAAGTTATATCGATCATACTTATATATGATGTGATGTATAACACCAAATAAGATAAAAATAAATACTTTACAAAGAGCAACTTAAAAATACATATTTATTTAAAATTTTCCAATTTGTATAGATACACATAGAAATACTACATATAGAAAGAGAGAGTGTGTGCAGGTCGGTCCAACGTTTCTTTGGGCCTAAAGTGAATTTTATTAGGAGACCCTTTTAAATGAATAAAAATAATTTACAATCAATAATAATATAACACATATAAAAGAAAAAGGTCGCAAAAAAGAAGAAAAATAAAGTAGATAATAAGAATAATGTTTAGAATCAATTATTAATAATTATTTATGAGAAGAGAGAGTCATGATAAGATGGAGCCTCTTTTAAAAAAAAATTACTCTTAATAATTTAATATTGTTTACTAAATAATTATTCTTTATTTTTAAAATATAAATAGTAAATAATTTTTTTGGGCCTAAAATAAGAGTATTTTTTGGGCCTAAAGCAATGACCATACTAGCATGGGGGTTGGGTCGGCCTGTGTGTGTGTCTTTTAGGTCTCTAATGTGATTTAGATATTACCATAATATAATTAGTTTGATTACATAATAGTTAGTTATTCAGAATATATCAAATAGATTGTAGAGAATATTTTGTAAGATCTTAGATAGATTTTTCTCTTTCTTCACACAACTCTTGTATGAGTTGTCCAACAGAATTAATTCCTTATGGCTTGTATATAAGCCCACTAATTTACTCTATGTATGCAATTTTTCATCAACATTACAATGATATGAATTTCTTCCTTATGAGTATTAGAGAGTCCGAAGCAAACATGGTATATCATTGCATAACTCTGGTTTCCATTCCCTAAATTTTCTTTGTTCATCATTCAGCCTTTTCCTCATTCCTTTCTTTAACCATGGAAGACCATAGCTATGCAGATTTTGCTACCAACCCCTATAACCCATATTATCTCCATCCAAATTAAACTCCTTCCCCGGTGCTTGTGACTCCACTTCTGGATGGTAAGAACTACTACACATGGGCCAGAGCAATGAGAATGGCTTTGATGTCCAAGCACAAGGTAAGGTTTATTGATGGCACTCTTACTCCTCCACACTCATCAAGCATTTTATTCGAACCATGGGGCAGATGTAATATCATGGTCATCTCCTGGCTTTAGCACTCAATCTTCGAGAATATTGTGAAATCTATTCTCTGGTTTGATATTGCCTCAGATATCTGGCAAGATCCGAAGGAGAGGTTTTCACATGGAGATGTTTTTCAAATTGCTCAATTACAGGAAGATCTGCACAAGTTTCATCAAAGAAGTCTTGAAGTACCCGAATACTTCACTCAACTTAAAGAAATGTGGGATGAAATTGATGACCTTAGCTAGCATCTCTCTAGATGTAAATGTTCCATAGCATGTAGTTGTGCAACAGTGGATTCTTCACACAAATACAGAGAACAAGATGTTGTGATAAGATTTTTGAGAAGCTTGAATGATCAATATAAACATGTGCGATCCCAAATTATGCTCCTGGATCCTCTTTCTTCACTCAGCAGAACATTCTCATTGGTAGGACAAGAGAGACACCTTAACCAATCTTCAATCTATGATGATACCAAGGTACTAGCAGCAGCAACAACAAGCTTTGGTTCCCTTCCTCAAACCTCCAACATACAACAAAATCAATCTCGATAGCAACAACATTTTGGTTTCAGAAGAGGTGCTTACTCTCATGGTAGAGGTAGAGGAAGAGGGGGCCGCACACAAGGGTCCATTAAAATTTGCACGCACTGTGGAAGGTAGGGGTGTAAGCGGGTTCGGGTTAACCCGCCAACCCGAACCAAACCAAACCAAACAAAAAAAAGGGTTGAATTGGGTCACGGGTCGGTTTAGGTAATTTGTAAGCAAAACCAAACCTTGCTGGTTCGGGTATCAGGTTTCTATTTTGTGAACCCGACCTACCCAAACCCGAACTAGGGTAGTGCGCACATGCGTGGAAGATGACCTAGGTCCAGGATACTTTCATTTCATTTCACTTTTTCCAGAGACTTTTTCTTTCATTTTTATCCTCTCGCGTATGCCCTACCTTTGCTTTCCCCACCCACCCACTTCATCGCTTTGCGTCGCCGCTCTCCCTCTCGTCGTCGTCCCTGCATTCTGCCGCCACCGTCGCCGACCTCGTGCTCCTCCGTAAGGCCGATCATTTCTGGCTTTCTGCACTCCCTCAACGCCTTCTCCGATCGTGTTTAGATCTGCCGAGCTCAGGCCGCAATGCGATCTCCTTCGCGCGCTTAGATCCTGCTTTGTGTTAGGGATGACAATGGGTACCCTCTGGGCAGGGTACCACAGTGCCTGTGCCCGTCCCCATACCCGCATTTTCAAAAAAAAAAACTCGTACCCGCGTGGGCAGTAACTTTAGTGCTCGTCCCCACACCCGCTGGGCACCTATATGCCCGTTACCCGCACTTTTATTAAGTAAAAAATTAGCAACTTACTAAAAGAATATTAATTTAAGAAAACTATATCTCAACTGAAAAAGTTACTCGAAGATCGTCCAAACATAATTTTTAAATATCAGTGATACAACAATTTAATTACATTGAAACATAATATGTTAATGTTCTAAAACACAACAAATGATCTAAAGTTCAAAATTTTTATTAAATATTATAATATACTTTCATGTCACACTATTTTATAAACTTTGATATCATGTGTTAGAATTCTTCAAGATCTGTAAAAAATGATTATTAACACTAATTAGTCATATATTATAAAGTAAAATATACAAATAGATCGTTATAAAAATATATTATATATCAATTTTTAAAAATATGCATAAATATATTAGATATTTTAATACAATTAATATATCCCTATATATAATTATATATGGTGTTTTTTATTAAATAATTATATATATGAGTGCGGGTATGTGGCGAGCTGGGCATCAAACTATCAAAGTGTCGTACCCGCGCCCGTCCCCATGAAAAAATGTGGGCTTTTGCCCGTATCTGCGCCCATACCCGCTTTACGGATATTTACCCTGCCCATTGCGGGTAATTTTTGCGGGTACCCATAAGACTTGAGCTCAATTGCCATCCCTACTTTGTGCGAGGGACATTCACTCTGTCACACATTCACTAGGTTAAGGATCGTTCTCAGGTAAGGGTTTTTTCCCCAAATTTGATCTATTCCTTTTATTCTTCTGGTTTGTTATAGGTCACTTTTCTTTTCTGTTTTGTGTTGTAAGAAATTTTTTATTACACAATAGAACATATGAATAGCCAAATGGGATAGAACAGAATACATTTGGCTTTCTCGCACCATTTTTCATCCACCCATTTGAGCATCTACGTCTTTATTCATAACTAACAGTAAGGTAAATGAATTGATTATATTAATGGAGCAATTGGTAATGACAGTGCATCATGAATAGAAGAGAAACCTTCATAGTTAACTTTTCTCTATTTTGGACTTGAAATCCCATGAATATTTGTGTCCCACCTGTTGATTTGATGTATGCTATTCTACAGCTCAAAACTGAATGCTTGCATGGTTGGCATTACTTAGTGCTATTAGTTTCCAACCTTTGTTTATAAAATATGATAATGGTTTATCATCTTTGCTCATCTTTGTTGGTCTATTTTGCAGGTTTCCTTTGTTACTTGTTGGAGTTATATTCCTTTGCTAATTGCTGGAGTTATACTCATTTGGTCATCTTTGTCTGTCTTTCTTACAAGGTATATTTATTTATATCAACAGTTCAATATGTAGCTCTGTGTAGTATATATATTTCTAAAACCGTTTCAAACATTTGACCATTATACTTATGAATATTGTCCATAGTATAGATCATTAGAAGACTGAAATCTGGTTGAAAATTCTTTGTGGCTCATGAGCAGATAAGTTGAGCACATGGCTGAAACTTCTTAGTGTGGACCTCATTCTTTTTTATGCCATGTCTCTGAATTGACTTACCTTTAAAGCATATTGTTAGCAATAAATTCTGTAATTCAAGACAAGGTGTAGTAGTCCCTGGACCAGTTTTGATTATTTGGATTTGCCAGTATTATCTTCTCTGGTGAAGTATTTGTAACTTGATGAATTTTGCTACCTTCTGCCTTTGTGTAATATCATCATTTTTTGGAGGGTGAACTACTAAAGGTTAACAATTCTTCAAAATGGTTCGGGGTTCAGTAGAACTATTGGATGTACTCTGCAACCTTCAGGACATTTTGTTTACAATTTCAAGGCTGGGACATTTGTAATTCCAAGGTTGGGTTACTCGTTTGCTTTCATTTGAGTTTATAATTGTTTTTCATTACCATTGGTGTATTTATGTTCTGTTGGTCTTGGCTAGTCATTTAGGTAATTGCATTTCACTAGCATTGGTGTACTTACCTTCTAAAGGTCTTAGATTATCTTTTAGGTTGGGTTTAGTGTTTAGTCCCGTGTATTTGTTTTTTACTTGTAAGCATTTTGGTCTATTTTTATTTGTATGTGATAAAAAAAATTACAGTTTTAAGCTTAGTGTTATAAGCTTATTGACATAAGCTTAATTTATACTTTTATTTATTATGTTGTTTAGGACATTCTGACAAAAAACTTGTAGGTCCTTATTTGCCTATTTATATTGAAAAATAATGAATCAGTTTTTTCTTCTTTTTTTTTCAATTTTTTTACGTTTTTTTTACTGATTTGGAAAATAATATTATTTTATTCGGAACCCGAGACCCGACCTGAATCAACTCGTTAGAGGCCGGGTTGGTTCGGTTCGGGTTTAACCGTGAAAAATTACAAAACTGACCCAACCCAAACCGATGTGTTTTGATTGGTTCGGACACTGTTTTACCCTAAACCTGAACCAACCCGACCCGATTGCACCCCTAGTGGAAGGAACAATCACACAGTGGATACATATTACTTCAAACATGGATTTCCACCTGGTTATCAACCAAAAGGTGGCATGGGTGCAAGCTTTGCAGCGAATACTGTTGAAACAACATCTCCCACTTTGGATTCACTCAAGAGAAGTGTCAAGAATTGTTGAGTATTTTACAACAATCTAAAACCACCACAACACCATCATCTCTTTCAGCCAACTCAGTTGTTTCCTCTCTTTTAGTAATGAATTTCAATTCCAATACCACTTATGGTAAGAATTCCAACACCTGGATTCTTGACAAAGGTGCCACCAATCACATTACATATAGAATGGATCACTTTGTTTCACATCAATTTATTCCACTTGTCTCAATTACCTTGCCCATTGGTTTTCATGTTACTGCATCAGTTTCAGGCAACGCCAAAGTTTTAGATGATTTAATTCTGCATGATATTTTGTTTGTCCCATCCTTTTGTGTTAATCTTATTTATGTTTCTCATCTTCTTAACTCTCTCCAACGTCATTTAGAACTTTATATTGACCATTGTTTAATCCTGCAGAATTCTACCAGGAAGATGATTGGTATTGCTAAGTTTCAGCATGGACTGTATGCGATAATCAGAGAATCAACCACAAGATCCCAACCCGCCCTGTCTTTTGTTGGCATCATAGACTAGGACACTTGTCAAATTCTTCACATAGGAGTATAGCTTCTCAATTTCCTTTTATTCCTTATCAAAATTATGATGTTCCATGTGACATTTGTCACTTTGCTAAACAAAAAAAATTGCCACACTTCATTAGTAATACAAAATTTGGTTCTATTTTTAACTTGTTATATGGTGACATTTGGGGCCCTTACTCTATTCCATTTATTTTTTGTCATAATATTTCTTAACCTTGGTTGATGATGTTAGCCGTTTCACTTGGATTGTAATGATGAAGTCAAAATCTGAAACAAGACAGCATCTCACTCATTTCATTTCTTACATTGAAACTCAATTTCAAACCAAATTAAAATGTCTTAGAACAGATAATGGAAGTGAGTTTCTTATGCATGATTTGTTTCTCTCAAAAGGAATTCCTCATCAGAGATCCTGTGTTGAAACTCCCCAACAAAATGGGGTGGTTGAGAGAAAACACCAACACATCTTAAACACTACTCGAGCTCTCTACTTTCAAGCTTCTTTGCCTAAAATTGTTTGGAACTTTGTCATTCAACATGTTGTCCACCTCATTGAGTACATTGTTTAAACATGATTTTGGGGTTAATGTATGGTTTCTGACTATTTTGTGTTATTATTGTTTTTTCACATTTGTGATAGGATGTAATGAAAGAGATAGTTACCGCGTATATAGCAACAATGAAGCTATGTTAGAGGCTATCACTATTGATAGTTTATTGAGATGTCTAAGATATGAACATATTCATGTGAATAACTTTACTCAATTGTAAATAACTACATGTTCCCTTTTAATTTTGAACTACATGTAGACCCACGCGTTGCTTGGGTGCTATAATCTTATAATTCATTTTCAATAAAGGGGGAAAAGTATGAAATGATGACAATAAGAATATTTCTAATTTCATATAATTTAAAGGTGATTTATAGATTGGTGGTGGTTTGATTTCCTTCAATGGGTTGTACATAAAGTAATAAATTTCATTTATAAATTACATTGACATAATGATGGATAATGATAAAATAATGAGTAAAACATGATTTTGGGGTTAATGTATGGTTTCTGACTGTTTTATGTCATTATTGTTTTTTCACATTTGTGATAGGATGTAATGAAAGATATAGTTACCGCGTATATAACAATAATTGAAGCTATGTTAGAGGCTATCACTATTGATAGTTTGCTGCGATGTCTAATAGGGTAAAAAGAGAGCTCGGATCAATGATGAAAAAAGAGAGCCTACTGACATGTCGGATACTATTAGGAGTTGGAGAAATATATTGAGGACGTTGTATCAACTATGTTGTACTTGACACTTCAACCTGGTGGTATCAGGTCTACCACAGCTGACCATGCAGCCTCACATATTGGCAAGACTAGTGGTATTCTTTTGTGTGGGATAAGTTCCTGTATATACTGGTTCCCTTCAACCCTCGTACTAGCAGCAACAATAGTAAGCTTTGGTTCCCTCCCTCAAACCTCCAACATACAACAAAATCAATCTCAGCTGCAACAAAATTTTGGTTTCAGAAGAGGTGGTTACTCTCATGGTAGAGGTAGAGGAAGAGGGGGTCGCACACAAGGGTCCATTAAAATTTGCACGCACTGTGGAAGGAACAATCACACAGTGGATACATGTTACTTTAAACATGGATTTCCACCTAGTTATCAACCAAAAGGTGGCAGGGGTGCAAGCTTTGCAGCGAATACTGTTGAAACAACATCTCCCTCTAGTATGGTTCTAGAGTCTAACAATCCCACTCTGGATTCACTCAAGAGTAGTGTCAAGAATTGTTGAGTCTTTTACAACAATCTAAAACCACCACAACACCATCATCTCTTTCAGCCAACTCAGTTGTTTCCTCTCCCTTAACAATGAATTTCAATTCCAATACCACTTCTGGTAAGAATTCCAACATCTGGATTCTTGACAAAGGTGCCACCAATCACATTACATATAGAATGGATCAGTTTGTTTCACATCAATTTATTCCACTCTTCTCAATTACCTTGCCCACTGGTTTTCATGTTACTGCATCAGTTTCAGGCAGTGTCAAAGTTTTAGATGATTTAATTTTGCATGATGTTTTGTTTATCCTCTCCTTTTGTGTTAATTTGATTTCCGTTTCTCATCTTCTTAACTCTCTCCAATATCATTTAGAACTTCATATTTACCATTGTTTAATCCTGCAGAATTCTACCAGGAAGATGATTGGTACTGCTAAGTTTCAACATGGACTGTATGTGATAATCAGAGAATCAACCACAAGATCCCAGCCCTCCCTGTTTTTTGTTGGTAATACAATTTCCAAGGATTCTTTTGATTCCATCCTATGGCATCATAGACTAGGACACTTGTCAATTTCCTTTTATTCCATATCAACACCATGATGTTCCATGTGACATTTATCACTTTGCTAAACAAAAAAAAATTGCCACGTACTTCTTTAGTAATACAAAATCTGGTTCTATTTTTGACTTGTTATATGGTGACATTTGGGTCCCTTACTCTATTCCATTTATTTTTTGTCATAATATTTCTTAACCTTGGTTGATGACTTTAGCCGTTTCACTTGGATTGTAATGATGAAGTCAAAATCTGAAACAAGACACCATCTCACTCATTCCATTTCTTACTTTGAAACTCAATTTCAAACCAAATTAAAATGTCTTAGAACGAATAATGGAAGTGAGTTTCTTATGCATGATTTGTTTCTCTCAAAAGGAATTCTTCATCAGAGATCTTGTGTTGAAACTCCCCAACAAAATGGGGTGGTTGAGAGAAACACCAACACATCTTAAACACTGCTCGAGCTCTCTACTTTCAAGCTTCTTTGTCTAAAAATTTTTGGAACTTTGCCATTCAACATGTTGTCCACATCACTAACAGAATTCCAACTTCCATTCTTGACAATAAGTCTCCATATGAGGTTCTTCGTAAAAAACCACATATCCCGGTTCATTTAAGATCCTTTGGATGTCTTGCCTATGCATCAACCTTACAGCCTCACAGAACCAAGTTCCAACCCAGGGCCAAGAAATCTGTTATGTTAGGATATAAAGAAGGTGCCAAGGGAGATCTTCTTTATGATCTTCATTCTCATGAATTCTTCATGTCCCGAAATGTATTGTTTCATGAGTTCACATTCCCCTTAGTGATAGTCAACACACTTCTCTCACTCAACCATCTCCCACTTCAATTCCCATTATTGCACCTTTTTTCCTCTTTCTATGATTTAGACAATTTTGTCCCACCTTCCCCTTCTCTTCCTTCATCATAGCATCTGTTCACTTAGAGCAGCCCCTATAGCCTCTTTCCCTAGATCTTGAACCTTCAAGACATTCTACCAGAATAAGACAGCCGCCATCATATCTCAAGGATTATCACTGCAATTTACTAGCTCCTACCGGTGGTATCAATTCATCTTCAGGTATTTCCACTCCTCATTCTCTTTCTTCTACATTTACATATGATTTTTGTTCTCCCTCCTACAAATAGTTTTTGTCTTTCTATTTCCACTAATTTTGAACCACATACTTACACTCAAGCTTCTAAATATGATTGTTGGAATATGGCTATGAAAACTGAACTTGTAGCTCTTGAAATGAATCAAACTTGGTCATTTAATTGTTGACTTACCAGCAGGGAAATGACCTACTGGATGCAAATGGGTTTACAAAATCAATTATCTTTCTTATGGATCCATAGAGAGGTACAAAGCCCGGTTAGTGGCTAAAGGTTTTAGTCAAACTGAGGGTTTGGATTATCTTGAAACTTATTCTCTTGTTGCCAAGCTTACTACTGTTCGAGTTTTGTTAGCTTTAACAACAATCAAAGGTTGGTTCCTAGAGCAACTTGATGTCAACAATACATTTTTGCATGGTGACTTGCATGAGGAAGTTTATATGACTCTTCCTCCTGGCCTCTCAGTTCCATCTTATTATAATACTGCTCCTAAAGTTTGCAAGTGTCATAAGTCCATAAATGGACTGAAACAAGCTAGTAGACAATGGTATTCCAAGTTGTCTCCAGCTCTAATTTCCACGGGCTACTCTCAATCTAATGTTGATCATTCATTCTTTATTAAATCATCTTCATCCCATTTCACCGCTCTCCTTGTGTATGTAGGTGACATCATTTTGGCAAGTGATGACAAGCCTGAGATTGATTTTATTAAAGCTCAATTACACATGTGTTTCAAAGTCAAAGATCTTGGCAGCCTTCGATATTTCTTGGGGCTTGAGATTGCTCGATCTAATAAAGAAATTCTTTTGAATTAGAGAAAATACACTCTGGAATTTTTGGAAGATGTTGGTTTTCTTGCTGCCAAACCTTCTTCTATACCATTTAATCCTTCTCTTAAGCTATACAGTGATCATGGTTCTTCATATAATGATGATTCAACTTATAGACGTCTTATTGGTCATTTATTGTACCTCACGACAACAAGGCCTAACATTTCATATGTTGTACAACAATTAAGCCAATTTGTTTCCAAACCCATGGACATTCATTATCAAGCAGCCCACAAGAATTCTTTGGTACCTTAAAGGTTCTCTTGGTCGTGGTCTTTTTTATTCTTCTTCAGCATCTCTCATGTTGTCTGCCTTTGCAAATTCTGATTGGGCCAGCTGACCCATTTCCCGCAAGTCAATCACTAGATTTTGTGTGTTTCTTGGCTCTTCTCTAATTTCCTAGAGATCTAAAAAGCATACCACTGTATCTAGATCATCATCTGAGGCTGAAATACCGAGCTTTTGTGAGTCTCACATGTGAAATACAATGGTTGCATTATTTGTTTAATGATCTCAAAATTTCTCTGAATTCTCCTGCTTCAGTTTTCTGTGAAAATAAGCCAGCCATATATCTTGCTCATAACCCCACATTTCATGAAAGGACAAAGCACATCGAGATTGACTGTCATGTTGTTCGTGAGAAAATTCAATTCGGGCTTCTTCATCTCTTGCCTATTCCTTCTTCATCTCAACTTGCAGATGTATTTACCAAGCCACTTCATTCAACTTCCTTTAGTTCTTTTATCTCCAAGTTGGGACTTTGTGATATCCACAATCCCACTTGTGGGGGGCTATTACCATAATATAATTAGTTTGATTACATAATAGTTAGTTATTCAGAATATATCAAATAGATTGTAGAGAATATTTTGTTAGATCATAGGTAGAATTTTCTCTTTCTTTACACAATTCTTGTATGACTATCCAACACAATTGATTCCTTATGGCTTGTATTAATCTCACTAATTTACTCCTTGTATGCAATTTTTCATCAACATTACAATGATATGAATTTCTTCCTTATAGCATTAGAGAGTCCGAAGCAAACATTAGACCCCAAAATAGTATTCATAATTATTTTTTTTTTGAAAAAATTAAGAGGAGGTTAAATTATTAAGACGTAGCATTAGGAACACAGAGTTTTCTCCTTAAAAAATATAATATTTATATATCTTAATATGACTCCAGTTTCTTAGATAGTAATTAATTACTTTTTTATCTTATTATTCATTTTTTTATTGAAGATTAAATTTTATATATTTCATTATTTAATAATATTATGAATATTGGAATATACCAAAACTACCAAATATTAAGTACTATGAATTTTAACTAACTATTAAATATCGACTAATTAATGTTGATTATGATATGTTGTTCTTTTATTTCGAATTCAATAAACCAATTTCCTTCATTTAACGATTTCATATATTGCAATTACAGTATTTTAACTCCCATTTTCACAAAACTATTATCATTAAAATTTTGTGTTATTCTTTTTTTTAATCTCTTTACACTACGTTGGTTTAAGGAGAGAAATAGGAAGGGTGAAATAAAAAAAAATGAAAAATAGGGATGTGAAAAAATTATGAGAAATGTAGTAGATTTACACATTGTTTGGATTAAGAGAAATATGAAAGAAATGGAGTATAATGAAATTAAGGTGGGTAAGTATCACTCTCTTGTTGTTTGATTGACTAGAAAGTAAGAAGATAAAAAGTAACAATAAATGAAAATGGACTAAAATGCCCTTGTTGTACAAAATAAAAATTTATAATTGAAATATAATCAATTATTGATTTAGTGAGAATCATTTGTTATCATTGGTAGAACATGGAAAACTAATGCAAATGTAAGTAAAGTTAATTAAATCTTGTCATAATCAAATTTGTCGACCTCGAATTGGAGTGTTGGTCCACTATTTTGTCAATATAATCGATTCCTATAAATCAAGAATTGATTGTTCACCATGGCAGAAAATAATTATAAGAAAATCGGGTTGAATAATCGATACACTACTAGAAAAATCTTTAAAATCCATTTTTTTCGTTGCTAACTAAACGATTTAAAGATGGAATCAAAGTTATCAATGATTGTGTGTTGTAGACTATATAGAGGCATTTTTTTTGTTCTACTCAAATTCGTCTCTATATAACTACCGATGGAATATTTTTATCTCTATAATTTAAAATATTTGTCTCTAACATCATTATGAAAGTTAAATCATTTTATCTCTAACAAAGTCAAACATATTCAGTCTCTAAATAATTATTATTTATCTCTAATTAGAGATAAATTTTAATTTTCCGTCTTTAAATAGTAAGTTTAGATCTGTCTCTACATGTTAATTTTCTATCTCTAATTAGAAACAAATTTGTTTTCGATTTATACTTCCTAGAAGTTACTATAAGAATATCCATCTCAATTTTTAATTTTTTTCTTAAAAAATAGGTGGCTTAATTTTGTATTTTTTTCATAGATTAAAACATAGTAGGTAATCTGATTAAATCTTAAAACGTAAAAAAAATGAAATAAAAAGATATTATTAAAGTAAAAATAATTCTATTAAGTTCCAAAAGACTCTAATCATAGTACTAAGTTTAAAAGCAAATTACTCCTAACATAAAAAATTAATTTCAGAAATATTGAGAAGATGTCTTTCACTTTCATATACAAAATTTTTCATAAATATTGAGAGTTTTTGAAAAAGAGAGAAGTATTTACAAGTTTCAATTGAAAGATTATTATGTTAATCGAGATTTATGTATTTGGCTCACACACATACACACACATTCAATAAATTCAGAAAAAGTAAATCTTAAAATGAACAACCTAATTCACCCCCTCTTAGGTTATTGAGATCATTTGATAATCAATTTTTTCCGCTTAAATTAAATCCACTAGAGGGTCGCTAGCTAGAAAGAAATTAACTGCTAAAATTTCTAACTCCATCACGCACTTGGTTAACAAAATTTTGGGTAGTGAACTGGTCCTCAAAAATTGGAAAACTCAGCGAGAACCAGATTTTGCTTGCTTCCACACAGTCTCTTAATCAATGAAAAAGAGTTTTGGAAGACCTTCATTACACATTAGACGACAATCAAAATGGGTTAGTCTCCTTTGGCAGCAAAGCAAGTTTGTAGGAAAGGGCATCGTGCAGTTTGATAATCATAAAATAAAAGCCGCTTTTATTTTAATAGTTATAATTTTAGCTTTTCTTCAAATATTATTGTAACGCCCTAATTTCTGGTCTCAGAAATAATGCCCGTTGGAGACACTATTCCTGAATTCCTTGAAATCATTCCGTTAAATTTTCGATATCGTCATACATTTGCTTAAACTTTCCAACGATTAGCTTAAGCCAAAACAAGACAAACATTAAAGACCTTAATAAGTATTAACCTACTTAAGTTCAGGGAAAGATTCACACTTAGATAAGTGTGATTCAATGAACTCATACCGGAAATCCGGCAGGGTCTCCTCCCTTAATACTGGACAATGACCATAGTTCAGCTTAACCTGAAACTCAGCAAAAGCCAGTACAGTTTAGTAAAATGCATATCATAACATTAAAACTAGGCCTCAGTGGCCAATTCAGAGATATATACTCTTATACAATCTACATCAATATAATTCAGTAAATAACCAATTAACAAATACAAATACTCCAATAACTACTCCTATTAAACTAATCTACTTGCTGAAATAAGACTCAGCTCCACCCACACCTGAACTGCCTCAACCTCACCGGAGGTACCTGAACCACTAAAATATGTCCCCGAAACGTGGGGTGAGATAATAATCTCAGTGAATACAACCGCATGCATGAATGCAGGGAGCAGATATCAATGACAATTTCACAACTCAACGAACTTTATATCTTACTCATTCATAAATCCAATTACATAAAGCATGGTTACCATTGATTAATAACAAACTAGGAGCAATAAGTAATTCACTTAACATGATTTTCTGAGTAATGCAAGATATGATGCTCATGATGCACTCACTGCTGTGCCCAGCAGACATGATCTTATCACTTTCTAGAGTTAGACCTGAGCTCAGACTACGAGAATCGGCTTTCCCGGGGACGAATCCCACCCAAACTGGACCGAAGTTGGTGTTTTACTTAATTACTTAATTTTTAACTCACAGCGCAAAGGCTTGACTTAATTAACTCACCGGTCGAAACCGGCTTACCTCATTCAAATGCACATGATAACACTTTTCGTAAGTTTGCAATTATAGTAAACTTTGACATCCATAGGTTTTTCAGGCAAATCCTAACCTCAATCACTCAATCTTAAGCAATCGTCACTAAATCATTCAAATAACTAAATAGAAAGGGAGATCAAGGGGTTGGGTTCATACATTGAGCATATCGACAGTTTCGTAAACCTCGCTAGTTTCGACTTTATAAATAACGATCCCACATTTTCAATTCAAACTCTAAAACAATCATATCAATCTACGAAGTGGCATTAAACGAAGAACAATAACCGATTCGAAGAACAGTATGAGTTACAATCGAGGGAATTCGATAGTTTCTATAGTTTCGTAAGTTTCGACAATTTCGAAACTAAAGATTCCGACGCTCGATTCTATACTCATATGCTCAATCTATCGATAATCAATCCAAACAACAAGTATTTACCAATTCTATTAATCATCTAACCAGCATCAAGAAAGGGAAGAGAAATGGGTGGGAGCATGCATTGAGACCAATAGATTCTACCATAAAGTGAGTTATACTCACCAATCTATGAATTTAAGGGAGGAATTGAGAGCTTGAAGTAATCCAATTGTTGATTCTAGCTTCAATCTCCTTCCAAGGCTCTAAAAAATAAGTTCCTCTCTCTAAGATTCTCACTTTCTCTCTCTAGGGCTTGAAGAAGGGTGAAAGAAAATGTGAGTTTCGATTTTCTGCATGTCCAGCTTTTATACTGGACCGTTGGTAATCGATTACAGTAGTTCTGTAATCGATTACCAGAGGTAGAATTTACACTGGAAAGCGGTTTCTGGGAATCTGGTAATCGATTACAGCCCTGGTAATCGATTACCAAAAACTCAGTCCTCAGGTAATCGATTACCACCTTGTGAGTAATCGATTACACAAAATACAGCTCTCAGGTAATCGATTACAGATACTCCTTGTAATCGATTACCAGAAACTCAACTCTCTGGTAATCGATTACCAGTAACCCAAATTTACTAATTTTACTTAGACAAAATCCTAAAACTTGGTTTTATAGCTAAGTTTAAACCCCTAATCCCTCAACCTACCTTTCCTCAATTACTAACACATATTTATATGCTTGTAATCTAATGAATTATTAAAGCTCCTAATTTGCGGGATGTTACATTCTACCTCCCCCCTTCAGGCAATTTTGTCCTCAAAATTGATTAAGAAAACAGAACTTAAAGACTGCTTCAACTAAAAAGTTCTGGAAGTCGTTCCCGTAACCTGGTGAAGAGCATCCTAGAACTTAAAAGTGAACCTAGGGTCCCTATCTGATATGATGTTAGAGGGAATGCCATGGAGTCTGACAATCTCCCTAACATACAAACCTGCTAGCTTGCCAAGAGAAAGGTACTCCTAACTAATAGGAGGTGAGCTGACTTGGTCAGTCGATCCTCCATCACCCAGATGGCGTCAAAACCCAGTTTGGATTCGAGGCAATCCTACCACAACGTTCATAATTGTACTTTCCCACTCGGAGATTCTAACGGTAATTTTTTTAAAGGGTTCTTAATGGTTTTGATGCTCTATATTGACCTGTTGACACACAAACCTTAAAAACATAATCTTTTATGTCTCCTTTCAAATCCTGGACACATCTTGGTAGAGTTAGGATGCACAGAGAACTTACCTCTATGGCTCCTCTAACACCTTTGCCTGAAGCTACCCCCCTTAGGGACACAGACTCTCCCTTGGAAGAGAATCATCCCATCTCCTGATTCAGAAACCCTAACTGTTGTCTTCTCTCTTGGAGGCTTTCAGTCCATACTCTGAGCTTCCCTGATTAGAGCTCTTAGCTCACTATGATCTCATAAAACGAAGTTAATACTATGCTCTCCAGTTGCCACACCTAAAACTAGGTTCCCAAACTTCTCTAACAAACTCCTTTCATGTATCATCATGAAGACACATGAAAGACTTTCTACTCTATTTGAGTATACTAAACTGGCTTGGTTATATAAACACTTGATAGAAATCTAATCGTAGGAAAGATCTCACGCACATCTGAGTAAGATTTTAACTCCATACCCAAACCCATCAACCACCTGTTAGTTTAAGTTTTATGTTCTTAATGGTCTAGCTAAGTTTGAGAACTCCAAGTGATTTTTAATGTTTATATTCTAAGTTTTTATATATTACTAACATTAAGTCATGCACACATAATTACTCAATCCCTCGAATCACTAAGTTTGTGTTGGCGAAATCATCCAACACTCACGTCGTATTCGAGGAATTAAGTTCACATAATCACATAGACAAACACCACACCCAAGAGAGGAAAATTATTCATTCTTCTAAGAAAATAAAGGAATCTTAACAACACTCATGCCGCATACCGTAGGTATAATACCTCCCAGTTACAGTATGAACACGGTAACCCTCCTAGTCTCCTATCGTCCCATAATGGGATCTTCCTCTATCCCACCTATCGGTCAGGCTGTACTTAATTTGGTTTTAAGTTCCAGTGAACAAGGAGAGTGACATAATGTCATTCACACTTTGGTTCTCCTATGAGTTTAGGACTTCCATTGGCTTAAAATTTAACCTAGTGAGTGAGCCTAACGAACCTCTCAATCCTTCTTAACACCTCAGGTCATGTCTAACTATACAAATCATAAGTCTAACTTTCAAGTTGAGTAAACTTAGTCGTGCTCGGGTACTGAGTGTCTTTTTAATGGCTTCACATAGTCCTGCCTATAAGACTACCCCCTTCAGGCTATAGGCTCTTTCTAATATTTTTCAGTGTTCTAGATCTAATTTCTCTCTTAGAGACATTAAGTCTACATCTAGGTACCTAACTAATTTGGTTTCCCTTCTCATAAGCTCTAGAGTTATTACTATTATGGTGTGAAACAAATTTCCTATTTCTGTTTAGAAATGCGAACCCTATGTAACATGGTTACGACTATAACATAAGCTATAAGGTTTAAAGTTATAGAATTCGCTTCTGGAATATATGGATAAGGTTGAATATCTAGACTAGAAGGTATTGTTTTCTCGTAACAACTTACTCAATCGGTAGGGTGCAAGGAGGTTACTATTTGGTAACTCCTGGAAATGTGAATAACATTAGATAACAGAGAACTCCCTACTTTTACTATGAATTTCTGACTTGTTCATCTCCTAAACATGTCCCCAACTCCTTGTGGTTAACAATTGGTGTTGTTGTCTTAAGGTATAGGTATAGTGTTCTCTCCTAAGGGTTTCGTAGGATGCCAGGGTCACAAGACACTGCCTCTAGGGTTGCTTAGGTGTTCTCTAAATGTGAGATGAAAGGGGTGAGGAGATGGTAGCCGCCATGACTACCCACCCGTCTGGTAAGGCAGTATGGATCCTGTCCATGTAATCCATGGATAAGGCAAGAGTAAGGTGGCTAATGGAATCATCACTCACTAGGCAGTCTCTTGACTACTCTCAAGGTGGCCTAGGAAATACAACCTATTCTTACGTTACCTCAAAAGGAACCTCAATTTCCTAACCCTTCTAAGTTTAGGTCCAAATGTCTATATGTCCCTGCAAGTTTGTTGGCTTTTAGGTAAGGTCCTCAAGCCTACTTAGATTATAACACTCTCTACACACACTTCCCCGGTGGTTGGAATCCCTATGTGTGCCTAAGCAAGCTCTGGTTCACTCTAAGTAGGGTAGTTATCCTAATATGAACTAACATTCCATATTCCTCTAATGTGACCTTTAACTAATGTTTGATAAAAGAATTTTAACTATGTGGACTATAACCTAGCAAGCACACACACTCTAATATAACATGCCATAAAACCATTCAAACCAAACAACATATAAATCAATAGCAAGAAACACAAAAAAATTCAAATAATACAAGTTACACACAATCAAGATCACATATAAATTAAACAACAACCAAACTCCACAAGGAAGGAATCTATCTTAACTAACCACCTCAGAGGTGCCTAAGGTCACTAGAACTCTAAGATCACATTCATTAAAGCTTCTATGGTGAGCATATGGTTCTTAGGAATAAACTTAGGTTACTCTCTTTCTATACAATGATGGGTGGCTCTACCCTTGTTAAGGAGGTTTCTAACTCCTTGACCAGGTAACCTACTCATATAACTAACCATATCTCCGTATACAATGCACACACTATAGGGGTGATCAGTCACTAGAATGAGTACACCTAATAGAAGATCATAGTAAGTCACGGGCAGCTAACCTAACCACAGTCCAATTGGATTGAACTGCTCTGATACCAAATGTAACGCCCTATTTCTGGTCTCAGAAAATAATGCCCGTTGGAGACACTATTCTTGAATTCCTTGAAATCATTCCGGTTAAATTTTTCAATATCAGTCATACATTTGCTTAAACTTTCCAACGATTAGCTTAAAGCCAAAACAAGACAAACATTAAAGCCTTAATAAGTATTAACCTACTTAAGTTCAGGGAAAGATTCACACTTAGATAAGTGTGATTCAATGAACTCATACCGGAAAATTCGGCAGGGTCTCCCCTTAATACTGGACAATTACCATAGTTAGGCTTAACCTGAAACTCAGCAAAAGTCAGTACAGTTTAATAACATGCATATCATAACATTAAAAACTAGGGCCTCAGTGGCCCAATTCAGAGATATATACTCTTATACAATCTACATCAATATAATTCAGTAAATAACCAATTAACAAATACAAATACTCCAATAACTACTCCTATTAAACTAATCTCCCTACGGAAATAAGACTCAGCTCCACCCACACTGAACTGCCTCAACCTCACCAGAGGTACCTGCACCACTAAAATATGTCCCCGAAACGTGGGGTGAGATAATAATCTCAGTGAATACAACCACATGCATGGAATGCAGGGAGCAGATATCAATGACAACTTCACAACTCAATGAACTTCATATCTTACTCATTCATAAATCCAATTACATAAAGCATGGTTACCATTGAGCATATCGACAGTTTTCGTAAACCTCGCTAGTTTCGACTTAATAAATAACGATCGCACATTTTCAATTCAAACTCTAAAACAATCATATCAATTCTACGAAGTGGCATTAAACGAAGAACAATAACCGATTCGAAGAACAATATGAGTTACAATCGAGGGAATTCGATAGTTTCTATAGTTTCGTAGTTTCGACAATTTCGAAACTAAAGATTCCGACGCTCGATTCTATACTCATATGCTAATCTATTGATAATCAATCCAAACAACAAGTATTACCAGTTCTATTAAT
This sequence comes from Sesbania bispinosa, assembly GCA_026901365.1. Classification (NCBI taxonomy): domain Eukaryota; kingdom Viridiplantae; phylum Streptophyta; class Magnoliopsida; order Fabales; family Fabaceae; genus Sesbania; species Sesbania bispinosa. Next base: position 173,217 of record QLOH01000730.1, read on the forward strand.
CATCTACAGCATCAAGAAAGGGAAGAGAAAAGGGGTGGGAGCATGCATTGAGACCAATAGATTCTACCATAAAAGTGAGTTATACTCACCAATCTATGAAATTAAGGGAGGAATTGAGAGCTTGAAGTAAATCCAATTGTTGATTCTAGCTTCAATCTCCTTCCAAGGCTCCAAAAATAAGTTCCTCTCTCTAAGATTCTCACTTTCTCTCTCTAGGGCTTGAAGAAGGCTAAAAGAAAATGTGAGTTTTCGATTTTCTGACATGTCCAGCTTTTATACTGGACCGTGGTAATCGATTACAGAGTTCTGTAATCGATTACCAGAGGTAATAATTTACACTGTAAAGCGTTTTCTGGGAATCTGGTAATCGATTACAGCCCTTGGTAATCGATTACCAAAAACCAAGTCCTCAGGTAATCGATTACCACCTAGTGAGAGTAATCGATTACACAAATACAGCTCTCGGGTAATCGATTACAGATACTCCTTGTAATCGATTAACCAGAAACTCAACTCTCTGGTAATCGATTACAACTCTCTGTAATCGATTACCAGCAACCCAAACTTACTAATTTTACTTAGCAAAATCCTAAAAACTTGTTTTATAGCTAAGTTTTAACCCCTAATCCCTCAAACCTACCTTCCTCAGGTACTAACACATATTATGTGCTATGTAATCTAATGAATTATTAAAGCTCCTAATTTGCGGAGATGTTACAATTACTTAAAGTAATTTTTTAAAATAATTAAAATTTCAATATTATTTTAAAGGTTAAATAAACACAGTAAAAAATTTAAAGTGGTCATTCTTCAAAGAACCATAAAAATAATTTTGCATGGAAAAAACCCGAAACAAATAAGTTAAATCTCTAAAATTAAATAATCTTTTATTTACACTTAGAATGGCCTTTTCTTTTTTGGTTTTTGGTCAAATAAAAAAGACCTTTTCCATAAGAAAATTAAATAACAGACTCTAAATCCTAGTTTCAATGGGTGTTGATTTTTGCACCTAGCTGATTGAGAAGTACACCCCGATATTTTTTAATCATTATTATGAACATACATATACTAATAGGTTTTTACCAAACCAACCAAATACTCTTCCTCCTTAAAGCAAACCAAAACTAATTGTGGTGTTTAGGCCCAAGCTATTTTGTTGAGCTCGGCCTCCTCTTTTCAATCCACGTGGAGTATCACCAGTTGTAGTAATGAGGCTATTGACCCAAAAAAAACATATGACCCAAAAAAAATTATGAGCTCGGCCTCCTCTTTTCAATCCACGTGAGTACTTTTGAAATATAATAAATTAACTAATTTTTTTAAAAAATATTAGTATAATTAATAAAAAAAAAATTGGTTATCATATATAAATTTTTACAATATAAAAAATATATTTGAAACTTTAATTTAAAAAAAAAATAAATTTATTCAATGAAATTTTAATCACAATGCATAAATTATCACATTATATTTAATATTAATTGTAAATATTGAATTTTATTTAAAAAATTGAAAAGGAAAAAAATTATCAAATAATTAATTAAAGAATCATTGATGTGATTTAATATGGAAAATAAAAATGTATTATAATATAATAAATACGTGAAATTGATAGCAGGGAAGTGTAGGATCTATAATTGAGCAAAAACAACCGGTTAGAATCAAATAAGGGCACCAAAAATGCGATTTATAGTGGCTGGGCAGCAACTATAAATGCGCAAGAAAATGCAAGAAAATAAGGGAAAGTGAAAGAAAAAGTGAAAGAGAAAGAAATGGTAGGGACGCCAATGAAGCAAGAATCCACCCACGACAGATAAGTCCAATGCCAGACGCCACTAATTCAGGAGAATTAGATAAGTCTCAGTATGGTTTTGAGCAACAACCACCAAACCTTACTCTCAACTCACCAAGAGGAGAAAAATGGGAATAATGCTTTACTATTTCATAAGTGTTGTGAATTACAAAGAGTGAGCACTCCTATTTATAGGAGAGGGAGGGGGCAGCTATGTGGGAATAAAAGAGAGAAAAATAAAAGATGGTAGGAAAGCTATCCTAATTGGGTATTGAACCCATGTTCCCAAGGCTTATAGCCAAACTAAGACTTAAGCCATTAAACCCCTCAAATTAGAGCCAAATTTAGGAGAAAGAGGAAAATTACATCCAAGTCCTAATTACATCATATTTTCCTAATTACATTATTAATTCCTAAAATTTAAATTCCTAATTAAAATTGAGTCTTTGACTTGACTCCAAGGTCAATGGTCAATGGGTTGACCATGTTGAGGATGACTCATGCTTGGTTCAGCTCCAAGCAATTCTAGCAGCTCCATATTTGATCCTAGCTTCCAGCTATCAGTCCAGAGTTTCACTGACAGGATGCCATCAGAAATTTTTGTGAACAATAGTATTTTAAAAATTATTTTATTTTCAAAATTAATAATAAATAATGCTATTATTATACATATGTAGATTTATTTTAAAAAATAAAAAACTGACGTGTTAATTGCAGTTTACTAAGTTAGGTGATCAATTACATTTTGTAATTTTATAGATTATGTAATTTTATCAAAATTGTTCATTTATAGATTATATAATTTTATATATTTTATCAATTTTTTGTAGAACATTAATTAGGTTTTTTACATATTCCAGGTGTTATTTCGTATGCACATTAGAACCTTAGATTTTGCACTACATACAAACTGCTTCCATGTCCAACAGAGTAGAACCCGTGACGGATCCAGAAATTTTAAATTGTGGGGGCAACATGTGTGTGTGTTAATTTTTATTATTAACAATACCCATTGCTTTAGATTATATCTTTAGTTGTTTCTCATCACAGGTGAGCGTTTTGCACAATCAAACAGAGAAAGTTCAAGGTAGAGATAGTTGTCAATCCAAATTTGCAATCAGAATGCCAAACAGACAGACATAACAGGAGTAGAAAATTTGAACAAAACAAAGCCAGAACAATGCGCATAAATTGGCAAAAATAAGAGGAAAAATTGGGCCCGGAAAAAAAAGAAAAAATTGGAAAAAAATGGCAAAATAAATGGCACGAAATTAAAGGGGGAAACTGAAATTAAAAGATGGGGAGGACAGAAATGTAAATGGCAGAAAGTAGAAGGGATGGCGGAAATTAAAAGGATGGGGAGGACTGAAAATAAATGACTGGAAATAAAGGGGGGAAGCAGAAAGTAAAAGGATGGGGATGACAGAAATGTAAATGACGGAATGTAAAGGGGAGGCATAAATTAAAAGGATGGGGAGAAGCGGAAATTAAATGGCGGAAAATTAAAAGCGGAAAGTAAGAGATGAATATGGGGGATGAACAATTAATGGTGACGGGGAGAAAATGTAGGTGAATGATCTTTGGAAAATGAAGACAATAATGCCTCATCTTACCACACTTCACCAACAAACAAGCAGTATATACATTAACTTGCAAGAATCACTCAGAACAAGTATGAGCAATTAAAGAGGCCATTTCATCAAACACCTAAAGGGTGGGATTAGCGGCCCAAAAACAGCCCCATACTAGCAAGAATTCAAGCAAATCAATCAAGACAAACAAGTGCTGATAGCAGCAGAAAGGCACCTCGGCCCGAGAAACAGTCCAAGTCCAATTACAATTGAAAAATAGGGATGGAATTACACTAAAAATGATGAAAATTCTGCACAAAGAGGTGCAGAAAGCCGCGCCCAAAACAGCCCCAATTTGCTCCAAAATTGCTCAATTCAACAAAGCTCTGATGACCAATAGATAGCAGGGAAGTGTGGGATCTAGAATTGAGTAAAAACAACCGGTTAGAATCAAATAAAGGCACCAAAAATGCAATTTATAGTGGCTGGGCAGCAACTATAAATGCGCAAGAAAATAAGGGAAAGTGAAAGAAAAAGTGGAAGAGAAAGAAATGGTAGGGACGCCACTGAAGCAGGAATCCACCCACAGCAGATAAGTCCAATGCCAGACGCCACTAATTCAGGAGAATTAGATAAGTCTCAGTATGGTTTGAGCAACAACCACCAAGCCTTACTCTCAACTCACCAGAGGAGAGAAAATGGGCATAATGCCTTTACTATTTCATAAGTGCTGTGAATTACAAAGAGTGATCACTCCTATTTATAGGAGAGGGAGGGGCGGCTATGTGGGAATAAAAGAGAGAAAAATAAAAGATTGTAGGAAAGCTATCCTAATTGGGTATTGAACCCATGTTCCCAAGGCTTATAGCCAAACTAAGACTTAAAGCCATTAAACCCCTCAAATTAGCGCCCACTTTAGAGAGAAAGAGGAAAATTACATCCAAGTCCTAATTACATCATATTTTCCTAATTACATTATTAATTCCTAAAATTTAAATTCCTAATTAAAATTGAGTATTTGACTTGACTCCAAGGTCAATGGTCAATGGCTTGACCATGTTGAGGATGACTCATGCTTGGTTAAGCTCCAAGCAATTCTAGCAGCTCCATGTTTGATCCTAGCTTCCAGTTGTCAGTCCAGAGTTCCACTGACAGGATGCCATCAGAAATTTTTGTGAACAATAGTATTTTAAAAATTATTTTATTTTCAAAATTAATAAATTAATGCTATTATTATACATATGTAGATTTATTTTAAAAAATAAAAAACTGACGTGTTAATTGCAGTTTACTAAGTTAGGTGATCAATTACATTTTGTAATTTTATAGATTATGTAATTTTATCAAAATTGTTCATTTATAGATTATGTAATTTTATCAATTATTTTGTAGAACATTAATTAGGTTTTTTACATATTCCAGGTTTACTTCGTATGCACATTAGAACCTTAGATTTTGCACTACATACAAACTGCTTCCATGTCCAATAGAGTAGAACCCGTGACGGATCCAGAAATTTTAAATTGTGGGGGCAACATGTGTGTGTGTTAATTTTTATTATTAACAATATCAATTGCTTTAGATTATATCTTTAGTTGTTTCTCATCCACAGGTGAGCGTTTTGCACAATCAAACAGAGAAAGTCCAAGGTAGAGATAGCAGTCAATCCAAATTTGTAATCAGAATGCCAAACAGACAGACATAACAGGAGTAGAAAATTTGAACAAAAAAAGCCAGAACAATGCGCATAAATTGGAAAAAATAAGAGGAAAAATTGCGCAAAATAAAAGGCACGAAATTAAAAGGGGGAAACTGAAATTAAAAGATGGGGAGGACAGAAATGTAAATGGCAGAAAGTAGAAGGGGATGGCGGAAATTAAAAGGATGGGGAGGACTGAAAATAAATGACTGGAAATAAAGGGGGAAGCAGAAAGTAAAAGGATGGGGATGACAGAAATGTAAATGACGGAATGTAAAGGGGAGAGCATGAATTAAAAGGATGGGGAGAAGCGGAAATTAAATGGCGGAAAATTAAAAGCGGAAAGTAAAGAGATGAATATGGGGGATGAACAATTAATGGTGACGGGAGAAAATGTAGGTGAATGATCTTTGGAAAAATGAAGACAATAATGCCTCATCTTACCACACTTCACCAACAAACAAGCAGTTATATCAATTAACTTGCAAGAATCACTCAAGAACAAGTATGAGCAATTAAAGAGGCATTTCATCAAACACCTAAAGGGTGGGATTAGCGGCCCAAAAACAGCCCCATACTAGCAAGAATTCAAGCAAATCAATCAAGACAAACAAGTGCTGATAGCAGCAGAAAGGCACCTCGGGCCCGAGAACAGTCCAAGTCCAATTACAATTGAAAAATAGGGATGGAATTACACTAAAAATGATGAAAATTCTGCACAAAGAGGTGCAGAAAGCCGCGCCCAAAACAGCCCCAATTTGCTCCAAAATTGCTCAATTCAACAAAGCTCTGATGACCAATAGATAGCAGGGAAGTGTGGGATCTAGAATTGAGTAAAAACAACCGGTTAGAATCAAATAAAGGCACCAAAATGCAATTTATAGTGGCTGGGCAGCAACTATAAATGCGCAAGAAAATAAGGGAAAGTGAAAGAAAAAGTGGAAGAGAAAGAAATGGTAGGGACGCCACTGAAGCAGGAATCCACCCACAGCAGATAAGTCCAATGCCAGACGCCACTAATTCAGGAGAATTAGATAAGTCTCAGTATGGTTTGAGCAACAACCACCAAGCCTTACTCTCAACTCACCAGAGGAGAAAAATGGGCATAATGCCTTTACTATTTCATAAGTGCTGTGAATTACAAAGAGTGATCACTCCTATTTATAGGAGAGGGAGGGGCGGCTATGTGGGAATAAAAGAGAGAAAAATAAAAGATTGTAGGAAAGCTATCCTAATTGGGTATTGAACCCATGTTCCCAAGGCTTATAGCCAAACTAAGACTTAAAGCCATTAAACCCCTCAAATTAGCGCCCACTTTAGAGAAAAGGAAAATTACATCCAAGTCCTAATTACATCATATTTTCCTAATTACATTATTAATTCCTAAAATTTAAATTCCTAATTAAAATTGAGTCTTTGACTTGACTCCAAGGTCAATGGTCAATGGCTTGACCATGTTGAGGATGACTCATGCTTGGTTAAGCTCCAAGCAATTCTAGCAGCTCCATGTTTGATCCTAGCTTCCAGTTGTCAGTCCAGAGTTCCACTGACAGGATGCCATCAGAAATTTTTGTGAACAATAGTATTTAAAAATTATTTTATTTTCAAAATTAATAAATTAATGCTATTATTATACATATGTAGATTTATTTTAAAAATAAAAAACTGACGTGTTAATTGCAGTTTACTAAGTTAGGTGATCAATTACATTTTGTAATTTTATAGATTATGTAATTTTATCAAAATTGTTCATTTATAGATTATGTAATTTTATCAATTATTTTGTAGAACATTAATTAGGTTTTTTACATATTCCAGGTGTTACTTCGTATGCACATTAGAACCTTAGATTTTGCACTACATACAAACTGCTTCCATGTCCAATAGAGTAGAACCCGTGACGGATCCAGAAATTTTAAATTGTGGGGCAACATGTGTGTGTGTTAATTTTTATTATTAACAATACCAATTGCTTTAGATTATATCTTTAGTTGTTTCTCATCCACAGGTGAGCGTTTTGCACAATCAAACAGAGAAAGTCCAAGGTAGAGATAGCAGTCAATCCAAATTTGTAATCAGAATGCCAAACAGACAGACAAACAGGAGTAGAAAATTTGAACAAAAAAAAGCCAGAACAATGCGCATAAATTGGAAAAAATAAGAGGAAAAATTGCGCAAAATAAAAGGCACGAAATTAAAAGGGGAAACTGAAATTAAAAGATGGGGAGGACAGAAATGTAAATGGCAGAAAGTAGAAGGGGATGGCGGAAATTAAAAGGATGGGGAGGACTGAAATAAATGACTGGAAATAAAGGGGGAAGCAGAAAGTAAAAGGATGGGGATGACAGAAATGTAAATGACGGAATGTAAGGGGAGAGCATGAATTAAAAGGATGGGGAGAAGCGGAAATTAAATGGCGGAAATTAAAAGCGGAAGTAAAGAGATGAATATGGGGGATGAACAATTAATGGTGACGGGGAAAATGTAGGTGAATGATCTTTGGAAAAATGAAGACAATAATGCCTCATCTTACCACACTTCACCAACAAACAAGCAGTTATATCAATTAACTTGCAAGAATCACTCAAGAACAAGTATGAGCAATTAAAGAGGCATTTCATCAAACACCTAAAGGGTGGGATTAGCGGCCCAAAAACAGCCCCATACTAGCAAGAATTCAAGCAAATCAATCAAGACAAACAAGTGCTGATAGCAGCAGAAAGGCACCTCGGGCCCGAGAAACAGTCCAAGTCCAATTACAATTGAAAAATAGGGATGGAATTACACTAAAATGATGAAAATTCTGCACAAAGAGGTGCAGAAAGCCGCGCCCAAAACAGCCCCAATTTGCTCCAAAATTGCTCAATTCAACAAAGCTCTGATGACCAATAGATAGCAGGGAAGTGGGATCTAGAATTGAGTAAAAACAACCGGTTAGAATCAAATAAAGGCACCAAAAATGCAATTTATAGTGGCTGGGCAGCAACTATAAATGCGCAAGAAAATAAGGGAAAGTGAAAGAAAAAGTGGAAGAGAAAGAAATGGTAGGGACGCCACTGAAGCAGGAATCCACCCACAGCAGATAAGTCCAATGCCAGACGCCACTAATTCAGGAGAATTAGATAAGTCTCAGTATGGTTTGAGCAACAACCACCAAGCCTTACTCTCAACTCACCAGAGGAGAAAAATGGGCATAATGCCTTTACTATTTCATAAGTGCTGTGAATTACAAAGAGTGATCACTCCTATTTATAGGAGAGGGAGGGGGGCTATGGGAAAAAGAGAGAAAAATAAAAGATTGTGTAGGAAAGCTATCCTAATTGGGTATTGAACCCATGTTCCCAAGGCTTATAGCCAAACTAAGACTTAAAGCCATTAAACCCCTCAAATTAGCGCCCACTTTAGGAGAAAGAGGAAAATTACATCCAAGTCCTAATTACATCATATTTTCCTAATTACATTATTAATTCCTAAAATTTAAATTCCTAATTAAAATTGAGTCTTTGACTTGACTCCAAGGTCAATGGTCAATGGCTTGACCATGTTGAGGATGACTCATGCTTGGTTAAGCTCCAAGCAATTCTAGCAGCTCCATGTTTGATCCTAGCTTCCAGTTGTCAGTCCAGGTTCCACTGACAGGATGCCATCAGAAATTTTTGTGAACAATAGTATTTTAAAATTATTTTTATTTTCAAAATTAATAAATTAATGCTATTATTATACATATGTAGATTTATTTTAAAAAATAAAAAACTGACGTGTTAATTGCAGTTTACTAAGTTAGGTGATCATTACTTTGTAATTTTTGACTAGATTAGTATTTTTCAAAATTGTTCATTTATAGATATGTAATTTTATCAATTATTTTGTAGAACATTAATTAGGTTTTTTACATATTCCAGGTGTTACTTCGTATGCACATTAGAACCTTAGATTTTGCACTACATACAAACTGCTTCCATGTCCAATAGAGTAGAACCCGTGACGGATCCAGAAATTTTAAATTGTGGGGGCAACATGTGTGTGTGTTAATTTTTATTATTAACAATACCAATTGCTTTAGATTATATCTTTAGTTGTTTCTCATCCACAGGTGAGCGTTTTGCACAATCAAACGAGAAAGTCCAAGGTAGAGATAGCAGTCAATCCAAATTTGTAATCAGAATGCCAAACAGACAGACATAACAGGAGTAGAAAATTTGAACAAAAAAAAGCCAGAACAATGCGCATAAATTGGAAAAATAAGAGGAAAAATTGCGCAAAATAAAAGGCACGAAATTAAAAGGGGGAAACTGAAATTAAAAGATGGGGAGGACAGAAATGTAAATGGCAGAAAGTAGAAGGGGATGGCGGAAATTAAAAGGATGGGGAGGACTGAAAATAAATGACTGGAAATAAAGGGGGAAGCAGAAAGTAAAAGGATGGGGATGACAGAAATGTAAATGACGGAATGTAAAGGGGAGAGCATGAATTAAAAGGATGGGGAGAAGCGGAAATTAAATGGCGGAAAATTAAAAGCGGAAAGTAAAGAGATGAATATGGGGGATGAACAATTAATGGTGACGGGGAGAAAATGTAGGTGAATGATCTTTGGAAAAATGAAGACAATAATGCCTCATCTTACCACACTTCACCAACAACAACAGTTATATCAATTAACTTGCAAGAATCACTCAAGAACAAGTATGAGCAATTAAAGAGGCATTTCATCAACACCTAAAGGGTGGGATTAGCGGCCCAAAAACAGCCCCATACTAGCAAGAATTCAAGCAAATCAATCAAGACAAACAAGTGCTGATAGCAGCAGAAAGGCACCTCGGGCCCGAGAAACAGTCCAAGTCCAATTACAATTGAAAAATAGGGATGGAATTACACTAAAAATGATGAAAATTCTGCACAAAGAGGTGCAGAAAGCCGCGCCCAAAACAGCCCCAATTTGCTCCAAAATTGCTCAATTCAACAAAGCTCTGATGACCAATAGATAGCAGGGAAGTGTGGGATCTAGAATTGAGTAAAACAACCGGTTAGAATCAAATAAAGGCACCAAAAATGCAATTTATAGTGGCTGGGCAGCAACTATAAATGCGCAAGAAAATAAGGGAAAGTGAAAGAAAAAGTGGAAGAGAAAGAAATGGTAGGGACGCCACTGAAGCAGGAATCCACCCACAGCAGATAAGTCCAATGCCAGACGCCACTAATTCAGAGAATTAGATAAGTCTCAGTATGGTTTGAGCAACAACCACCAAGCCTTACTCTCAACTCACCAAGAGGAGAAAAATGGGCATAATGCCTTTACTATTTCATAAGTGCTGTGAATTACAAAGAGTGATCACTCCTATTTATAGGAGAGGGAGGGGCGGCTATGTGGGAATAAAAGAGAGAAAAATAAAAGATTGTAGGAAAGCTATCCTAATTGGGTATTGAACCCATGTTCCCAAGGCTTATAGCCAAACTAAGACTTAAAGCCATTAAACCCCTCAAATTAGCGCCCACTTTAGGAGAAAGAGGAAAATTACATCCAAGTCCTAATTACATCATATTTTCCTAATTACATTTATTAATTCCTAAAATTTAAATTCCTAATTAAAATTGAGTCTTTGACTTGACTCCAAGGTCAATGGTCAATGGCTTGACCATGTTGAGGATGACTCATGCTTGGTTAAGCTCCAAGCAATTCTACGCAGCTCCATGTTTGATCCTAGCTTCCAGTTGTCAGTCCAGAGTTCCACTGACAGGATGCCATCAGAAATTTTTGTGAACAATAGTATTTTAAAAATTATTTTATTTTCAAAATTAATAAATTAATGCTATTATTATACTATGTAGATTTATTTTAAAAAATAAAAAACTGACGTGTTAATTGCAGTTTACTAAGTTAGGTGATCAATTACATTTTGTAATTTTATAGATTATGTAATTTTATCAAAATTGTTCATTTATAGATTATGTAATTTTATCAATTATTTTGTAGAACATTAATTAGGTTTTTTACATATTCCAGGTGTTACTTCGTATGCACATTAGAACCTTAGATTTTGCACTACATACAAACTGCTTCCATGTCCAATAGAGTAGAACCCGTGACGGATCCAGAAATTTTAAATTGTGGGGGCAACATGTGTGTGTGTTAATTTTTATTATTAACAATACAATTGCTTTAGATTATATCTTTAGTTGTTTCTCATCCACAGGTGAGCGTTTTGCACAATCAAACAGAGAAAGTCCAAGGTAGAGATAGCAGTCAATCCAAATTTGTAATCAGAATGCCAAACAGACAGACATAACAGGAGTAGAAAATTTGAACAAAAAAAGCCAGAACAATGCGCATAAATTGGAAAAAATAAGAGGAAAAATTGCGCAAAATAAAAGGCACGAAATTAAAAGGGGGAAACTGAAATTAAAAGATGGGGAGGACAGAAATGTAAATGGCAGAAAGTAGAAGGGGATGGCGGAAATTAAAAGGATGGGGAGGACTGAAAATAAATGACTGGAAATAAAGGGGGGAAGCAGAAAGTAAAAGGATGGGGATGACAGAAATGTAAATGACGGAATGTAAAGGGGAGAGCATGAATTAAAAGGATGGGGAGAAGCGGAAATTAAATGGCGGAAAATTAAAAGCGGAAAGTAAAGAGATGAATATGGGGGATGAACAATTAATGGTGACGGGAGAAAATGTAGGTGAATGATCTTTGGAAAAATGAAGACAATAATGCCTCATCTTACCACACTTCACCAACAAACAAGCAGTTATATCAATTAACTTGCAAGAATCACTCAAGAACAAGTATGAGCAATTAAAGAGGCATTTCATCAAACACCTAAAGGGTGGGATTAGCGGCCCAAAAACAGCCCCATACTAGCAAGAATTCAAGCAAATCAATCAAGACAAACAAGTGCTGATAGCAGCAGAAAGGCACCTCGGGCCCGAGAAACAGTCCAAGTCCAATTACAATTGAAAAATAGGGATGGAATTACACTAAAAATGATGAAAATTCTGCACAAAGAGGTGCAGAAAGCCGCGCCCAAAACAGCCCCAATTTGCTCCAAAATTGCTCAATTCAACAAAGCTCTGATGACCAATAGATAGCAGGGAAGTGTGGGATCTAGAATTGAGTAAAAACAACCGGTTAGAATCAAATAAAGGCACCAAAAATGCAATTTATAGTGGCTGGGCAGCAACTATAAATGCGCAAGAAAATAAGGGAAAGTGAAAGAAAAAGTGGAAGAGAAAGAAATGGTAGGGACGCCACTGAAGCAGGAATCCACCCACAGCAGATAAGTCCAATGCCAGACGCCACTAATTCAGGAGAATTAGATAAGTCTCAGTATGGTTTGAGCAACAACCACCAAGCCTTACTCTCAACTCACCAAGAGAAAAATGGGCATAATGCCTTTACTATTTCATAAGTGCTGTGAATTACAAAGAGTGATCACTCCTATTTATAGGAGAGGGAGGGGCGGCTATGTGGGAATAAAAGAGAAAATAAAAGATTGTAGGAAAGCTATCCTAATTGGGTATTGAACCCATGTTCCCAAGGCTTATAGCCAAACTAAGACTTAAAGCCATTAAACCCCTCAAATTAGCGCCCACTTTAGGAGAAAGAGGAAAATTACATCCAAGTCCTAATTACATCATATTTTCCTAATTACATTATTAATTCCTAAAATTTAAATTCCTAATTAAAATTGAGTCTTTGACTTGACTCCAAGGTCAATGGTCAATGGCTTGACCATGTTGAGGATGACTCATGCTTGGTTAAGCTCCAAGCAATTCTAGCAGCTCCATGTTTGATCCTAGCTTCCAGTTGTCAGTCCAGAGTTCCACTGACAGGATGCCATCAGAAATTTTTGTGAACAATAGTATTTTAAAAATTATTTTATTTTCAAAATTAATAAATTAATGCTATTATTATACATATGTAGATTTATTTTAAAAAATAAAAAACTGACGTGTTAATTGCAGTTTACTAAGTTAGGTGATCAATTACATTTTGTAATTTTATAGATTATGTAATTTTATCAAAATTGTTCATTTAGATTATGTAATTTTATCAATTATTTTGTAGAACATTAATTAGGTTTTTTACATATTCCAGGTGTTACTTCGTATGCACATTAGAACCTTAGATTTTGCACTACATACAAACTGCTTCCATGTCCAATAGAGTAGAACCCGTGACGGATCCAGAAATTTTAAATTGTGGGGGCAACATGTGTGTGTGTTAATTTTTATTATTAACAATACCAATTGCTTTAGATTATATCTTTAGTTGTTTCTCATCCACAGGTGAGCGTTTTGCACAATCAAACAGAGAAAGTCCAAGGTAGAGATAGCAGTCAATCCAAATTTGTAATCAGAATGCCAAACAGACAGACATAACAGGAGTAGAAAATTTGAACAAAAAAAAGCCAGAACAATGCGCATAAATTGGAAAAATAAGAGGAAAAATTGCGCAAAATAAAAGGCACGAAATTAAAAGGGGAAACTGAAATTAAAAGATGGGGAGGACAGAAATGTAAATGGCAGAAAGTAGAAGGGGATGGCGGAAATTAAAAGGATGGGAGGACTGAAAATAAATGACTGGAAATAAAGGGGGGAAGCAGAAAGTAAAAGGATGGGGAGGACAGAAATGTAAATGACGGAATGTAAAGGGGAGAGCATGAATTAAAAGGATGGGGAGAAGCGGAAATTAAATGGCGGAAAATTAAAAGCGGAAAGTAAAGAGATGAATATGGGGGATGAACAATTAATGGTGACGGGGAGAAAATGTAGGTGAATGATCTTTGGAAAAATGAAGACAATAATGCCTCATCTTACCACCTTCACACCAACAAACAAGCAGTTATATCAATTAACTTGCAAGAATCACTCAAGAACAAGTATGAGCAATTAAAGAGGCATTTCATCAAACACCTAAAGGGTGGGATTAGCGGCCCAAAAACAGCCCCATACTAGCAAGAATTCAAGCAAATCAATCAAGACAAACAAGTGCTGATAGCAGCAGAAAGGCACCTCGGGCCCGAGAAACAGTCCAAGTCCAATTACAATTGAAAAATAGGGATGGAATTACACTAAAAATGATGAAAATTCTGCACAAAGAGGTGCAGAAAGCCGCGCCCAAAACAGCCCCAATTTGCTCCAAAATTGCTCAATTCAACAAAGCTCTGATGACCAATAGATAGCAGGGAAGTGTGGGATCTAGAATTGAGTAAAACAACCGGTTAGAATCAAATAAAGGCACCAAAAATGCAATTTATAGTGGCTGGGCAGCAACTATAAATGCGCAAGAAAAAGGGAAAGTGAAAGAAAAGTGGAAGAGAAAGAAATGGTAGGGACGCCACTGAAGCAGGAATCCACCCACAGCAGATAAGTCCAATGCCAGACGCCACTAATTCAGGAGAATTAGATAAGTCTCAGTATGGTTTGAGCAACAACCACCAAGCCTTACTCTCAACTCACCAGAGGAGAAAATGGGCATAATGCCTTTACTATTTCATAAGTGCTGTGAATTACAAAGTGATCACTCCTATTTATAGGAGAGGGAGGGGCGGCTATGTGGGAATAAAAGAGAGAAAAATAAAGATTGTAGGAAAGCTATCCTAATTGGGTATTGAACCCATGTTCCCAAGGCTTATAGCCAAACTAAGACTTAAAGCCATTAAACCCCTCAAATTAGCGCCCACTTTAGGAGAAAGAGGAAAATTACATCCAAGTCCTAATTACATCATATTTTCCTAATTACATTATTAATTCCTAAAATTTAAATTCCTAATTAAAATTGAGTCTTTGACTTGACTCCAAGGTCAATGGTCAATGGCTTGACCATGTTGAGGATGACTCATGCTTGGTTAAGCTCCAAGCAATTCTAGCAGCTCCATGTTTGATCCTAGCTTCCAGTTGTCAGTCCAGAGTTCCACTGACAGGATGCCATCAGAAATTTTTGTGAACAATAGTATTTTAAAAATTATTTTATTTTCAAAATTAATAAATTAATGCTATTATTATACATATGTAGATTTATTTTAAAAAATAAAAAACTGACGTGTTAATTGCAGTTTACTAAGTTAGGTGATCAATTACATTTTGTAATTTTATAGATTATGTAATTTTATCAAATTGTTCATTTATAGATTATGTAATTTTATCAATTATTTTGTAGAACATTAATTAGGTTTTTTACATATTCCAGGTGTTACTTTCGTATGCACATTAGAACCTTAGATTTTGCACTACATACAAACTGCTTCCATGTCCAATAGAGTAGAACCCGTGACGGATCCAGAAATTTTAAATTGTGGGGGCAACATGTGTGTGTGTTAATTTTTATTATTAACAATACCAATTGCTTTAGATTATATCTTTAGTTGTTTCTCATCCACAGGTGAGCGTTTTGCACAATCAAACAGAGAAAGTCCAAGGTAGAGATAGCAGTCAATCCAAATTTGTAATCAGAATGCCAAACAGACAGACAAACAGGAGTAGAAAATTTGAACAAAAAAAAGCCAGAACAATGCGCATAAATTGGAAAAAATAAGAGGAAAATTGCGCAAAATAAAGGCACGAAATTAAAAGGGGGAAACTGAAATTAAAAGATGGGGAGGACAGAAATGTAAATGGCAGAAAGTAGAAGGGATGGCGGAAATTAAAAGGATGGGGAGGACTGAAAATAAATGACTGGAAATAAAGGGGGAAGCAGAAAGTAAAAGGATGGGGAGACAGAAATGTAAATGACGGAATGTAAAGGGGAGAGCATGAATTAAAAGGATGGGAGAAGCGGAAATTAAATGGCGGAAAATTAAAAGCGGAAAGTAAAGAGATGAATATGGGGGATGAACAATTAATGGTGACGGGGAGAAAATGTAGGTGAATGATCTTTGGAAAAATGAAGACAATAATGCCTCATCTTACCACACTTCACCAACAAACAAGCAGTTATATCAATTAACTTGCAAGAATCACTCAAAACAAGTATGAGCAATTAAAGAGGCATTTCATCAAACACCTAAAGGGTGGGATTAGCGGCCCAAAAACAGCCCCATACTAGCAAGAATTCAAGCAAATCAATCAAGACAAACAAGTGCTGATAGCAGCAGAAAGGCACCTCGGGCCCGAGAAACAGTCCAAGTCCAATTACAATTGAAAAATAGGGATGGAATTACACTAAAAATGATGAAAATTCTGCACAAAGAGGTGCAGAAAGCCGCGCCCAAAACAGCCCCAATTTGCTCCAAAATTGCTCAATTCAACAAAGCTCTGATGACCAATAGATAGCAGGGAAGTGTGGGATCTAGAATTGAGTAAAAACAACCGGTTAGAATCAAATAAAGGCACCAAAAATGCAATTTATAGTGGCTGGGCAGCAACTATAAATGCGCAAGAAAATAAGGGAAAGTGAAAGAAAAAGTGGAAGAGAAAGAAATGGTAGGGACGCCACTGAAGCAGGAATCCACCCACAGCAGATAAGTCCAATGCCAGACGCCACTAATTCAGGAGAATTAGATAAGTCTCAGTATGGTTTGAGCAACAACCACCAAGCCTTACTCTCAACTCACCAGAGGAGAAAAATGGGCATAATGCCTTTACTATTTCATAAGTGCTGTGAATTACAAAGAGTGATCACTCCTATTTATAGGAGAGGGAGGGCGGCTATGTGGGAATAAAAGAGAAAAAATAAAAGATTGTAGGAAAGCTATCCTAATTGGTATTGAACCCATGTTCCCAAGGCTTATAGCCAAACTAAGACTTAAAGCCATTAAACCCCTCAAATTAGCGCCCACTTTAGGAGAAAGAGGAAAATTACATCCAAGTCCTAATTACATCATATTTTCCTAATTACATTATTAATTCCTAAAATTTAAATTCCTAATTAAAATTGAGTCTTTGACTTGACTCCAAGGTCAATGGTCAATGGCTTGACCATGTTGAGGATGACTCATGCTTGGTTAAGCTCCAAGCAATTCTAGCAGCTCCATGTTTGATCCTAGCTTCCAGTTGTCAGTCCAGAGTTCCACTGACAGGATGCCATCAGAAATTTTTGTGAACAATAGTATTTTAAAAATTATTTATTTTCAAAATTAATAAATTAATGCTATTATTATACATATGTAGATTTATTTTAAAAAAAAAAAACTGACGTGTTAATTGCAGTTTACTAAGTTAGGTGATCAATTACATTTTGTAATTTTATAGATTATGTAATTTTATCAAAATTGTTCATTTATAGATTATGTAATTTTATCAATTATTTTGTAGAACATTAATTAGGTTTTTTACATATTCCAGGTGTTACTTCGTATGCACATTAGAACCTTAGATTTTGCACTACATACAAACTGCTTCCATGTCCAATAGAGTAGAACCCGTGACGGATCCAGAAATTTTAATTGTGGGGGCAACATGTGTGTGTTAATTTTTTTATTAACAATACCAATTGCTTTAGATTATATCTTTAGTTGTTTCTCATCCACAGGTGAGCGTTTTGCACAATCAAACAGAGAAAGTCCAAGGTAGAGATAGCAGTCAATCCAAATTTGTAATCAGAATGCCAAACAGACAGACATAACAGGAGTAGAAAATTTGAACAAAAAAAAGCCAGAACAATGCGCATAATTGGAAAAATAAGAGAAAATTGCGCAAATAAAAGGCACGAAATTAAAAGGGGAAACTGAAATTAAAAGATGGGGAGGACAGAAATGTAAATGGCAGAAAGTAGAAGGGGATGGCGGAAATTAAAAGGATGGGGAGGACTGAAAATAAATGACTGGAAATAAAGGGGGGAAGCAGAAAGTAAAAGGATGGGGAGGACAGAAATGTAAATGACGGAATGTAAAGGGGAGAGCATGAATTAAAAGGATGGGGAGAAGCGGAAATTAAATGGCGGAAAATTAAAAGCGGAAAGTAAAGAGATGAATATGGGGATGAACAATTAATGGTGACGGGAGAAAATGTAGGTGAATGATCTTTGGAAAAATGAAGACAATAATGCCTCATCTTACCACACTTCACCAACAAACAAGCAGTTATATCAATTAACTTGCAAGAATCACTCAAGAACAAGTATGAGCAATTAAAGAGGCATTTCATCAAACACCTAAAGGGTGGATTAGCGGCCCAAAAACAGCCCCATACTAGCAAGAATTCAAGCAAATCAATCAAGACAAACAAGTGCTGATAGCAGCAGAAAGGCACCTCGGGCCCGAGAAACAGTCCAAGTCCAATTACAATTGAAAAATAGGGATGGAATTACACTAAAATGATGAAATTCTGCACAAAGAGGTGCAGAAAGCCGCGCCCAAAACAGCCCCAATTTGCTCCAAAATTGCTCAATTCAACAAAGCTCTGATGACCAATAGATAGCAGGGAAGTGTGGGATCTAGAATTGAGTAAAACAACCGGTTAGAATCAAATAAAGGCACCAAAATGCAATTTATAGTGGCTGGGCAGCAACTATAAATGCGCAAGAAAATAAGGGAAAGTGAAAGAAAAAGTGGAAGAGAAAGAAATGGTAGGGACGCCACTGAAGCAGGAATCCACCCACAGCAGATAAGTCCAATGCCAGACGCCACTAATTCAGGAGAATTAGATAAGTCTCAGTATGGTTTGAGCAACAACCACCAAGCCTTACTCTCAACTCACCAGGAGGAGAAAAATGGGCATAAGCCTTTACTATTTCATAAGTGCTGTGAATTACAAAGAGTGATCACTCCTATTTATAGGAGAGGGAGGGGCGGCTATGTGGGAATAAAAGAGAGAAAAATAAAAGATTGTAGGAAAGCTATCCTAATTGGGTATTGAACCCATGTTCCCAAGGCTTATAGCCAAACTAAGACTTAAAGCCATTAAACCCCTCAAATTAGCGCCCACTTTAGGAGAAAGAGGAAAATTACATCCAAGTCCTAATTACATCATATTTTCCTAATTACATTATTAATTCCTAAAATTTAAATTCCTAATTAAAATTGAGTCTTTGACTTGACTCCAAGGTCAATGGTCAATGGCTTGACCATGTTGAGGATGACTCATGCTTGGTTAAGCTCCAAGCAATTCTAGCAGCTCCATGTTTGATCCTAGCTTCCAGTTGTCAGTCCAGAGTTCCACTGACAGGATGCCATCAGAAATTTTTGTGAACAATAGTATTTTAAAAATTATTTTATTTTCAAATTAATAAATTAATGCTATTATTATACATATGTAGATTTATTTTAAAAAATAAAAAACTGACGTGTTAATTGCAGTTTACTAAGTTAGGTGATCAATTACATTTTGTAATTTTATAGATTATGTAATTTTATCAAATTGTTCATTTATAGATTATGTAATTTTATCAATTATTTTGTAGAACATTAATTAGGTTTTTTACATATTCCAGGTGTTACTTCGTATGCACATTAGAACCTTAGATTTTGCACTACATACAAACTGCTTCCATGTCCAATAGAGTAGAACCCGTGACGGATCCAGAAATTTTAAATTGTGGGGGCAACATGTTGTGTGTTAATTTTTATTATTAACAATACCAATTGCTTTAGATTATATCTTTAGTTGTTCTCATCCACAGGTGAGCGTTTTGCACAATCAAACAGAGAAAGTCCAAGGTAGAGATAGCAGTCAATCCAAATTTGTAATCAGAATGCCAAACAGACATAACAGGAGTAGAAAATTTGAACAAAAAAAAGCCAGAACAATGCGCATAAATTGGAAAAAATAAGAGGAAAAGCGCAAAATAAAAGGCACGAAATTAAAAGGGGGAAACTGAAATTAAAAGATGGGGAGGACAGAAATGTAAATGGCAGAAAGTAGAAGGGGATGGCGGAAATTAAAAGGATGGGGAGGACTGAAAATAAATGACTGGAAATAAAGGGGGAAGCAGAAAGTAAAAGGATGGGGAGGACAGAAATGTAAATGACGGAATGTAAAGGGAGAGCATGAATTAAAAGGATGGGGAGAAGCGGAAATTAAATGGCGGAAAATTAAAAGCGGAAAGTAAAGAGATGAATATGGGGGATGAACAATTAATGGTGACGGGGAGAAAATGTAGGTGAATGATCTTTGGAAAAATGAAGACAATAATGCCTCATCTTACCACACTTCACCAACAAACAAGCAGTTATATCAATTAACTTGCAAGAATCACTCAAGAACAAGTATGAGCAATTAAAGAGGCATTTCATCAAACACCTAAAGGTGGGATTAGCGGCCCAAAAACAGCCCCATACTAGCAAGAATTCAAGCAAATCAATCAAGACAAACAAGTGCTGATAGCAGCAGAAAGGCACCTCGGGCCCGAGAAACAGTCCAAGTCCAATTACAATTGAAAAATAGGGATGGAATTACACTAAAAATGATGAAAATTCTGCACAAAGAGGTGCAGAAAGCCGCGCCCAAAACAGCCCCAATTTGCTCCAAATTGCTCAATTCAACAAAGCTCTGATGACCAATAGATAGCAGGGAAGTGTGGGATCTAGAATTGAGTAAAAACAACCGGTTAGAATCAAATAAAGGCACCAAAATGCAATTTATAGTGGCTGGGCAGCAACTATAAATGCGCAAGAAAATAAGGGAAAGTGAAAGAAAAAGTGGAAGAGAAAGAAATGTAGGGACGCCACTGAAGCAGGAATCCACCCACAGCAGATAAGTCCAATGCCAGACGCCACTAATTCAGGAGAATTAGATAAGTCTCAGTATGGTTTGAGCAACAACCACCAAGCCTTACTCTCAACTCACCAAGAGGAGAAAAATGGGCATAATGCCTTTACTATTTCATAAGTGCTGTGAATTACAAAGAGTGATCACTCCTATTTATAGGAGAGGGAGGGCGGCTATGTGGAATAAAAGAGAGAAAAATAAAAGATTGTAGGAAAGCTATCCTAATTGGGTATTGAACCCATGTTCCCAAGGCTTATAGCCAAACTAAGACTTAAAGCCATTAAACCCCTCAAATTAGCGCCCACTTTAGGAGAAAGAGGAAAATTACATCCAAGTCCTAATTACATCATATTTTCCTAATTACATTATTAATTCCTAAAATTTAAATTCCTAATTAAAATTGAGTCTTTGACTTGACTCCAAGGTCAATGGTCAATGGCTTGACCATGTTGAGGATGACTCATGCTTGGTTAAGCTCCAAGCAATTCTAGCAGCTCCATGTTTGATCCTAGCTTCCAGTTGTCAGTCCAGAGTTCCACTGACAGGATGCCATCATTCCCTCCCCCTTGAGAAGCATTTGTCCTCAAATCTGAAATTTAGAATAGTGTAAGGGGTAGAGAGAATAAAAGGAATGGATGACAAGAAGAGAAGGTGGAGACTTCCCTATAGGACTTGTAAGTCCTTACTAGGTCTTTAACCATGGACATCCTTGCGTAACCTTAGCCAAAAAGAAGACTCATTATTCCCAAGCATTCATTCTCTAATGTTCATAACAATAGTACTTGGGAATCATGTAGGGAGTTTTGGGAGAGGAAGAGGAAGAAGAAATAGGAGAAAAAGTTAGAGGAAACTCCCTTGTAATATTGCTACTTCCTCCTTCCTTAATCAGCAGCTCCCTTTCTTGATCTCCTTCAAAACAATTAAGGTCAGAAGTTTTGAATTGATGAAGTAATAATATTGCTTCCTTTTATTTTTTGTTTCTCTTTGGTTTTCACCTTTTCTGTCATCACTCTTGATGTTTCTTCTTCTTTTTCTTTTTATCCTCACCTTCTATCTTAAAAGCCTCTTAATTTTCTCAAGTTCTATCTCTCTTTTCATGTGAGCTTGATCCTCACATATTTTTTGGATTGACATTGGCATCAAAGTAATTTTAGCACCATCATGTTTAAAAGATATTTGATTAGAGTATCCATCATGGATGGCTCTCTTATCAAACTGCCAAGGCCTACCCAACAAGATATGTCTGGCATCCATAGGTACAACATCACAAAGAACATTATCATCATAATCACCTATGGAAATAAAGATGAGAGTTTGCTTATTTACTTCCCTTTCCCCATCATCACATATCCAAGATAACTTGTATGGTCTGGGGTGGGGAGTGGTAGATAAACCAAGTTTTTCTACCATTCTTACACTTGCAATGTTAGTGCAACTTCCACTATCAACAATTAGGGAACAAATGCGTCCCTCTACCATGCATCTAGTGTGGAAGATAGTTTGCATTTGTTCATCTTCTCTTATTATTTGATTTCCTAAGGACCTTCTAACCATGCATAGTTTTTCCTTCGGTCCTATATACTTCTTTCTTAACTTCATTTTCTTCTTCACTAGTTTCCTCATCTTCACTTTGTTCATTTTCACTTGCACTAGTGTACTCTCTATTTTCCTTAACCAACATCACCCTCCTATTTGGGCATTGGGAAGCTATGTGTCCCTTGCCATCACACTTGAAACATTTGATGTTTCTTGTGGAAGTAGAGGGTTCCTCTTTAGGTTTTGTCGAAGGGTGGGGTTAGAAGTAACCCTAGAACCCTTAGGTTCTTCCTTTTCTTGGCTCTTTCCCTCATCTTTTCTTAGGGTTTCTTTTATCCTAGTTGTATAACTAGTATTTCCTCTTTTATAGCTACCCTTTCTTTTTAGTTGAGTCTCAATTGGCTTGGTGTACCAAGTCCTCCATTTCAACATAAGGATGCAACTCCACTATGTCCCTTGCGTCGAAATTAAGTCCATTGATAAACCTAGCCATAGTTGCTTCACTATCCTCAACTATGTTGGCTCTTATTAAAGCAAGTTCCATTTCTTTAAAATACTCATCTACACTCTTAGAACCTTGCTTAAGAGTTTGGAGTTTAAGATGTAACTCCCTAGTGTAATGTTGAGGTATGAACCTCTTTCTCATGATGGACTTCATTTCCTCCCAAGAGGAAACCAAAGGAGCATTGCACCTTCTTCTATCAGCTTGAATCTGATGCCATCAAACTAAGGCATAATTTTTAAATTCAAGGGAGGCAATCTTAACCTTTTCTTCTTCCCTATACCTATGGCAACTAAGATTTGTTCAATTTTAAGTTTCCACTCTAGGTATTGTTCTACATCATTCCTTCCATTAAAGGTTGGGACTTCTATTTTTACCCCCTTGAACCCTTGTTCCCTCCTAGGCTCTTCTTCTCTCCTATGCTCTCTCCTATTCCTCCTAGGGTTTTCTTCATAATACTCCGCTCTTTCCCTTCTAGGTGATTCTTCATAGTATTCCTCTCTAATCTCTCTATGTCCCTCTTGCCTCCTAGGCCTCTTATGCTCTCTTCTCTTTCCCTTCTCCTATAGGTATGGCTAGAGTGTCTCTCTCCTCACCACTCTCTGGGTGGTACCAATCTTCACTTCTAACCATGCTATATCTACTCTCACTTCCTCCTTCTCGAGAAGAGTGTCTTCTCTCCCTCCTATTCCCACTTAGTTCTTGCCTAAGTTCATTCATCTCATGCCTCATCATTCTGGCCATATCTTGAATTGCATGTTGCAACTCGACCCTATACCTCAAAGTTCTAGGTGGAGGAGGTGGTGAGTTCCTACTACCCATTGTTTTTAAGTTTTTTTTATTTTAAGAATTTGGACCTTTCAACTCACTAATGTTTACACTCAATGGAATGTTAACACTCGTGTATGTCACTCTTTTTAGGCTTTTCTATAATGAGACTCTCTTCCCTTCTACTCGGTTGAAGGTTGGTTAGATCTTGCAAAGACCAACGTGAGACTAAGTCTTAACCCTTACCCAAATAGAAGCTCACTAACAAAGAAAATACCTACTAAAGGGAGATTGGAAAATCCTAAGACAAAACAAGGAATTGATATGACAAACAAAAAAAGCTGGCACTCAAACACGCTTATACACAAGAACAGACAACAAACAAGACAAGACGGATAAATTGCAAAGAGAATTGTTTTTGGTGATTTTTGAAAAGAGTTGCCAAAATTGTCATTTTTTTTGAAAAAAAAAACAGTAAATAAATCAACTCAATTACGGTATACAGTGAAATGAAAGAGAAAATTACAGTAAAACTGTCACTGTATTGTTGGGATAACTCATTGTTTTAGTTTTCTATTTTTCTGATTTTTTTTTTGAATTTTTGACTCTTTTTGGGTGTCTTTTGACTTTTTTCTTCCTTGTTGTTGACTTTTGCACCCTTTTTGCTCTTTACACTTTTTTTGTATTTTTGCACGTACGTACTAGCAAGAATTCAAGTAAATCAATCAAGACAAACAAGTGTTGATAGCAGCAGAAAGGCACCTCGGGCCCGGGAAACAATCCAAGTCCAATTACAATTGAAAAATAGGGATGGAATTACACTAAAAATGATGAAAATTCTGCACAAAGAGGTGCAGTAAGCCGCGCCCAAAACAGCCCCAATTTGCTCCAAAATTGCTCAATTCAACAAAGCTCTGATGACCAATTGATAGCAGGGAAGTGTAGGATCTAGAATTGAGCAAAACAACCGGTTACAATCAAATAAAGGCACCAAAAATGCAAATTATAGTGGCTGGGCAGCAACTATAAATGCGCAAGAAAATAAGGGAAAGTGAAAGAAAAAGTGGAAGAGAAAGAAATGGTAGGGACGCCACTGAAGCAGGAATCCTCCCACAGCAGATAAGTCCAATTCCAGACGCCACTAATTCAGGAGAATTAGATAAGTCTCAGTATGGTTTGAGCAACAACCACCAAGCCTTACTCTCAACTCACCAAGAGGAGAAAAATGGGCATAATGCCTTTACTATTTCATAAGTGATGTGAATTACAAAGAGTGATCACTCCTATTTATAGGAAAGGGAGGGGGCGGCTATGTGGGAATAAAAGAGAGAAAAATAAAAGATGGTAGGAAAGCTATCCTAATTGGGTATTGAACCCATGTTCCCAAGGCTTATAGCCAAACTAAGACTTAAGCCATTAAACCCCTCAAATTAGCGCCCACTTTAGGAGAAAGAGGAAAATCACATCCAAGTCCTAATTACATCATATTTTCCTAATTACATTATTAATTCCTAAAATTTAAATTTCTAATTAAAATTGAGTCTTTGACTTGACTCCAAGATCAATGGTCAATGGGTTGACCATGTTGAGGATGACATGCTTGGTTCAGCTCCAAGCAATTCTAGCAGCTCCATGTTTTCCTAGCTTCCAGCTGTCAGTCCAGAGTTCCAGTGACAGGATGCCATCAGAAATTTTGTGAACAATAGTATTTTAAAAATTATTTATTTTTAACATTAAAAATTAATGCTATTATTATACATATGTAGATTTATTTTAAAAAATTAAAAACTGACATGTTAATTGCAGTTTACTAAGTTAGGATCAATTACATTTTGTAATTTTATAGATTATGTAATTTTATCAAAATTGTTCATTTATATATTATGTAATTTTATCAATTTTATCAATTATTTGTAGAACATTAATTAGGTTTTTTTACATATTCCAGGTGTTACTTCGTATGCATATTAGAACCTTAGATTTTGCACTACATACAAACTGCTTCCATGTCCAACAGAGTAGAACCCGTGACGGATCCAGAAATTTTAAATTGTGGGGGCAACATGTGTGTGTGTGTGTTAATTTTTATTATTAACAATACCCATTGCTCTAGATTATATCTTTAGTTGTTTCTCATCCATATTTCAATATTTTATAATTTTACATTTAGTTTCATGAATTGTGATGAAAGAAGCTAATACTAAATGATATTTTTTCCTCTAATTCTATTTAGATAAAAAATTAAGAGTAATGCATATGTCGATTGGTAAGAAACCAAGAATCTTATGGCAAAATAATTTAGTGCCACCACAGATCACGTGTATCAATTGGTAAGAGAGCTGTTCCAACTCAATCAAGTTTGAGTTTTAAATATTGTTCTTACAAAGCCTAAATTCTACTCGGATGGTACAACTAGGCTGAGTGAAGAAGCTAGTGTGTGTTTGATGCTGCCTACGCCTCTCCTTTTATAGGTGCTGGGGGTATCTTCTATATACGGCATGATTTGCTGATTGGGGGGCAACATGCGTTAATTCTGTTGTTAGGCTGCTTAATATCAGCTCTTTCCTTTTCTGTATGATTTCCTCCCTTAGTCAAGCCGGGGATCCTGCTAGGTGTTTCAGATCTACCTCTCCGAGCTTCCTCTGGTCGGGCTTACCCTGGCCGAGCTTATCATGACCGAGCTTACCCTGGCCGATCTTAGCAAGTACGTAACATAAGCCTCCCATAGGTAAATCGGTATGGTGTTTCTCCTGTTAATGATTGAGGTGTGGTGTGATATGACCACAAAACCATTGGTAGTTCTTCGGTCCATCTTCCCTTCGCTTCTCCAAGTCTTTTCTTTAATCCATTGAGTATTATTTTGTTGGCCGCTTCAGCTTGTCCATTTGTCTGTGGGTGTTCAACTGAAGCCTTGATATGTTTCATGTTATATTCTCTGCATAGATCGGTAAATTCCCTGCAATCGAATTGCTTTCCATTGTCTGATATTATTGTGTTTGGGATACCATGCGGCATATTATCTGTCTCCAGACGAATTTACTTATTTTTCCTGAAGTTATTGATGATAAAGGCTCTGCTTCGATCCATTTGGTGAAGTAGTCGATGGCGACAACTAGGTATTTGACCTGTCCAGGAGCTAATGGGAACGGGCCGAGGAGATATATCCCCCACATTGCGAAGGGCCATGGGGACGTGATACTGTGTAGTTCCTCCGGACTCATGTAGCTGAACTTTGCAAATTTTTGACAAGCATCACATTTTTTCACGAACTCCTTAGCGTCAGCCCTTAATGTTGGCCAGTAAAATCCAGCTCTCAGAATTTTGGCTGCTAATGATCTTGCTCCCCCATGGCTTGCACATACTCCTTCATGTACTTCCTTCAAGATGTAGCTTTGTTGATCATTTGTGATGCATCTTAAAAGGGGGGATGAATATCCTCTTCGGTAAAGTTGTCCGTTTATGATTACATAGAAGCTGGAGTTACATGATTTTCCGAGCTTCGATCGGGTCGGGAGGTAACCTGTTGTTCTGAAGATATTGAAAAAAGGAGTTATCCAAGAATCTGAAGTGGTGATGTTTATTACCTCTGAATCTTCGTCGATACTTGGTTTTTGTAAGGTTTCTTGTATAACCGTTTTGTTGCATCCCGGTTTTTTCGTACTCGCGAGCTTGGATAATAGATCGGCTCTCAGGTTTTGCTCTCTAGTTATGTGCTGAATTTTAAAGCCTGCAAAGTTAGTTATTAAGCTTTTTACCTTATTCAAATACCTGGAAAGTTGAGGATCTCTTGTTTGATATTCTCCTCCGACCTGGCCTGTGACCAACTGTGAGTCACTGAAGACGGTTATATAGCTCGCTCCAACTTCCTTG
The DNA here is from genome assembly GCA_026901365.1 of Sesbania bispinosa. NCBI lineage: Eukaryota > Viridiplantae > Streptophyta > Magnoliopsida > Fabales > Fabaceae > Sesbania > Sesbania bispinosa. The sequence continues at coordinate 200,601 of QLOH01000730.1, forward strand.
GCTAGGAGCAGTCCTGCTATGAGTGCTTCGTACTCTGCCTGATTATTGCTTGCTTTAAATTCAAAACAAAGGGATTGTTCGAGAACCAAATTATTTGGTCCTTCTAGGATGACTCCGGCTCCACTACCTTTTATATTTGATGCTCCATCGACATAAAGTGTCCAAAGTTGCTCCTTTTGCTCATCAGCTGGGTGAGCTCTACCAGGAAATCTGCTAGGATCTGTGACTTAATTGGTCCTCTTGGTTGGTAGATTATCCCGAATTCTGACAGCTCAACCGACCATTTGATCATCCTTCCTGCTAGCTCGGGCTTATGTAAGATTTGCTTTATTGGTTGATCAGTTTTTACAACTACCTGATGAGTCTGGAAATATGGTCTAAGTCTTCGTGCTACTGTTTTACTGCAAGAATTACCTTTTCAATTTTTTGGTATCTTATTTCAGGGCCCTGCAGAGCTCTACTCACAAAATAGATTGGTTGTTGTCCATCAGGATTTTCCTGAACCAAAACAGCACTGATGGCTTGTTCGCTTACTGCTAGGTATACTAAGATTTCTTTCTCCGGATCTGGTTTCTTTAGAATGGGAGGTTGTGAAGGTAGGTCTTGATTTGTTGGAAAGCTTGCTCGCACTCCTCTGTCCATTGGAATTTACTCCCTTGTCTAATAGATTGAAAAAGAGGTCTCAAACGTTCTCCAGATTTAGATAAAAATCTGGATAAGGCTACAATTCTTCCAGCCAGCCTTTGTACCTCCTTCATGTTGGATGGGCTTTTCATTGCTAGGATAGCTTGACATTTCTCGGGTTCGCCTCGATTCCTCGGTCAGTTAACATGAAACCAAGGAATTTTCCGGAATGAACAGCAAAAGAGCATTTCTCTGGGTTGAGCCTCATATTGTATTTCCTGAGTTGGTTAAAAATTTCTTGGAGATCATCAATATGCTTTCTGTCCGTTGGAGTCTTGACCACCATGTCGTCGATGTAGACTTCTATATTGCGCCCAATCTGCTCCGGAATACCTTGTCCATCAGTCTTTGATATGTTGCCCCGACATTTTTTAATCCAAAGGGCATAACTTTGTAGCAGTAGTTGGCCATATCTATGATAAAAGTTGTTTTGTCTTCATCCACCGGGCTCATTCTGATCTGATTGTAACCCGAATAAGCATCCATAATGCTAAGATATTTGTAACCAGAGGCTCCGTCGACTAGGTGGTCCACTGGGGAGCGGATAGGCGTCCTTAGGGCATGCTTTGTTCAGGTCGGTGAAGTCAGTGCACATCCTCCACTTCCCATTGGATTTTTTGACCATGACAACATTCGCAAGCCATGTGGTATATTCAATCTCCCTGATGAAACCAGCTTCTAACAGTTTCTTTGATTCTGTTAGTGCTGCATTTCTGCGCTCCTCGCCTAGTCTTCGTTTCCTTTGGGAGATGGGTTTGATCTTTGGATCGATCATTAGATTGTGACATACAAAATCTGGGTCGACCCCTGGCATGTCTGCAGGAGTCCAGGCAAATAAGTCAGAATTTTCTTTTAGGATTTGTATTACCTGGTGTTCCTCTTGGGGTGAAAGGCTTGTTCCAATCGAGTTGTTTTATCTGGTTTGTCGCCGATTTGGACAATCTTTAGCTCCTCAGAAGGTTGAGGTCTTCTATCCGAGAAGTCTATTCTTGGGTCTAGCTCGGTAGAGTGTATCCTGAGTTCAGCTCCAGAATCTTTGTTGGAAGATCTCCTTTTTCCAAGCTTTTTACATAGCAACGCCGAGCTTCGTCCTGTTCGGCTCTCATAACTCCTATCTTTTGGTCATCAACAGGAAATTTCATAGTTAAATGGGGAGTTGAAACGATTGCTCCCAAAGCATTTAAGGTGGGTCTCCCAATAATAATATTATAAGAAGTAAGAGCATTGACAAGTAGATATTTTACGTTTACGGTTTTGTAAATCCCATCAGACCCAAAGGTCGTTCTAAGGTTTACATAACCTCTGACCTCTACCTGTTCTCCCCGAATCCTACCAGGCTTCCATCAAAAGGATGAATAGTATCTGTTGGGAGGGAAAGATCCTCGTAAGTCTTCCAGAACAGGACGTCACAGAGCTTCCTTGGTCTATCAAGACTCTTCTGACCGAGCAACCTTCAATGTTTATCCGGACTACCATTGGATCGTCCTGATTCATGTCCTTTAAACCTGCAAAGTCCCTGTCAGAGAAAGAAATGACAGGATGGGATTTACCTGATTGCTTCGCTCCAATTTGTTTACTGAACAAATTGTTCTAAGGTGTCTTTTTCTGGAAGAGGAGGTAGGTCCGCCTCCGCGAATCCTCCTGAAATGGTGTGAATGGATCCAGCTCTTCTCCTAGGTGTATTTGGACCGGGATTCCTTTCTGGGGATTCGTCCCTATTTCTTCTACGATCATGATCTACCCGAGCTGCTTCTTTTTATTTTTTCTGTCTACCATCGTACACGTATCTCCCGAGGTGACCAAGTCTGATGAGTTGTTCGATTTGGTTTTTCAAAGTCCAACAGTCATCAGTATTATGCCCAAATGCGCGATGAAAATCACACCTTTTTGTCCGATCAACCCCTCAGGGGTGTCCTTAGGGGGTGGGGGAAGTTCGATGATTCTTGAATTATATACCTCGCGCAAGATTTGGCTCCTTCTGGCATTTAGAGGAGTGAAGTGATCAAAAATTGGGGCTGGGGGGGGTCTAGCCGACCTTCCATTTTTCTTTCCTGGGTGGTTTTTGAAGTTGTAGTTTCCTTTGTTATTCTGTTGATTATTGTGTCGAGGGGAAACGTCCTTTTCAAATGGTTTTGTTAGCATGGCTCTGAGTCGTCTTTTGGCTACGGCTGCTTCCTCCGCATCTATCTGACCTGAGGCTTTGCATCTGAAGTCGGCTATGTCGATTGGTTTTGACTTGGCTAACTCGTCTGCGAACTGGCCTTCTTTTACTCCGTTGATGATCGCCCTGAGATGTATCTTAGGATCGAGCTCTTTTACTTGCATAGCTTCTTTGTTAAAGCGATTGATGTAATCTTTAAGTGGCTCATCGTCACCTTGAAGTATGCTAAACAGACTGTCTTCTGTTTTCTTGAAAGGACAGCTTGATGAGAATTGATTCTTAAAGGCGGTGCTGAACTCCTCAAAATCTTTAATTGATCCATGAGTCAGAGTTGAGTACCATTGTAGTGCGGGCCCTGTCAAAGTCCCTGGAAAAATCTTACACAAAACAGGATCAGTAGCACCTGTTGTGAGCATTATTGTATGAAATCTAGTAAGATGTGAATTCGGATCAGTTGTTCCATCGTAGACAGGCAGGTCAGGGAATTTAAAATATCTTGGTAAAGGAACAGACATTATATAGTCAGTAAAAGGATGAAAACGTGAATCAGTATGATTATTCTCATGAACCTGGGGTCTTGGACGTTCTGAGGGAGTTCGAGTCCCTGAAGAGTACGCGTCTTCTTCTTCTTCCCGAGAATCTCGCGTATTATTCAGTTGTTCTCGCATCACTCTGTTTTCTTCCAAAACCCTTCGGTTCTCCTGTCTGAGTTGTTCGAGCTGTTGAGCAAGCTCCTGTAATGTCGGTCCATCTTCGTTGGCGTTAGATCTTGTTTTTACCATCTTTTGGAGATTCTTGTGGTACTCTGGGAGAGTTTTACCAGAGCCCCACGGTGGGCGCCAAATGTTCTTACAAAGCCTAAATTCTACTGGATGGTACAACTAGGCTGAGTGAAGAAGTAGTAGTGTGTGTTTGATGCTGCCTACGCCTCTCCTTTTATAGGTGCTGGGGGTATCTTCTATATACGGCATGATTTGCTGATTGGGGGGCAACATGCGTTAATTCTGCTGTTAGGCTGCTTAATATCAGCTCTTTCCTTTTTGTATGATTTCCTCCCTTAGTCAAGCCGGGGATCCTGCTAGGTGTGTCAGATCTACCTCTCCGAGCTTCCTCTGGTCGGCTTACCCTGGCCGAGCTTATCATGACCGAGCTTACCCTGGTCGATCTTATCATGACCGAGCTTACCCTGGCCGATCTTATCATGACCGAGCTTACCCTGGCCGATCTTAGCAGGTACGTAACAAGTATATATGCGGAGAGAGAGCTTTACCGTTTATAGAGGTTTTACCTGGCTCGAACATGATTGTCTCTGATGCATATGGAAGATACATGTGGTCTTTTGGACAAAAAAATACTGTCATTTGGTCTACAATATGATATAATTAATTTTGATAAAATTACATAATTGATGAATGAATAATACATGTTCTACAAAGAAACATGTTTATAGAACTGATTCTATATTGTTGAAAATTTAAACCAAACGAGCACTTAGTTGTCCTTATTAAAATCCAATATCCAACGTGTTGAAAAGACTATTTTGGATTGCAGTGATTTAATTCATGTTAGATTTGGCATTGAAAATTGGTAAACTTAAATTTAAATTTCTCAACGCAACTATTTATAGCCTTAGAAACGTGAGTTTATCACATTTCAACGTTAAATCAAACATGTTATTGGTCGAATGAAGTATACCCATAGTGAAAATCACCTTATTTTGCATATAGACCTTGTCCTCTTGCCTATGCTTTCTTCCTCCTCATCCAGCAACGACCACAACATTGAAGCTCTGGATCTTTTTTTACTCATTTGAAGAGTATTTCTTCAGCATCTCGCATCTAAATAGAGGGGAAATGAAAAAGCGCTAGTCCCAAAAAACCATCTCCACTCTATTTCTATATATGTTCTTCCAAATAGGGGAGATTGTCCTATTTTTACTCTATCTCTCTCCCTTCTCTTTATTTCTATGCTTTTTCATCTATTTCAAATTGAGCCTAAGTGTCGTCTAGATATTTCCATATCTCTTCAATTTAATTCAATTCATAATTAATAAAAAGTTCTATCTGTTATGCTCTTACCAAACAATCCAACTCCACCATCAAACGCGCGTGCATCAACTCGTACGATAGTGTTTCAAGTTAATTGGTCTAAAATTCAAGTTTGGAGATGCAATTACTTTAAATACTCAAAATACTCAAATACAAAATTTTATGACCAAGAAAGGGCTCTCATAAAAAATATATGATTTATAAATAATAAAAATAAAAAACAATCTGACCCTTTATCATTTTTTTTGTTTAACCACGTGTATTCTCTGTGGGAGACAACATGTTCGAACCAGGAACATCCACATTCCACATCATGGTGGGGCTAGCTCTCTTAACAGAGATTTTTTCCATCCCCCCATTATCATTTTGACAAGCAAAAACGTACCCCTCAATTTCCACGGGAATAATTTTATATATCAATTGCAATAATGGTCGCAAACCACTCATCATCTTAATTATTTTCTCAATAATTTAGCTTTCTATACATGCGTTTATATTTGGTATATATTGTTTTTTTTTCCCTTTTCAATGATACGTTTTTTTCCTTTTCTATATTATGTTTTCATCATTAGAAAATTTGGAAACTCTTTTCTTTTAATTTTCGTTCACTTCCATATATAGCCATATGTATGACTTTCGACAAGCAGTACGTATATCTCATTAATTCTCATCTTCCGTTATCCAATTTATCATTTGTTCAACCTCTCTATTCACATGTATATCTCTGTATTTTGTTCCCAAGCTCAAGCCATAGCTAGCTATTGGATGAGGATTTTTTTATGCATGTTATAAGAGAAAAAGATATGATACAAATATTCATGGACATAACGCATTTTACCACGATATATACTCCTTTTTTACTCCTTTATATTTGTAAATAATATAAGAGAATGTGTTAATTAATATATAATTAATTTGATCAATCCTTAAAAGTGATCACAAACAACCAAATTGTATTTTAACTAGTAACAAAATTCTTATCATGTTTCTTAATTGTGATTAGCATGAGGTGGAAAGCACTTTCATTCCCATGTATATAATTATATATGTTTCATTCTCATATATATAATTATACACGTTCCAACTTGTTGCATTATGATTAGAAACATTGTTATAATAATATGAAGATGGTTAGTGGGATAGATAGATTATTAGCTTAGTCGACAAGCACTTGTTCTCTAAGTGGACCAGCCTTTATCTCACCTTATGATGGAGAACCACTTTACAGAATCGTGTGAATCTATCTCTTAATACATGATTGGTTTCTTATTTGTTCAGTCTGATGGCTGAGGATTAATATATTGCATCAAATTCAAAACAAATTAAGCACCCCATGTATTAATGATTCTGTTTACACTCTATATGCTAGCTCGCTGATAGATTACAATTTCTTTAACAATTTTGATTTTTTCATATTCATTTTTATATACTTCCTTTTACACTTCTTTTTTTCTTCTTTTTTCGATCATATAAATTATTCAGATTACATTTTTTCTCTTTCCATTTCATTTTTTATTTATTTCTCTCTTATTTACCTTTCTCACGTACACACAAATATTGAGTGTGGAATAACTTTTTCCTTTCTTCAAGGTGCACGGTGTGGCTAAGTTTTGGCTGTTAAAGCAGCACTCGTCGGGTAGATTCCCACCCATGCATATATATTCCAAGATTCCTTAGAATTTTGCATTTAAAAACACCATATCCTCATAAGAATAGTAATATTATATATATGTACTAAATGCGTCTCGTCACACTAGATTTCCAAGTTGTCTGCCCTTTATTTGTCATTCATCATATGCTTGGAGCTTAATTACATCATTAATTACATCCGTAAAAAAAAATTATACTATTTCTTGCCTAATTGGGTAGCGACCATACATCAACCAATCACTGAAATTCATTAGGAAAAATGTTTGTGACATGCTCCATTTTGGGTTGGAAGAGCCGTATAATTAGTAAAAAATGAGATAAATAATGTAATAGTAGAAAGGGAGAGATAAAAAAAATTGTGTAAAAAGAAATGTACCGAAACTGGGTAATTAAAAACCAGAATTCAATTAATAAACTTAAAATAATTTTTTTAAAAAAGCTAGAAAGACTCGTTTGGATTCTTCAACAACTATACTTGTTTAGTGTCTCTATTAGGAAGAATAAGATAAGATAAATTTGGTGTTTGTTAAGTCAAAAGGATATGATAAGTTTATCCTCTTTGCTATTCTATTATGCTGCACCCTCCACCATTGTCACCACTAGCTACTAGACACTTTCTATACCACTAGCATTGCTATTATCACCTCGCTGCATTTGTCATCGATACTATCTACCACCATTATCTCTCAACACCCTCCACCCCAACAACCGTCACTTGACACATCCATTAGTGTTGTCATCTAACACCTTTCACTAGGGGTGTTGCAGTTTGATTTGGATCGATTTTAAGGCAAAAAATCATCTGATCCAATCATTGCAGTTTTACCATTTCATCATCCGATCAATTTTTTCATTTTTTTCAAATCTGATCTAACTAGATCCAATTTAAATTGAATGAGATTTGATCGATTTTCAATTTTTTCAAGCGGTAAAAAATATTAAATAAAAATGATAACATTCTTAAATAATGTTTTATTGAAACTTATATTTATTAATTAATATAATATAAAATTACATAAACCCTAAACCATCTTCACGGTTGAAGTCCTTAGAGTGTGAGTCGTGTCAACTGGGAAAGCATGTCAGATCTTTTTTTCCTAGTAGTATTAATAGTTGAGTTGTGCCTCCTTTTGATGTCATTCATTCTGATGTTTAGGGTCCTAGTCGTGTTCCTTCTATTTTAGGGCATAAATATTATGTCACCATCATTGATGATTTTTCAAGATGTACTATGATATTTTTAATGAAAAATCATTCTGAGCTATTCAATATTTTCCAAAATTTCTTTTCGGAAATAAAAACTCAATTTGGCAAAGTAATTCGTATTTTACGAAGTGACAATGCTAAAGAATATTTTCTGATTGCTTCAATCCGTTTATGAATTCTCGTGGCATTTAACATCAATCTAGTTGTCCTCATACACCTCAACAAAATAGGGTAGTCGTGCGAAAGCATAGATATATTGTGGACACTGCTTATACTCTTTTATTAAATGCCAATGCACCCCCAAAATTGTGGGTGATGTTGTTCTTACTACATGATATTTAATAAATCGGATGTCATCCTCTGTTTTGAATTATCAGGTTCCTCATTCCCTATTATACCCGTTGGATACCCTTTACTTTATTCACCCACGTGTCTTTGGTTGTACTTGTTTTGTCCATAATTTTTCCAGGTCGTGATAAGTTTTCTGCTCGTGCTATCAAATATGTATTTTTAGGATACTCTCGTGTCCAAAAGGGGTACCGTTTTTACTCTCCGACTACACATCGGTTCTACACTAGTGCAGATGTCACTTTCTTTGAAGATACACCATATTTTGTTGCCTCAGATATCTCTCCAGTTGTCTGAGATCTTTATTCTTAGTATTGTCTATTCCTCATTTTGATCTTGTTGTGTCTACACCTGCTACTTTAGAGGCACCGAAGATTCCTCCTACACTACCAGGGTCTGGCCGTCCTCCACACCGATTTGGAATAACTTATGAGCATCAGCCATATACTATTGTTCCTCATATCACTTTTGTAATTGAGTCGTGTGATTCAACCCCTGCTCCAGTCTCCTCACCTACACTGGCTCCACCTGCCTCAGTTGACTTGCCCATTGCTCTTCGTAAAGGTAGACGTTCTACTTGTAATCCTCATCCTATTTATAACTTTCTCTTATATCATCATTTGTCTCCTACCTATTATGCTTTTGTCTCTACTATTTCCTCTTTTACTATTCCCAAGACAGTACAGGAGGCCTTAACCCATCCAGGACGACGACAAGCAATGATTGATGAGATAACAACTTTAGACTCTAACCATACTCGGGCACTTGTCCCACCTCCGCCCAACAAATCTATTTTTTGTTTTCGGTGGGTCTTTAATGTTAAAGTGGGCTCTGATGGACTGGTGGATAGATTAAAAGCCCGTCTTGTGGCTAAGGGTATACACACAAGTCTATGATTTGGATTACAGTGACACTTTCTCCCTAGTTGCGAAGATGGCCTTGGTTCGTCTATTCTTGTCAATAGCTACTATGATGCATTGGCCTTTATTTCAATTAGATATCAAATTAAAATGCTTTCTTACATGGTGATTTGGAGGGGGAGATCTATTTAGAGCAACCCATCCAGCTTTGTCGCTCAGGGGGATCTGCTCTGTGTAAATTACAAAAGTCTTTGTATGACCTCAAACAATCACCTTGAGCATGGTTTGGTCGGTTTAGCAAAGTTATACAAGAGTTTGGAATGATCCGGAGCAAGGCAGACCACTCTGTTTTCTTTAAATGCTCATTGACACATAAATATGTCTATCTTGTGGTTTGTGTAGATGATATTGTGATTACAGGTGATGATCAGGAGGGCATCAAGACTATAAAGCAACACTTATTTAAACACTTTCAAACTAAAGATTTAGGTCCCCTGCGCTATTTCCTAGCAATTTGATGTAAATTTTGGCAAGTGTACCAAGTTATTGCAAGTATTCAAGAGTAAGTAAGAGTATCGTATCCACAGGGATTGATAAATCAAGTACCAAATAACAGAGGATTTATCTAGTTGAAATTGAGAAAAATCAATTGTTTTTAGTGACCTAAGATTAGTGCAGAGAATTAGACCAGAAAATTGAATTATGTATTTGAACAATTAATAAGAATCTAGCAAATTTGGAATCCGAATTTTAACAAAATGGTTAGGGTTGATTTCACTCAATCCTCACTTCATGCAAGTGTTCATAACATTCAATTCAATTATGGTAAATGATTTCATGATCCCAATTCACTGATTTAGCCAAAATCCAATTCCTTGGTAAATTGACCCTATGACATCACTAAGAACCCTAATTCCTTAGGTGAACCTAATAGTGACATGCATTAACTTCAAAAATTGCTAAAGATCACATAAAAAAGGATTCCTATTCCTAGGCAATCAATCTTTTATGTGCTTGCTTCAGATCCAAGTTGTTTCCCCAATTTTCCAATTGTGAGATAAGCTTTTGATTCATGTAATTGAGTGACCAATTCAATTGAAGCATATTAAGAGTAGAAGGAAGCAATTGAATTGAAAACGAAAATTGAATTGAATGAACAAAAGCACTTACACAAAAATTCAGATTAAGTTCCATCAACACCTAACCTAAGAAAATTTAGAAATCCTTACAAAAGAGAAGAGAAAAGAGGAGGAAGATGCAAACTCAAGGACGAATTCCATGGAGATGAACTCTAGACTCCACCTTTGAGTTGAATCTTGAGAGAGAGAGAAGAGAAATAGAGAGAAAATTCGAGTGGAAGAAGAGGGAAACTGAAAAAAAAGAATAATCGTCTTACTCGAAAAACTGTATTTATATGGTTGTTGTTAGATGTGTGTGGGGAACGCAATAAACTCTGCGTCCTCACACGCATCATACAGAATGACAATTACTTCTTCTGCCTCCATCGTGTCCTCACACGCGTGTGACATGTTCCCCACGATCATTGCAGATAGCAACGTAGGCTTTCTAGAATATTGGTGTCCTCACACACTCTGTCTTGTTCCCACATGATTCTGGCAGAGACTAATTCTCTTAATTTGCACTCTATATTTCCAATGCTTCACACTGTTTATATCCTTCCAGGGACTTCAAAAATTGCTTCTCTTCAAACTTCTTTTCTTCTTTTTTCAAACAATGCCTATAAAAACAACCGAATCAATGAAAATTTAGAACAAAATACTATGATTTACTACAATCATCTAAACACAAACAAACTCAATTATATACAATTTTAACTACAATTTACAAATTATCAAACTAAACAGCTAAAAATTACCTAAACTTAATCTATAATTCTACTACTAAGGTGGATTTATCACAACCCAAACTTAGAATTGTGCTTGTCCCCAAGTAAACAATTACAGCTCAATCAAGAATATTTCTAGACAAAATAAGGGGTGAAATCCACAAGTGAACATCCCAATTCTCCATAATTTTTCCACAACTAATCATTCAATTCTAATTCATTCCTCAAACAATTAGCATAAGTGCTATCGCAAATCAAACAACTGCAGTACCTAGCATCATGATATCTCAGTCCAACTTGAAATAATGCAAGATAAAATATGCAAAAGTTTCACACAAATAAAAGAATGAATTGTATTCACAACCCTCACAAGGTAGTATTTCCCTCATCAATGTTAGTGTTTAAGGGCATTGTTTCTCTCATAATTGCTACTCACTCAAGATTCATTACCATAAGCTTGACAATGTTCTAAAACTTCCACTGCAAACACAAGTGCAACCATAAATCATGAGGACTTTTATTTGGGTTGTAATGGGGCTTGGGACAAGGTAGGAAAATTTTGGATCTAGTTAACCCCAAAAAGAATTAAAGAATATATGTGATGAGCTCAAGAATTAAGTATGAAGTTAAATGTCTAGCTCGAACTTTATCTCTTTGTCATCCTTCCTTTGATTACATTCCCTTGCCTTTTCTTGAACTTTTCTTCTTTTTTTTCCATCAATTTTTTTTGAAACAATGATTTTTCTTCACTGCAAATTTTTTTTGTATACTTGTTTTCTTTCTTTGCTTTGTTTTTTTTCTCTTTTTTAACAAAACAATTTTTTTCATTCATTTTGTTTTTTTTTTACAGAAACAAAAGCAAGTATTGCTTTCCCACCCCAAACTTAAAGCATTTGCTTGCCCTCAAGCAAACATATAAAGCAACCCCAAACTTAATTCAAAAACTCATCCTTTAATGTACCATATATCCCTTAATCCTAAATAGGAAGGACATCAATGGTTTTTCACTTAAGGCTTGTAATGAGCTTAGAAGAAGAAATGAGAAAAGGCTCAAAGGGACTAAGCAAAGGGAAATATTTTTCAGGGTGGTTTATTTGGCCCAATATCTAAGAAAAGGATGCCTCAATCATGCATGTGGAAGAATATGAGCAGCAATTTCAATTAAGAACAAGGTCAAATTCTAGAATGAAAACTCAATGAGTAGCCAATCACACAACAAAAGAAGCAATTAGAGTGTATGGCCCAAAATCCTCACAGGGGTAATATTGTGACTACAATCCAACTAATTCAATGATCTACTCCCCACACAATTATCAAGCAAAGATCAAGAATTCCAATCAATCAAGATGTTCAGAATTAGCACTTGAATATTGAGGAACACTTATGGAAACTGCCCAGGAAGAAGATTATCATCAAATAGATTAGAATGGAATAAAAAAAAAGAAATTAAGGGATTTGGTAAAAACTAGCTCCTAAACAGAATGAACAAAATACTAAACTAAACACAACAACTACAATTTAGAATATGTACACAACAATTCTATGGAAGCTATATGAAGATCAAGTGCAAACAGTGAATCATGGTGTGTGAGTCTCAGAATGTGGTGCAAAAGTTATCTGCCAGCCTTAAAATCCTTGAATTAATTCTCTCATGTTAATCAAACAGTGGGCAGAACATATTTTCAACAATGTTAATGTGATGAAGCACAAAATTCTCACAAGCATTTTATCAAACATTTTTTCAAGCATTTAAAGCACAACAGCAGCTCAATTTATTCCAAGAATAATACCTCTCAGTGAAGACACATGCAATAACTTGCACAACTCCAACAATTTCACAATGAAAATCAATAAACCAGTCACCCAATCACTCTCTCAATTACCAAAATGAAAATGGGATAAAAATGTACATACCTGTGAAGCCCTAATACTGTTTAATGAAACCCCTTAAATCACTCCCTGCAGCAAACAGCAACTGTGAACAACCCCCCTATCAAACACCGAACGCGAGCAATGACTAGGAATAGGATTGCGAAAAGGAATGGTGGGGCTGAAATGGAAAGGAACGCAACGCTCACAGGAACGGAAAGAAAAATGAACAACGCATAGGGGCAATGGTGTGAAGATGGGAAAGAGGAAAGGGACAGTGAGGTTTTGAAATGAGAAAGGGAAAATGAAAGAGTTCAGGAATGGTGAATCAGGGAAAGGGGGTGGTAGTTGGGGGTATTTGGGGTAGCGTTATAGAAGAAGGAAGAGAAAAAGTAACGGGGAAAATTTTAAGATATTTTTAAGAACAAAACAACGAAGAAAAGAAAATTGAACAAACAGAAACTTTTTTTTTTATTGAGAGGTGATGGCTGTTGAAATTGAATGAAGAAATCGTGTCAACACAAAGGTAAGGAGTGTCCTCACCAAAATCAGGCAGAGAGCACCTACTGTCACAATTCCCTTTAAAAATTGCTTTTTAATTTTCGTGTCCCTACATGAGCAATGTTTGTGAAGACATGATTCTGGCAGAGGCTAACTTGAGTTTCAGACTTATTCAAAAATTGCTTTTTTTATTTTCGTGTCCCCACATGTATCACAGCTTATGAAGACACGATCTTGACATAAACTAATTCAAAGCACCCAACTGATTTTTATTAATTTCCTGCAACACCAAATCATCTTGTTAGTCATGAAAACATAATAAAAAAGTAACAAAATATTACAATACTCTTAATTTTTCAGAATCTATTATGCCTTAAAAAAATTAAATCATATGAACAAAAGGTGAACAATAATCAGAAAATATCAAACTAAAGCTTTTGAATTATGGGTTGCCTCCCATATAGCGCTTCTTTAATTGTCATTAGCTTGACACAAAATTCTCCTTCAAGGTGGCTGAAAGCAGAAACAAATATTACTCCATTTTCCTTTACTACATTATATTTGATTCCATCATCAAAGATTTTCAAATATTTCCTTTTGATGCTTTCCTCCAATTAACCATGACATATTAGAACAACTTGTAGTCTTCTTGATGCTTTTCCTCACTAGGTGGAGAGAATTGTGTAGCAGAAGAAACTTGAATACTTGGTTGTCCTTTATTACTATTTCTCTTGAATTTAATCAATGGAAATTCAAGCTCGGGATCAAAGAGTAATGCAACTTTATTTTTGCTTTTTCCTCGCATAAACAAAGACTCAAACAATTAGAGAATATTGAATTAAAACAGAACAAACAAAAAAAAATCCAATCTAGAGAATTCACTGTTACAATAATATTGAATCAATCAATCCCCGGCAACGGTGCCAGAAACTTGATGTAAATTTTGGCAAGTGTACCAAGTTATTGCAAGTATTCAAGAGTAAGTAAGAGTATCGTATCCACAGGGATTGATAAATCAAGTACCAAAAAACAGAGAATTTATCTAGTTGAAATGAGAAAAATCAATTGTATTTAGTGACCTAAGGTTAGTGCAGAAAATTAGACCAGAAAACTAAACCAGAAAATTGAATTATGTATTTGAACAATTAACAAGAATCCAGCAAATTTGGAATACGACTTTTAACAAAATGGTTAGGGTTGATTTCACTCAATCCTCACTTCATGTAAATGTTCATAACATTCAATTCAATTATGGTAAATGATTTCAATGATCCAATTCACTGATTTAGCCAAATTCAATTCCTTGGTAAATTGACCCTATGTCATCACTAAGAACCCTAATTCCTTAGGTGAACCTAATAGTGACATGCATTAACTTCAAAAATTTCTAAAGATCACATAAAAAACGATTCCTATTCCTAGGCAATCAATCTTTTATGTTGCTTGCTTCAGATCCAAGCTTTTCCCCAATTTCCAATTGTGAGATAAGCTTTTGATTCATGTAATTGAGTGGCCAATTCATTGAAGCATTAAGAGTAGAAGGAAGCAATTGAATTGAAAATGAAAATTGAATTGAATGAACAAAGCACTTACACAAAATTCAGATTAAGTTCCATCAACACCTAACCTAAGAAATTTAGAAATCCATTACAAAAGAGAAGAGAAAAAAGGAGGAAGATGCAAACTCAAGGACGAATTCCATGGAGATGAACTCTAGACTCCACCTTTGAGTTGAATCTTGAGAGAGAGAGAAGAGAAATAGAGAGAAAATTCGAGTGGAAGAAGAGGGAAACTGAAAAAATGAATAACCGTCTTACTAAAAACTGAAAAAATTGTATTTATATGGTTGCTATCAGGTGCGTGTGGGAACACAATAACTCTGTGTCCTCACACGCATCATACAGAAATGACAATTAGCTTCCTCCATCGTGTCCTTACATGCGTGTGACATGTTCCCCACGATCATTGTAGAGAGCAACGTAGGCTTTCTAGAATACTGGTGTCCTCACACACTCTGTCTTGTTCCCACATGATTCTGGTAGAGAGTAATTCTCTTAATTTGCACTTATATTTCCAATGCTTCACTATTTATTCCTTCCAGGGACTTCAAAATTGCTTCTCTTCAAACTCTTTTTCTTCTTTTTTCAAACAATACCTATAAAAACAGCAAATCAATGAAAATTTAGAACAAAAATATTATTATTTACTACAATCACCTAAAACACAAACAAACTTAATTATGTACAATTTTAACTACAAATTTTACAAAATTATCAAACTAAACAACTAAAAATTACCTAAAATTTATCTATAAATCTACTACTAAAGTGGATTTATCACAATTGAGGTAGTTCAGTCAAAGTCCGGTATTGCTATTTCTCATAGAAATATGCCATTGACATTTTGGAGGAGACAAGACTAACAGATTGTAAGTCAGTTGACACCCCCATGGATCCCAATGTGAAGCTTCTACCTAACCAGGGAGGTATTGAACTCGGTGAAGGCAAGGTGATTTTCAACTTAGATGAAAATAATCATATGTATAGAGGAAGGGGGTATTAGTTTCACTCAAATGACAAACTCGACTTTCAAAGGGTGGGATCACCGCATTATAATCCTTTTCCAAGTCCGAATCGTCAAAGATTGGAAGCTCAACAAGAGTTCCTGTATCATCTCTGGGCAACCCGGACGATACACACTTAGAGTGGCAAGGCCCTTCGGATCCACCCAATCATATCGGTCAGCCCACCTCGGCACGGAGTAGTCAATGTTAGGATCCTCATCATGGGGCGCACTTGCAGATGTTGTATAATAGCTACTCGAGTCAGAATCACTACTGCCTTTTTGACCCGGAATTCAGAAATAACTCATCCACCTCGGCTTTAGTGAACCTATTATTTTCTCGATTCCCCAAATAATACTGAGTCAACCGTGAAACTAAGGCCGGGAGGCAGGGACCCCTCAAAATATCCATAACCCCATCACCGACTATGATCGTCTTAGTCCCGGGTTGATGGGAAGACTGACTACTAGATGGCCATGATGGGGGTCCAGGAGTATTTCTAAAGATTCCTCATTATCACTCATCTCTCTAATCAAAATCATGAAAAAAGCGAAAGGGAGAGGAATATGTACCTGTATCTCGGTTTTGATCACGAGGGGTAAGATGAGCAAGTTAAAACCATCCTGAGTTGATCACTAGAGTAAAAAGATTTTTGTCAGAGAAGGAAAGAGTCACCGAAGAAGCTTAGAGGAAAAAATTGGCAAAGTAACAAATGAGGGTCTCTCCCTCCTCCCCCTATTTATACGAACGGACCAAGGCCCATGAAATCAGTTAGGCCAGAAGTTGAATAGTCGCGATTGTTACAAAGTGTCGAGAAGAAACAACACGTTAGAATGCCAAGTCACCTCAGAAAATTCAAATGAACGCAACCTTTTAGTACCTCAGCCGATTCGCTCGCAAAGTCGGCCCAATTGATCAAGCTAGAAGTCAAACTACCCCGTTCCAACTCCAGTTGGGGGAATCTGTTACGGATTGGCCCAAAAAGGCCCAAAACCAACTGATCCAGCCTCTCAGAGCAAGTCGGCCCGACTACTTGCTAAATTCGGCCCGACCCAGCAAAAGTCGGCTCCAGTCTATACGACTACTAGATGTGAGAGCACCATAATACCTCTTACACCTCATCCCTTGGATAATACCTTGTGGATCAGGGCCCAAGGCCCAAATCCAATATATTCCCCTATAAATACTGTAGACGTCAGATGTCAGGTACGCATTAATCACACATTATTGCTATTATCTCGGACCATCACTGACTTGGGCGTCAGAGTGTCTTCGCAGGTACACCCCCCCACCGTTGTGAATCGACTTTTAAGACCCACTAGAGCAGAGACCCAAGTCCAAGATCTGGAGCCCCGAGTCTGAGTTTCATACTCTAACAGACATAATCTAAAAAAATTAACGAGAAAAAGAAATTACAATCGCGCCCATGGTAAATAAATACAACACAAGTAAAATGAAATCAAATTTCCATACTCCACCATAAAGAAAATCACTATGCCAAAGCCTCTGGTCGCAATTCGAGCTATCCACTCCGACTCGATGCGATAGCAGTTTTTTTGCAAGTGGAGTTAAAAAATTTGGGAGTTATTCGGGCTTTTAAAATAAAGTCTTGAGTCTTACATTTTGCGAGTAGCCTATTTTTTTTTGTGGATTTTATGGGCTACCCGTTCTTTTTGTGAGTTTTTACGAGTAATGGGATTATCGGATCAGGCTAAAAAAGCTCGTGAGTTATTCAGACTTATAAAATAAGAACTTGTGCCCTATGTTTTTGCGGTTTTTGCAGGTCATCCCGGTCGGGTTAACACATTTTGGTCAGCTTTACAAAAGCCCTTAGCCAGCAATAATAATAGCTCAAAGACCTTTATACGACGTAATGGAACATGCACCAGGTTTGCTTTGATCTCCACCAAGAATGATCTTCACTCCAAGTTTTCTACCCAAAAGCTTTTTTATTAAAGTTTTTCTCTCTGCAATTGTTTCTCTCTTCTCAAATTGTGTCTCTCTATACATTGCTTTCTTTCTGCGTGATTTGTTTGATCTATGTGAGATTGTTTGATCTCTCTGAGATTGCTTAATTCTTATTCCTATCCTTTAGTGGGTATTTATAACTTGTCTTTGAACCCAAAACTCTTGTAGTTGGCCGAGTCTCAAGAACGGGGTTGAACTACGACAGTTCTTAAGGGTTCCTAGAACTTTAAACTTTTTTCTAAAATGTTTCTCAAGTTATTTCAACTTGGATATCAGAAAATAAGCTCTTTCAATAGAGTAGAACAAGGATAAGAAGAGCAATGTTGTACGACTTGATTATGTTTAATAAAATATTTTAAGATGGTGATCTTAAGAAGCAAGTACTAGATTTTCAGAATAAGATTACAGTTGAATCTTAAGATCTTATGTAAGTCCTTTAATGATAAATATTAACTCTGAAACTCGATGCGAGCTTAAGATATGATTCTAAATGTTAAGTAAGAATTGTAATGATATGTAAGATGAGATACAAAGTTTAATGGAGAAGAGATCACAAACAAATTTCTCTTGGTTCACCCTTAACCACTTGGGCTACGTTCAGTTCCCACACACTGTTATATTTCCACTATTCTTCCAGAACAATTACAAGTATTCTTCTTAACGAGCCTCTTCAAGCGTCTTGAGTATTCTTCTTCACAGAGCCTCTCCAGGCGTCTCAAGTATTCTTCTTACAGATCCTCTCTAGGCATCCAAGTAATCTTTTAACTAGCTTGTCCAAGCTTCTCACAACTCACACCTATGCAAGATTCACTCTCTTGCTAGGTTGAGCAAATACAACAAAATGAGATGATGAAATGGATTTTCTTGAGATCCTTACACACACTGTATGGATGAACTATGAGATTATCAAGCTTGCTACAAATTGAAATCCACTAAAAAGCTCACAGAGTTGATAAACAAGGAAATGCAGTGGATAAGAAGCAGAGAAAATGATGAGTAATGTGGCTTTTTGCTTTGACAGAATTTTGGAATTGTTATGTGAAACTTCTCTTCTGCTTCTCAGGTGTCTTGATCTTTTTATAGCTTTTGGGTCAACATAGTTGTTATCTAGTCGTTGAGACTCCATCAACTCCTTTCTACATTTTGTGTCAGCACGTCATGCCCACCTCAGCATTCGTTATTTGCTTCTGATCTTAAGTTGAGAATTCTCAACTTGCTTCTTAACTCAGTTTGGTTCTTAACTTTGTATATGTCTTCTCAAGTCTTCTTAGATGATGTTTCTCTTTTTGAGAGCTTGAGACTTGATTCTGAGATGATTTTCTGTGATGATGAGTCTTTGTGCACTATTAAATCAAGCTTCTTATTATTATCAGACTTCTTGGATTGATTCAGTTACCTATCTAATTTCGTTTTCTGCATATTTAAGCATCTTAGTTAGACAATAATGGATCTTAAAATGACTTTGTAATTTTTACTAGCTTGAGGGGTTGTCATCATTAAAACGCTTGAGCTTAAGAGGGCTTGTCTTAACAACTCCATCTCTTTCTTATCCTTGAATTATCTTTGTCCCTTCTTTTTCTATCTATCTCTTCATCCTTTTTCAAATTTAGGTTCATCTTCTTCTACCTCTCTCCTAGTCTTTTATCTATTCTCAAATTTAAATTTATCCTACTCTACCTTCATCTTTCATCCTATTTTCAAATTTAAGTTCATCTTCTTGCACCTCTATCCTAGTCCTTTATCTTTTCTCTTCTTCCCTTTTTTTAATTTATGTTTGTTTATTATTTTATTGTATTTTAATTTTTACTTATTTTATATGCTTTTTAAAATAATAAAATAACCCCATCAAAATAGGGTATTCACACACTCCCTAAACCTATCACACCACATTTTTATAGTGTCAAAGAATTACCTTGTGTGTCACGAGGGTCAGCCCAACCTTAATGCTTCTAAAGTCATCTCTTTAGGCCCCCAAAAAATTATTTGTTATTAATATTTTTTTAAATAGTTAATAACTATTTAGTAAATAATATTAAATTATTAAGAATAAGTAAGTATTTTTTTCTGAAAATGTACCTCATTTATCATGACTTTATGTCTTCTCATAAATAATAATTATTAATTGATTCTAAACATAATTTCTATTAACAATGTTTCAAGAAAGACTAAATGGATTGCTTTTATTATCGATAGAAAAAATTAAATGAACTTGATTATAATAATTTAATAAATAAATTTTCAACTCAAAAGATCAAAGATAAAATTTAAATGAAGTTATAATATTCTAAAAAATATTTTCATTCAATTAAAAAGGCCTCATGAGAAAATTCACTTTAAGCCCAAAGAAACGTTGGACCGTCCCTAGTCACGACCTTGAGAAGTAGGGATTAGCTTTTTAACTTTTGTTTGTACACAAATTTAAGTGGTCGAAAAAATTGCTTGTAAGATCAATTAAAGGTCAAATATTTAGTTAAATACACACTATAACATATATACCTCTATTCATTTTTCACGAGAATTATATTAACAAATTATACCTTTACTTTATTATTTAATTGTAAAGATGTATTTGTTAATAAACTTGTTTTATTTATGGTTGTTCTGGGGTAGATTTGTGACTACCCACCCATATCGTCGTCGTCATTGCCGACATCTATTCCGACATGTAACCAGACGGTATCAGCAGGATATTACCTTCTGAGAAATCGGAGTCATATGTGTTGAGTTACGACCACGACAATATCCAAAGTGCTTGACCAAATGTTTGTGAGCATTACGATCGTCTATATGACTACTCAATAACGATGCATCATCTCGACACCTCGACAGTGCTAGGCGCGTGACACTACGCCCTGGTGAGCGCGTCGCCTCGGACATGTCAAAGACCGTTATTAGCTGTAACGGACTTTCCCGCCTAATTCTCCTTATATATACCCCGGATTTCACATTTCCAGGTACGCATTCTTTCTAATACAGTATTGTTACCCTGTGGAACTAATATCTTACGTTGAGCGTCGGAGTCTCTGCAGGTACACCCTGCTCCGCCGTGGAACCGCCGACAAGTCCGTCGTTGAAGCTTATTCTAGCACGAGAGGATCATCATGAAATTCTCCAAAGATCAATGGTTAATATGCCCTTACTTTTCATTAGAGATAGTACCTGTTTATTTATATTTTCAACTATTAACTTTATGTAATAATTATTTTTTCAGTCAATTTATACATATGAAAAGGAAATATATATGATAGAAAAATTATAATTTTAGATATTTTGGAATAAGACTAGTTATAGTATGAAATGTCTAAGTTTTGATGGATAACAACTTGAAGAATTTGTATAAGTCTTAGGATCTAACAAAGTCTGTAGTGCATAACTGCAGATCTTAAGAAGTATGATAGTCTTAAATATGATGTCAGAATAAAGTACTATAATGGTATAAAGTTGTCTTAGTCTAAAGCATTTCGAGTCTGAAGGTATCCCAAGTCTGAAGACTAATTCTTCATCAGACTCTATAACTAGAAGTTCATAATCTGCACTAAGACAATAATGAAGACTTTTCTAAAGTCTTTCCTTTGCTAACTGAGTCTTCACCAGTTTCAAAATTCAAATTATCTTCATACCTAGAACTCATACTACAAGCTTTCTATTTGAAGAATTAAAGCAAAATACATTTCGGAGCAAAAAGCACAAAAACACCAAAGCAGGAAGAATGTCAGGAAAAAAGGACAACTTGCTCTGCTCAAAAGTGAAATGGTCTGTCCATCGTACACTGTTGTAACTGCGTAAAGCACAACCAACGATTCCATGCATTAAATGCTAAGAGGAAAAAAGATTGAAAGAATATAGATCGAGAGATTTAAAAAAAAACATTCACGATGTCGGTTTGTTGACTCTTGTTCTTTCAGTTTTTTTTATTTTTTGAGGTATTCATTTCAATCGAGTTTTGATCTAAATCATCTCTAATAAATACTTTGCGCTTCATTTCTTTATATTCACACTCAATGTGTTTAAAACCAGAGTTTTTATCTTTCTTTCTATTATAATTTGTGATGAAGCTTGAGGAGGCTTTTCTGTGAAAAGAATACCTTGTAGGCCTGATAAGGCGCTGCTGAAGATTGTCTTGTAAAGCCTGAAGAGGCTGTGTAGAATACTTGTAAAAGTACCTGGTATAGTAAAAATCTTAATTGTGATAGGAACTGGGACGTAGTACCCATGGTTTGGTGTGGACCAGTATAATTTTTCTGTGTGATCTTTTGATCCTTTATTCTTGCTTTACATATTTTATCTAACAATGGTTAAATCTGTGTTATCTTAAATGCTTCTTTTAAAAATCTATTTCATAAACTGTTATTTGTGAGTCTAAAAATTTCAGACTCTGAGAAACTACTTCAGACTCGGTCTGAAGTAAACTTTACCTGTTTATTTTAATATAGATGTAAATTTTAAATGCTATTACCTAAAAGACATTTTAAATTAGACTTAATTGCATTTTTATCCCCTCTTATAGTTTATTTATGATTTTGGATCTCTCGTTTTTTTTTTTTTTATGATTTTAGTCCCCCCTAAATTTTTTAATTTTAAATTGGTGTTCCCTCTTCTACATACTCGGAGTCATAGAGAGACCAAAATTTTGAATGTTGTTTAGGATTAGAAATTTTAGGGAACCAAAATTGTAAAAAAAAAAAAAATAGAGGAGTCAAAATCACGGATAGATTATAACAGAGGGACTATAAAATGTAATTAATAACCATTTAAATTATAAAAATTGGGTAAGTCAGGTTTACATATATTTATTTTTTATGTTTTCCTAATGATAAAGCACATTTGAAGTTATTAGGATTGAGTGATTTTATAATGAAATTATTCAGATCTTTTTATGTTAAAAAAAACTAAGTATTGCTTTTTATAAAAAGTATTGCTTTTATATAAGATATCTTTTTTTACGGTTTTTATAAAAGATATCATAAAAGAATAAAAGTGTGCAGTCTTGAAACTTTTATAATCTTTATACTGATATTCACTAATTTCTTGAGTTGGCATGTTTAATTTCATTTTTATGTTTAATATATGTTGTTGAATAAAGGAATGTTAATAATTTGTTTTTTATCAACGGTTGGTTGAAGTAAATACTATATATTATATACTTGATTCCCAGCTCGAGTGTGGAAAATACATGTGACTTAAATCAAAATAAACTAACTGTATATTAAAATTATAATACCAAAAGATTAATTTAACTTAAAATTGGTTTGACTGGCTAAGAGAATTTGATCTTTAAAATTTAATTAAATATTTTTCAATATAATTATAAATATATTATTAACTATATTTAGGGATTAGAATAGGCCGAGCCGAGCTAGACTTTCCAAGGTCTGAGTCTGGCCTGCACCTTAAATTCATGACCTGAGTCGGGCCTGTTACCTGACATAGGCTTTATTTTATGGTCTGCGTCTGGTCTATTTAAAGTCTGACAATGCCTGAAAGCTTGTTTAATTAAAAGTCTATTTTATAGTAAGGTACTTGAATATATCATAAGCATATATATGAATAGACTTATAAGCTCAAGTTTTTTACATATTTAAATGTTTATACAAGCTAATAAGTATATAATTATAAGGAAAAGTAATACAAAATCTTTATGATAATAATAATAATAGCAATATAAAAAATATTAGTATTTCATTTATATTTAGTTAAATAGACCGGCTTGATAGGCTCAAAAGGCTTTTTCAATTGCCTGAAACCTGACCTGTTTTACTATATAGGCTTTTGAAAAAGTCTTGGTCTGACAAGCGGCCAGGTCTGTTCCCACCCCCTGACTATATGAAGCGTATGACAAACAAAAAATCCATAAAAAAATATTTATTGAAAAATTAGGTTAAATTATTTATTTGATTTCTATTGTACCTTTGAGATAATTTTTAATTTATAAATTTTATTCCTAGTTTATTTAATTTATATAATTTAAATTATTTAAAATAATTCTTACAGTCTTTAAATGGTATGAAATTAATTGGATTTAATTTTTAATAAAATACTAATAATTTTAAATGAAAAATTTAAATATATATTGAAAATTATTTTTAGTATAGTTATAATTTGACCTCTAAAGTTTTAATGAAAAAATTTCAGTATAGTTATAAATATACTAAATCCCTTCCTATTCATAATTAAGAAATGTAATTATAAAAAAATCATTTTTAAATTTTCTATTATTCCCTTTATTTATATCATTATCTCTCCCTAATTGTGGAACATTTGTTACTAATTAAATTTACCTTAAGGAGATAACTAAAAAAAAATATAATTAATAAACTTTCATCCGAATTTGGTTTTGGTCTCTAATTTTTTTTCGTTGGTTTTGGTCCCTAACGTTTTCAAATCATTGAAATTAGACCCTCCCGTCAACTTTAAATATAGGGGTGACGACAGGGACTAATTTCAATGATTTGAAAATTTTAGGGACCAAAACTAAATTCGGGTGAAAGTTTAGGGACCAAACCCGAATTTGGGTTTGGTCCCTAATCTTTATTTTTTATTGTTTTTTGTCCCTAACATTTTCAAATAATTGAAATTAGTCTCTGCCGTCAAATATGTTAAAGGGTGACGACATGGACTAATTTCAATGATTTGAAAACGTTAGAGATCAAAACCAACGAAAAAAAAATTAGGAATCAAAACCAAATTCGAGAAAGTTTATGGACAAAAACATATTTAACCCTCGAATGAATTATAACTAAAATGATTTGTAACATTTAATAAATCTAGCATGTTTTTTAACACCATTTCTTTTTTTAACTCAAGAGTGAGGAGGACCACGCATAAGGCAGAACCCCAAAATTCACAAGGTCCTTTAATTTTTACTCCTCCATACTTGCAAAAGCTGTAAGTACTCTATACGGTTCATAGGTCATACTTGACTAAGAAACATAAATCTTCCACCAACAAGCCTCGTCTTCAATTAGCAGCTATACCCCCAATCTATTCTTCCTTACTCTAAACAAACAACAACTCTCACATGATCACGAAACTCCATCATGCACTCAACCGTAACCAATCTCACATAAAGGGAAAGAACTGAACTCCCTAAACTTGGAACTTTGCAACAACTTGACCAACATATTATCTCATCAAAAATGTCCTCACCATGTAAACTAGGAGAGATAACCGATAAGGCTAACCAACACCCTTCTTCATCTCCTCCCCCATCACCCCATACTCCAAAATGCTCTCCCAATCTTCTCAACATGTTGCTTGCAGAGTTAAGAGTTCAAGCTGGAATTGCCCTTCCCCTGGTGGCCATGAACCTCGCTTGGTGTGCCAAGACAGCCATCACAACAGCCTTTTTAGGCCATCTTGGAGAGCTTACCTTAGCCGGTGGCGCACTCGGCTACACTTTTGCTAACGTCACCGGCTTCTCTGTCTTGAACGGTCTATGCGGTGCCATGGAACCCATTTGTGGACAAGCACATGGAGCTAAGAACCTCAAACTCCTTCACAAGACCCTTCTCATGACAACCCTGTTTTTACTACTGGTATCACTTCCCATATCTTTCTTATGGCTTAATGTTGACAAGATTTTAATCTATTTTGGCCAACAAAAAGACATCTCAATTGTAGCCAAAAACTATATCTCCTATCTCATACCTGACTTATTGGTTACCTCACTACTCTGTCCCTTAAAAGCCTATTTAAGCTCTCAATGCATGACTCTTCCTACCATGTTTAGTTCTGCTGTAGCACTAGCCTTTCACATACCAGTCAACATACTACTCTCAAAGTCCATGGGACTCAGAGGAATTTCAATGGCTGTTTGGATAACTGATTCCATAATTGTGATTCTTCTTGCCACATATGTAGTGATTCTTGAGAGTAGAAATGGTAGCAGAGGATGGAAGGAAGGAGGGTGGTGGGATCAGAGCATCATGGATTGGATTAGGCTTGTTAAGCTTTGTGGTTCATGTTGCCTCAACACGTGTCTAGAATGGTGGTGCTATGAGATTTTAGTATTGCTCACTGGCCATTTAGCAAACGCTAAGCAAGCACTGGGAATTCTAGCAATTGTGTTGAATTTAGATTTTTTGCTTTACTCAGTGATGCTGTCTCTATCCACTTGTGTTTCCACACGTGTGTCAAATGAACTTGGTGCGAATAGAGGTGGTCATGCTTATAGATCGGCACGTGTGTCTCTGGCAGTGGCAGTTATCTCTGGTTGTATTGGTAGTTCTGTGATGGTTTCTGTGAGGGGGATTTGGGGGACTCTGTTTAGCCATGACAGGGGAATTATAGAAGGAGTGAAGAAGACGATGTTATTGATGGCTTTGATGGAAGTGTTTAATTTTCCAGTGACGCTTTGTGGAGGCATAGTAAGAGGTACTGCTAGACCATGGTTAGGCATGTATGCAAATCTTGGTGGATTCTATTTCATAGCCTTGCCTTTGGGTGTTGTTTTTGCATTCAAGCTTCGACTTGGGTTAGCTGGACTCTTCATTGGACTCGTGATTGGTGTTGTGATCTGTTTGATTTTGTTGTTAGTATTTATTTCGAGAATAAATTGGGTGGAAGAAGCTAACAAGGCACAGACATTGGCATGTACCCAACAGGCGCAGGGAGTTCCTACAGATGAACCTGTTGAAGGCCGTGAAAATGATCATGTATAAAAGTGTGTTTGAAGTATCTCTATCACCCCAAATTCATATGTATCTTCAAAAGTAGGTAATCCTTTGTAGATATTTGTCTTTGTAGTAGTAAGGAATGTAGTTGGAAATTAGCAGATTAATGCATTTTAAATAAATAGGTAGAACAACTAGCCCGTTGATCTATTAATATAATTTTATCAAATGTTCAGAAGGCACTCACAGACTCAAAGCAAAACTATTTTGCTCACTCATACCTCTAAAGCATAATAACATTAATCATTCGTTTGTAAGTTGTAACCAGGGATTCTACTTCAAACCAAATGAGGAAATTCCAAAGATTATGTGTAATGCCAAAGATGTACGTTTTGGGACATTGACGTTTTAATTGCCGGTGAATCAAACAGATGTTATATATTTTGTTTTTTTTTGCAATTTTCCTATCATGCCCTGCAAGTCACATGTGGATTTGGATCACCATGAATATCTTTGTCATTAGGCGATTGGGCTGAGAAGTTGAGGCTTAATTACATGGGCCTTATAGAAAAAGGCCTATCTTTAACCCATGAGTTGACAACAAAATGAATCCAATACCACTTGATGAAGTGGCCTAGGTTTTGCTTTTAAAATAATGAAGAGTATCTATCTCACTTTTAGTCAAGATACTTCTGTCTTTTTCTCTTCTAGATCTAGGGATTTAGATTCCCATTTATTTTATCTGTACTTTATCTATCAGTATTCATCACTTAAGGCTGCCGCCTGCTATATTAGCTTACATGTTGCAGTATTAAGGCCTTTGTACTTGGACCTTTGGGCCTTTTTTCTTAATGCAGCTTTCCAGCGCTCTGTTGACCAAAAAAATAATGAAGAGTGGCCTAACTAAGAGTCTAAAAGCTAGGCATTTGGACCAAACAAAGAAAAGAGCTAGACCTTGAGTCTGTGCCACATCACAAGAAATCCACACGGAATTTTTTTTCCATGAAAAGATAAATGCATGGAAAATATTGCTCCTCTTGCTACAGTTTTTATTTTTTAATATCCCTACTTCAACTTCTTGACAGGATTTACGCAATTTTCTCAAAGAAGGCACTTTCCATATTTAATGCTAAGCTAACTTTATAAAATGAAATTGGTCCCTATCTCTCATTTGTGTAAGGGGGAGGGGAGGTTTTTGTAGTGATGGAGAAAAACTCTTATAATAAAAGAGAGAAAACTTATTTAAAATGGAAGATAATCTATCTAAGATGGGAGAGAAGGCTCCACAAAGAGGAAGGGGAGGAAATGACTGCAGTAATCATTTGTTGATTTGTCATTACTAAAAGAGATGCTCTCACATAATTGCATGTTCGAGTTCTATTAATAATGTATCAACACATAATTTGATAATATATAGTATAAGAAGTTTTACATTTTTAGGGTAAATTCATAGATATTAGATTAAAGATGCACCAAGATCATAAAATGCATCTGTTCCATCCTAAGCTTCAACAGGTAAATAAAAACCAAAATACTAATTTATTTGTTCGCATAATAATACTATAATGTCAAGTCTCTTTTTAATTTTTTTCAATGAAAATGCAACACTATTATTTACGGGACACCTCTATTTCAAAGAAAATTTCCTTTAAAATAAGTTTGTTTTAATAAAGAAGTTAATAAGGTGTTTACACTGTTGTGACCATCAGAATTACTGGATCAGAATCTGACCCATCATAATCATCTTGTGCGATATTAGCCTCTTCACAGCCTCTTTTTTGCATTCTTTTGTTAGTCTTGCACTCATCTACGAAATGGCCAAATCTTTGGCAATTGTAACATTGAATTTTCTTCTTATCAAACTTCTTTCTTCCACATCTGTGATGACCACCACTAGCACCTCTTCTTGATGAACTTTCAGCCTGGGTGATGATAAGAATTTGTAGGTTCTTGACCAGAATCATGCCCAACAGCAAAATCACCTCTGTAATTTCTTCCTTTGCCCCTCCCCCTTTTATACTTGCCTCTTTCTCCACCCATTTTCTTGCTTGTTTGGGCTTGCAAAGCTTGTTCTGATGAGCTTCCAGGTTCTCTTTCCATCAACCTTTGTTCATGGGCTTCCAATGACCCCTGCAACTCCTCCACTTTCAGCTCTTCAAGATTCTTGGATTCTTCAATAGCAACTATGTGACACCCTTCTATCCCAATAATAATAATATCATCAAATTGAATTATAGAGAAAATTAAAGTCAACGCCGAGGTAAAAAGGTTCACAAATCCTCTTTAAATAAATACTTAATTCAAATCCAATGTTATTTCCATGAAAGAGTAAAATCAATGTTTTCAAAAGCTAAATTATCAACAGAATAAAAACATAACTTGGTCATGTAAGACCCTTAAAAATAATCTTTCAAAATCTCTACATATTAAATAAAAGGAATAAAGCTCCTAGACACTAATCCCCGATGTCACACATATCAGAGCGAGACCCTGTCCCTTCAAAACTCAGCACTTTGAGTGTCATCTTCATCACCCTAGAAAAACCACAGAAGAGTACGGTAAGGAATGGAATACAAACATATACATGCAATACAGAAGGCTACCCTCATTCCCACCCATCACCATACATATCATCATCTAATTCACATACTATTGATTTCACATATCGGGTTCATACACATATAATTTCACACTTTCATAATGTAAATTCACACTTCTCAAACAATCATCATTACCAATGATGGCCTTACCGTTAACACCACATAGTAGGTTGCACCCACTCGATGGGCTCGTGCAAAGACATCCGCCCCCAGGTTGCACCCCCTCTATGGGCCCGTGCAAAGATATTCGTCCCTTGGGTTGCACCCCCTCTATGGGCCCGTGCAGCGAGTGTTCCCCCATCATGGTCTCATTTCACACACCAGGTTCATACAAATAGAGGTTCACACATTTACACAATCTCAATTAAGGCATATGCTCACACCATGCACATGTACAACATCTATCCTAAGAGTCATGATTTGGAACTTCGCACAATGGGCTCACCTCATCAATCCCCTTAGTTGTTACCAATGATGGCCCTACCGTTAACACCACACGGTAGGTTGCACCCCCCTCGATGGGCCCGTGCAAAGACATCAACCCCCCAATGACGACTCTACCGTTAACACCACACGGTAGGTTGCACCCCCTTTATGGACCCGTGCATCGAATGTCCCCCATCATGGTCACCACCCTTTGTAGGGCATGCATCTCATGTATCACACCTCATATGCTCATGCTCAATGCATCAACATCATTTTATACATTTCTCATACAACACCATCTACTCCATTCCTTCCACATCACATCTTGAATAAAATGCACGAAGAACATCAATATAAGATAATCACAAAACCATAATTCATGCCACAGTTAATGCACTATATACATCCAATTTAATCTCATCAGTTCCATAAACAACTCATATATTACGCAAACATCCGTCTCAATTTCGCGTTTTAAGAAAAACTATCAAAAGTTTGGAAGAAATCTGTTGAAATTATAATTAAAAGCTTAATCCGCGTTTCTGTGCTTCACTTTGCGCTCAGTGCAAGTGGAGCGCATGTTCCAGAGAGCTATGCTCCATCCTGCGTTCAGCGCAGGTGGAGCGTAAGTTCCAGAGAGCTACGCTCCATCCTGCGCTCAGCGCAGGTGGAGCGTAAGTGTCGTAGAACGCGACTGCACCTACGTTTTTGCCCCTTTTAACCCCCTTCTTCAATCCCTACTCAATTCTTTAAGTTCCTAACTTGTTTAAGCACATTTTTACCGATTAAATTCACTGAAAACATCAATTATTCCTACGGATTACCATTAAATCAACAATTGATCAATTATGAAATCTCACCCCCAATTCCTAATTTGACCCCTTTTCGACAATCTCGCTTTCATCATCCAATACATCAGGCACATAACATCAAAATATACCAATCAACATCAAACAGAAAAATTTCAACATATAAATCATCCTTCAGATTCAAAGATTAGAGATCCTAGAGGGACTTATGGTTGCCCTCACTACCCAAGCACTCCAGTACACACATATAGTTGCACCCCTTCCCCCCGTACCTTAGAGAGGACGATCAACGACGAACAGCAAAATTCCTCTCGATGATCTACACTTCGGCACCTCCCCCTCGTAGAGTCGCTTCTCTCCTCTCTATAGTGGGTTATCTGACGTTTGAAAATAGATAGGGTGAAATAGATAACCCTTCTCTTATTTTAAATATCTAATTGGGCTGGGCCTACTCCAACCCACCCATATCCCTTTTTAATTAAATAATATGGTTTCCGATTAATAATAATAATAAAGGTAATATTAATACTATTACTTTTTCATTCTATTTTATTTTATTTATTCTAGAAATATTAGGATGTTACAAACTACAATGCGATCAAATTTGGGAGACAAGGTTCTGAGGACTTTTTCAATAATCATCAAGTCTGTGAATTTCTCTCCACAAGATTTCATCAAATTTGTAAGAGTTAGCACCCTTGTAAAATAATCTCCCACACTTTATTGGCTTTCCATCTGTAGCATCTCATACTGCCCCCTCAAAGTCTGCAACCAAAATTTTTTAACCTTGTCTGCACCCGCAAAGCTCTTCTCCAAAGTGTCCCATGCCTCTTTCGCAGTGGTTGCCGCTGCAATTTTCTCAAAATTTGCTCCATCTACACACTGATGAATGATGAACAGAGCCTTGCAATCCTTCTTCTTGGCATCTCGATGAGTATATCGTTGTGCTTCGGTTGGGTTGTCACCAAGTTCTTGGTAACCATTTTTCACTACATCCATGACTTCTTAAAAGCCAAATATAGCTTTCATCTTGACACACCACTTCTCATAATTGTCAAGATTCTTGCCATCAAGAATCACTACAAGAAAAGTTGCTTTTTATGACGTCAACATTCGTCATTAAAAGCTTAAAAATATGTCACTAAGAGTATATTGTAACAATATTTAAATTTGTTACCAATCGTCACTAGAAGTCGACTCACTAATGTATTAGTGACGAAATTTTGTTTTTGTCATTAAAAGTAGTATTTATTGTGACAAAAAATATTGTCACTAATATTTATACATATAGTGACAAAAATAACTTGTCACAAATATACACAACAATAGTGATGACTTAATCGCCACTGTTAAGAGTTTACAATAATAATTATAATTACTATTAATATCAACTTTTTTTCGTCACAATTACTTTTTGTTTTCAATTATTATCGTTTTAATGCCACTAAATTATTTAAAATAATTATTTGATTGTCAATAAATTGGATTTAAATGTCATAATGTAGAAATATTTATTTTTTAAAATGTTAAAATAAATAAAAATTAAAATAAATAAATGTTCAAATAATTAAAATATAATATTAAAAATATAAACCATTCATTACATGTTCAATGATAGTAACTACAAATAAATATCCAACAATGCAGCCATTTGACGTTTCATCTCTTCCGCAATATGTTGCTTCATATGGTCTTGTTGTGTTTGTAAAGCTAGTCGTTGAGATTCAATCAAATCATGTTGGGATTGCAATTCATTTTGAAGTTGGATATTTGTCTCCTCTTGCTTTTTTGTAACATCAGTTAACTTTTGCACTTCCATCTCCAAATCATTTGCTCGCATAATTACTATTAATATCAACTTTTTTTCGTCACAATTACTTTTTGTTTTCAATTATTATCGTTTTAATGCCACTAAATTATTTAAAATAATTATTTGATTGTCAATAAATTGGATTTAAATGTCATAATGTAGAAATATTTATTTTTTAAAATGTTAAAATAAATAAAAATTAAAATAAATAAATGTTCAAATAATTAAAATATAATATTAAAAATATAAACCATTCATTACATGTTCAATGATAGTAACTACAAATAAATATCCAACAATGCAGCCATTTGACGTTTCATCTCTTCCGCAATATGTTGCTTCATATGGTCTTGTTGTGTTTGTAAAGCTAGTCGTTGAGATTCAATCAAATCATGTTGGGATTGCAATTCATTTTGAAGTTGGATATTTGTCTCCTCTTGCTTTTTTGTAACATCAGTTAACTTTTGCACTTCCATCTCCAAATCATTTGCTCGCTTTTGTGCAATCTCAAATTGATTTTGAATAATTTGCTTATCTATAATCTTTTTTGTTATTGCTGCACAACCTACACCACGAGAGTGGTTAGGTTTTTTTCCTAGGACAAGTTCAAATTGTTTAACTAATGGTACAGGAGCCTTTGAAATTTCCTCTTGATGTACCTCACCAGCATCCTTTAAATTTTCTTGTAACATCCCGCAAAATTAGGAACTTTAATAACTCATTAGGCTAAAAATAAGATAATCATGTATTGGTAATTAAGGGAAAGTGAGTTGGGGAATTAAAGGTTGAAAGTGGATTATAAAAACTAAGTTAGAATTCCATTCAAGTTAAAATGAAGAGTTTTTGGTTGCTGGTAATCGATTACAGAGGGTATGTAATCGATTACCCGAGAGCTAGTTTTTAGGTAATCGATTACTCACAGGTTGTAATCGATTACCTGAGGGCTGAGTTTTTGGTAATCGATTACCAAGGGTTGTAATCGATTACCAGATTCCCAGAAACGTTTTCTAGTGTAATTTTATCTCTGGTAATCGATTACAGCACTATTGTAATCGATTACCAGTTGTCCAGTATATAAGCCCGAGGCATGCAAATCAGAATTTTACTTTGTTCTTTCTTCTCCCCTTCTAACCCTAGAGAGAGAGCGAGTTAGAGAGAGAAACATCAATTGAAAGCTTAGGAAGGGATTTTGACGCTAGGATTCATCAAGGGAACCTTAAATTCATCAATTCCTCCTTTGATCTTCAAGAATTGGTGAGTAAAGTTCACACACACACTCCCTTGTGATTTTGAGATTTTCCCCAATGTATGAACCCTACTCTCTAATCCCCTTTCTATTTGAGTATTATGGTTAGAATAGTATTGTTTGCATGAGATTGAGTAGTTGTTGTTAGATTTTCATTGAAAACCTTAGGGTAGCGAGATTTACGAAAGTAGCGAGATTACGAAATTGACGAAATGCTCAATGTATGAACCCTACCCCTTCGATTCCCTTTCTATTCGGTTAAATTGATTGGATTTATGATGTTTGTGCTAGAGTTGAGTAATCAATGTTTAAGTGTTTGGAAAATCTTGGAATGGCAAAGTTACGAAGCTTTCGAAATGTCCGAAATCTCGGTTCTTATTGTCGATTCATGTGTGCTAGTTCGATTATGTGTTAGTTAAGCCGGCCTTGTGCTGTGAGTTAAGAATTTAGTTATAGTTGTGGGAGTATCCTCTGAGTTCAGTTGATGGTGTATGCACTGAGTACAGTTGTGGGAGTATGCTCTGATTTCAGTTGTGGGAGTATGCTCTGATTTCAGTTGTGGGAGTATGCGTCGTGTTCATGTTGTGGGCGTATGCGTTGTGTTCATGTTGTGGGCGTATGCGCCGTGATCAGTTGAGGACGTATGCGCCACAGCCCGTCGGCTGGGTTATGCCGATTATGTGCCTTTATGTTTAAGTTTTCTATCCTGTCAAGTACTAAGTGTTGAGCTAAATTTATAAATTATGCCAATTGAGTCAATAAAGACATGATGATTCAAGTGATTAGAATAGTTAGGTATGTATTATGAATTGTACTAGGTGTTGCATTGCATATCATTGTTTCTTCACTCTGCATGTTGCATACTTTGCTCGCTGAGACTGTAGTCTCACCCCACTTTTCGGGGATATACTCTAGTTTGTGCAGGGAAATCCTAGGTTAAGGTGAAGGAGTGAATGGAACTTTGGAGAGGAACTCTACTCCTAAAGAGAAGAAGTGCTAGTATGAGTAGTTTCTTTTGATAATGATAGTTAATAAATTTTCATTGTATTCGAATCATGTTTAGCCATGGAGGCTTAGTCATAGATATTAATTGTATTTGATTTATTCATGTATGTAATTAGTTTCAGCTTAAGCAAATCGTTGGATAGCCTAAGCGATTGTTTGATGATATCGAAATCGAAGCGAAATAATTTCAGAAATTCAGGAATAGTGTCTCCAACGAGCACTATTTATGAGTTTAGAAATTAGGACGTTACATTTCCTATTAAAAGTTCAACAAAAATAATTACGGGTTTAACAAAAGAAATGAAAATATTGTCATACTAATACTCACAAACTGTATACAGGTCATGTTCTGTGATGGGAAATATGAAAGAGCACCAAAAGAGCAGAATGAATTAAACTTGACAAAGCTTCCAAAAGAAAACATGGCATAGAAGTACCAAGACATATTTTTGCAGCTATCAACAAATAAAGAATGGCTACGACTATATTGTAGCTTGAATGATACATTATAATAATTAAATAAAAATAAGACACGTCCAAATAAAATGAATAATCCTTCAAAAAAGGATAGGCATGACCATATTACAAAAAAAAAGTCAAGGCAACTTGTGAGAAGAACCAAATAGTTGGACAACAAGAATTTGTCCTAAGCCATCCAAAAAATTATCAATGAACGTTATGCATCCCAATAACAAACCAAATTGTAGAAATCAATACTCTATGACAGTATACCATGATAACACCTAGAAGCCGTGAACTTGCATCAAAATTGAAAAAGAATGACAAGAATAGGAAAGGAACATCCATAGTGATGCATAGAACTCACAAGGGCAACAAAGGATATCCACCCAGAATACACCAAATAGGTGCTACCAGCAGTATTGCAAAAATCACTATATAAATATATCTAATTCAAATTAATACTTATACAATTAATGTTTAAAAAAACCAGCAGGCATCACACAAAACAAAAACTAGATTCAACATTAACAACGTAAGCATAAAACATTCCACTTAAAGAATCAACAGTGTGCCTAAAAAAATAGCAAGTTAAACAATAGACCGCGCACTTGCACAGAATGACAACATCAAGAGTTTAAACATTTTTTTACTTACCATATTTTCTTCTCCATTTGGAATGGACCAAGTCCCATTAGATCTCATACGTGTGGCCTTCCACACTTCCACACCATCAGGCCATTCACCATTTTCTGAACCATTTTTCTATTAAAAATTAATAAAAGGTTAAAAGATAAATTGAATATTAAATAATAAAATAATAACATAGGTTAATTTATAAATAAAACAAAAGGGAAAAATTATAAAAAAGAATAGAAATATATAATGGTTGTCAGTATTATATATGCTAAGATCAAGTCCTATATAGAAACAATTAAACACAACATATAAAGAGAGTAAATTTTATATACAATGCATAAAGAAATTAACATAAATACACAAAAGAAATTATGTTACCATTTCAAATGCCTTTTGCACAATTGATTTTGTGTCCGTAACGGATTTTATCTCTTGCTTACTTCTATTTGCTTTATTTTTCAAGCTCCTTTCCTATATGAATGTGAAAATCATTTCATATTGTATATAAAACCATAAAAAAATTTAAATTCAATATAATGAAATAATTTCATATTGTTTGATATCTACTTTTTATGCTATGAACAGTGTGTTATGCAACCAAATGTGAAATAATTATCTAGAAACAATCCTTAAGACAATAATAAAAGAGGAAGGAGTAATACTATGGGTCTGAGTGACATTAAAAGGGATGGAGTCATGTTCCATGTGTTCCTTCTAAAGCCCAGGAAGATAAATTCAGTAATTTTTTACTTTGAAAGCTCCAATAGACTAGCTTCCAACTTTTGTCGGCACATAAAGACTTATTTAATTTTATTGTTATGAAATCAAACACGTAACACCAAGCATCCATTCAATTCCATTACTAATAGCAATTGTAGCTCTCACATTATAATTAAAAGAAACAAGGAAAAGAGAGGTAAACCTAAAAAAGCACTCCACTTTTTAAAAGAAACAAAAACTCATCAGGAAAAAAATGTAAATAAAACAATGTATGGTTTTTATGCAAGTTTAAAACTCCCAACAAGCAATTACCCATCAGCAACATTAAATTCCCTTTTACAAAATTTAAAATATAAATCTTTTTTTTAGATGGGCAATTCAAAAATATATATACATAAACTCTTGAGGAGGAAGTTGAAGAATGGAAAGGGACATCCTACCGTGTCA
The DNA here is from genome assembly GCA_026901365.1 of Sesbania bispinosa. Taxonomy (NCBI): domain Eukaryota; kingdom Viridiplantae; phylum Streptophyta; class Magnoliopsida; order Fabales; family Fabaceae; genus Sesbania; species Sesbania bispinosa. The sequence continues at coordinate 237,078 of QLOH01000730.1, forward strand.
CAGAATGACTATGATTTCGAAAAAGCTGTAATAATCCATTTCCCCTACTAGATCTGAACAAGCTTGTAGCATGAATGAAGAAGCCGTCGCGATGGCCAGTGTGAGATGTAGCAATGCAGTGTGCAAAGGAGAGGGAGAAGGAGCCACCGGTGCTGCTATGGTGATAGGCAGTTATGGAAGAGGCAAGGAGCAGGGTTGAGATGAGTGGATGAGTACAAGGTAGAGATGAGTAAAAGTAGTTAGCGATAATTTGGGACTCTGATAGTTAAACAAAAAGGGTATGGATTCCCCTGGATTTTTTTTAGCCAAATCGCGCGAAAGTATGGCGGCTCTATTTAATCAAATATTTATGATATTTATGAAATGAGATATTTATGCTAATCAAATATTCAGATGGTTGGAACTAAAAGCTAATATATCAATCAATTGAATTTGAATTGAATTAAAGCAAATGTAATCTTATATTGAATTGAATTATTTAAACAACAAAGCTAATGTAACAATTATTTGAATTCAAATTTGAATTCAAAATATAGTTGAAGCTAAATTAATATAACACCCAATTGAAGCTAATGTAACATGTAAGTTATTTAAAGTTATTTCAAATTTATCATATATATTTTTTCTATTATAGGTATGGGGTTAGATAAAAGTTGGATGCAAATTATTGATAGGACGAATTCTTTATATGATAAAGGAGTTTGTGAATTTCTTGAATTTGCATTCAGTGGTTTTAAAGAAGGAAAGTTGCTTCGTTGTCCGTGTAAAAAATGCAATAGTAGTCTTCATTGGTCTCGAAAAATCATATATGAGCACTTGATCACAATTGGGATAAAAAGAGACTATGTTACTTGGGAGCATCATGGAGAAGTAGTGAGTGAATATGATGATGATGATGATGTTGATGGTGATGGTGATGGTTATGATGATGATGACGACAACGATGATATCCAAAGAAGTAATGATGGGATCCGTGATATGTTACATGATCTCGAGAGTGTTGTCAATATTGAAAATACCTTTGAAGGCAAGGAAACAGATAATTCTAGTAGCTCAAATAGTAACAAGAAGAATGAAGAAGCTGATAAATTTTATAGACTACTGACAGGTGTTGAACAAGAATTATATCCTGGTTGTGATAACTTCTCTAAGTTATCATTTATTGTTCAGCTATTAAATATCAAATGTCTCTTTGGCTTGAGTGCAAAGGCAATTGATGCTTTACTTTCTTTATTAACAAAAGCATTTCCACAAGGGAATAAAGTTCCTGTGTCTTACTTTGAGACTCGAAAACTTATTCATGACCTTGGACTTGATTACACAAAAATAGATGCATGCGTGAATGATTGCATCCTTTATCGAGGTGATTATTTGCATTCTACATCTTGTCCAACTTGTGGTGTTCCTCGATATAAAAATCCCAATAAAAAATTACCCCAAAAGGTCATGCGTTATTTTCCTTTAGCACCAAGGCTACAACGATTATATGTGTCTCCTGATACTGCTACAGAAATGAGATGACATGAGGATAGACTATTTAAAGATGAGCAATTGAGACATCCAGTTGATTCCATTGCTTGGAAGAGTTTTGACTCTAAATATCCATCTTTTTCTGCAGATCCACGCAATGATAGGCTTGGACTAGCTAGTGATGGTTTTAATCCATATGGAAATATGAGCACTTCATATAGTGTGTGGCCAGTAGTTTTAATTCCTTACAACTTACCACCTTGGATGTGCATGAAAGATCCTTACTTCATAATGTCACTACTTATTCGAGGCCATAGAGCTCCCGGAAATGATATTGATGTGTATTTACAACCTTTAGTTGATGAATTAAAAGAATTATGGGAGATAGGTGTGGAGACATACGATTCGTCAACCAAAGAAACATTCAGATTATATGCATCAATTTTATGGACCATTAATGATTTTCCTGCATATGCAAATCTCTCAGGATGGAGTACTAAAGGAAATTTTGCTTGTCCTTGTTGTAAAATGGACACATGCTCCTTAAGGCTACCAAATGGGAAAAATTTGCTTATATGGGAAGTCGCCGGTTTTTACCACTTGATCATCCTTAGAGAAATAATGCAAAAGTCTTTGATGGTAACAAAGAAAAGCGATTGGGCCCTACACAATTATCTGGAGATGAAATATTTGAACAACTTCAACATTTTGACCAGGTTAGTGTTTTTAACTTCCCATCTAGAATTTTAGTTACAATTATTTTAGTTATAGTTTTGTTATTAGTTATATTTGTTCATGATAAAATCTTTGTAATCTTATCCATTTAAACAAACATTAGTTATAGTTTTGTTATTGGTTATATTTGTTTATGATCAAATCTTTGTAATCTTATCCATTTAAACAAAAATTAGTTATAGTTTTGTTATTGGTTATATTTGTTCATGATCAAGTCTTTCTAATACTTAAGATAACACAAAATCATTGTACTCTCATCTATTTAAACAAAAATTTAATTATTATGGTTAGATAATTCAATTTTTATTAGATAATAAGTTCTAGATCTATAAGTTTTGAAAATTTATAATTTTAAATCGAATAGTCAAATATAAAATAAGAACTATAAATATTTTTTTTTTATTTTTCATTGAATTCTAAATTTTTATTTGTCTTTATTTAAAAAAAAATATTTATCTTCTTTTATCTATCTTATTTCAATAACAAACTTTTCTATGTGTTTAGGTTATATTTGGTAAATTTAAAAGAAAAAGAAAGCGAGGAGAGATTCAGTTACCTGGAAATTGGAAGAAAAGTATTTTCTTTGAGTTGCCTTATTGGAGATACTTGAAAATTCCACACAATTTGGATGTCATGCATATTGAAAAAAATGTATGTGACAATATAATAGGAACATTGATGAATCTTGAAGGGAAAACAAAGGATAATATTAAATCTCATTTTGATCTAGCATACATGGGCATACGACCTGAGCTTCATGCAACCATGATTGGAGAAGGCAAATATACATTCCAACATGCATGTTATACTATGTCAATGGAGGAAAAACGAGCCTTTTGTCAATTTTTAGTTGATTTGAAGGTTCCTTATGGCTATTCATCCAACATTTATCAATGTGTAGATGCCAAAGAGGGAAAATTATATGGCATGAAATGTCATGATTGTCATATATCTTTACATCAGTATCTCCCACTTTCAATACGTGGTGTTCTACAAAAGGAAGTTTGTGAGGCACTAATTGAATTAAGCTTCTTTTTTAGGGAGTTATGCTCTAAGACATTGTGTACGGAGAACTTGAACTTGCTTGAGAGAACAATAGTTTTAACCTTATGTAAGTTGGAGAAAATATTCCCTCCATCATTTTTTGACATCATGATTCATTTGCCCATTCACTTGGCATATGAGGCAAAGATTGTCGAGCCAATGCAATATCGTTGGATGTATCCTATTGAAAGATATTTGTGTAGGCTTAAGTCATATGTGAGAAATAAGGCTCGTCTCGAGGGATCTATTGCTGAAGCCTATATTCCACAAGAATGCTTGCATTTTTGTTCAAGGTATTTGCATGGAGTTGAGACGGGACTGAATAGAGATAGACGGAATTTTGAAGGTGATCTAGATTGATTGAATAGATCAAAGTTGAAAATGTTTTCACAAGTTGGAAAACCATTACATGGAAAAAATATGTGGAGTTAAATTTAGTGGAATGGGAGCAAGCAAGAAATTATGTTCTTAAAAATTGTGATGAAGTATCACCCTTTATTGAGTAAGTGTTTTTCTTTCTAAACTAGTTTTTTACATTTATTAAAAATGTATATAATTATCTATAAACTTATATATTACGTTTCAATGACTAGATTGCATAAGGAAGAATTAGAGAAAGTAAACTTACAACACGTGGAACAAAGACATGAAAAAGAATTTTACAAGTGGTTTAAAAAAATAGTAAGTATGACTTTATATTTTTCAATTATTATATAATTAACTTCAACAAATGTTAACATATTTTTTTTCAACAGGTTACAGATTTGAAAAGGGATTGGGGAGAAAGTATAGATAATTCATTTGTTCACTTGGCTTGTGGACCTGATAAACGTGTTTTAAGATATACAAGTTATCTCATAAATGATTGGAGGTTTAATGTAAAGGATCGTGATATGCAGTTGAAATCACAAAATAGTGGAGTTTTAGTCAAAGGTGATGAGAATGCAGGAATTCTAGACTATTTTGGTGTCTTGACAGATATTATTGAATTGAGTTACCGTCATGGAAACAATATTATCTTATTTAAATGTGATTGGTGGGACATGTCTTCCAAAGGAAGAGGATATAAGGAAGATAAATACGGATTTGTTCTTATCAATAGTAATCGTAAGTTGAAAACCCATGAGCCATATATCATAGCTAGTCAAGCTCAACAAGTGTATTATGTTAAAGACACCAAAGATCCTAACTGGTTGGTTGTTGTTAAAACAAAGCCTCGAGATTTTTATGATATTCCCGAGGAGCCTACAAATGAGGCGTGTCAAGAAAATGAAGAGATTGGTTTGATCCCCTTTTCTAGTGCACATGATATTGACCAAGTATTATCTTTGAGTAGGAATGACTTAGCAAATTCTACAGTTAATGGAAGTCCAGTGATACCTATAGAAGTTGTTGACAATGAAGAAGAAAGTGATCAAGAGATTACTGATTCAACGGAAGATGAGGAAAATAATGAGATCGATGAAGATGATAGTGATGATAATTAATTAAAATTTTATGTTATTGATATAAAAAAGTTTGTTATTAACTATGATTAGTATTTTTTAATTACATTTTATTTTTAATGCATAATTGTTTTAGTACAAATTTACCCTTAGTACTTAATATCTAAATTATTTTAATTAAAATTAAATATGATGAATGTCACCTTAATCTTGGTCATGCACCAATATTATTTTAAAATATTAATAAAATAACAATAACAATCTCCTCCAACACCTATTTTAAATTTGAATCTTTAATTTGGAGAGTAAAAAGATGACTCTTTCCATTATTCACTAGTGATATTCTCTCTTGTAATTTTTTATTTAAAATTGTTATCCACATTCATTGTATCCCCTTAAATATCTCTCAACCTAACTAACTCATCACCTTCCATCTTTATCTCAAAAACAGTATCAATTTTTTTTAAAAAAATTTTAGACTATTCACTTATCTCGACATAGTATCCTTATCCATAATTGTTTTTATTTTTTTCTATTATTGCTTCATTTCAAATTTGATAAAATTTCAAAAATATTTTTTTACTTTTTAAATAGTTCAAATTTTTTCTTATCTAATCATATTCATGTTGTTTGAAATTCTCCTTATCCTTTCCTTTTTTTTTATTTTTACCTTAATCAAAAAATTCAAATTTAAATCAAGATATTCAATTTTTTTTTATTTTTTTGAAGTTTTGTCCTTTAATACTAAAAATTAACGTTAAATAAAGAAAATGTTTTTTTATCATGAAGTTCTATAAAAATTGATCTAAATTAATTATTTTCAGATATTATTATTATTATTATTATTTATATAATCTAATTCTACAATTTGAATTCAAATCAAATGATTTTTTTTATTATTTTACCTTATCTTATCCTAGTTAAGTTACGTTAAAAGAAAATCTTTTCTAATTTTTATATTATTTCTTTGAGTAAACTGTCACATCAGTCCCTGACTTTGTACGCGTCTTTTGTAACATCCTAAATTTTATTAAGTAAAATAAAATTAAGATTAATTAATAGAGTAGAAGAAATAAATAAATAAATAAATAAATAATATTAATGAAATTAAAATATTTAATGAGTAAGGGTTATCTAATAAGAAATAATAAAAGTAATAAATATGATAAGTGGGTAGAGGATGGACCCAAGCCCATTAAGCGTTTAAGTATTTAAATAGGGAAAGGGTACCAATTCACCCTAATCCTTATTTTTCAAATCGTCGGAGAGCGAAGAGCCAAGGAGGGGAGAAACTACATCTCAAGAGGAGATTGCTGAGTGATCGAGAATCAAGACCCAAGAATCAAGATTGTTGCAGTTTGATATTCGCTTAAGGTACGGTGGGGAAGAGGGTGCTGCTTGTATATGCATGTAGGGGTGAATGGGTAGTGAGAATAACCTTTAAAGATTAATAATTGAAATCAATATGTGAATATGTGTTGTTTTGTGATGAAAACTATGGATTGTTGATTGTTGTATGATTCTTGATGAATCTTGAGTGGATTGAATGAAAATAATGATAACAGTGAAAATGGGTTAAACAAGGGTTTAGAGATAAGGAACCATAATTGATTAGATGTTAAATTTATTAAAAATTATAGGAATGATTGTTGATTTTAGTGAATTTAATCGGTAAAAACGAGTTTAATTGAATTAGGAACTTGAGGAATTAAGTAGGGATTGAAGAAGAGGGTAGAGGAAAGTCATTCCCGTTTTTACACAGAGCTGCGAATGTAAAATAGTGACTGCGGATTCGTTCACCGTTTGATCGGGCTGAAATTTTAACAGCTGGTTTGGAACACCTGGTTATTCATTCTTAACGGTTGGATCGTCGATACGAGGTCTAGGTTAGGATATATTTAGTTCGCACTAGAGGAAAGTTATTCCCGTTTTTAGATAGAGCTGCGACTGTAAAACAGTGACTGCAGATTCGTTAACCGTTGGATCGGGCTGAAATTTTAACAACTGGTTTGGAACACCCGGTTTTTCATTCTGAACGGTTAGATCATTGATATGAAGTCTAGGTTGAGAGATATTTAGTTCGCACGGTAGCTGTAGATTTGGGGTTTTTATTGATGAAATTGAGTTGGATGTTTATTGTTTTGTGGATTGCTTGATTAATTAGATGTTTAGAGTATAATGATTGTGGATGCTTTAGGATGATGATGATTAATGATGCTTGATGATGCTATATATTTGATGTTATTTGGAATGCATATGGTTGGTTAATATGCTATGTAAATGATGTTATTGGGAATGCATGTGGTTGGTTAATATGTTATGTAATTGACGTTATGTTGGAATGCATATGGTTGGTTAATATGCTATGTTATTTGGAATGCATGTGGTTGGTGAACATGCAATATAATTAATGATGATGTTACTTGAGTTGTGCGGGCCCATAGAGGGGGTACAACTTAAGAGAGATGCCTTGAGCATGTGTGATGAGACCTGGATTGTGCGGGCCCATAGAGGGGGTACAATTCGGGAAGTGAACTGAGTTGTGCGGGCCCATAGAGGGGGTACAACTCAGGGGATCAAGATGGGGCGTTCGATGCACGGGCCCATAGAGGGGGTGCAACCTAGGAGTAATTGTACTGGCCCATAGAGGGGGTGCAACCTAGGGTCGAATGTCATTGTGCGGGCCCATAGAGGGGGTACAACCTACGGATTGTGTGTGGTGACTCCGGTAGACTATCTTGGTACTAACTAGAGTGATTGACAAGGTGCACCCATTGTGCGGAGTTCCAAGTCATGATCTTTGGGTAGATGATGAGATGAGTGCTTGTGCATGTAATATTTGGAATACTCAACGATGGAATTGAGTTATTTGATAATGTTAATGATTTTTGGTGTATGTATTGATGAGTGATATATATGATGATATTCGAGTTCTATTATGATGATGAATGGGTTTGGTGAATACATGATGGATATATGCATGTGTTATAATTGGGAGTGATGGTGTGAAATATATATGTTGATATAGATGTTTAACTATATGTTGAATTTTGGGATGATTGTTATCTGATGGTTTATCTGATGTATTGGTGGTATGATAAATGATGATGTTGTTTATATGTGGGTGAGGATATGGTAGCCTCCTATGTGTATATATGGGTAGTATTCTTTTCCTCACCGTATTACTGTGGATATTTTTACAGGTGTTGATGAGGACACGATTGGTATCGAGTTTGATTAAAGGGAATGTGCTCTAATAGATGTGACATTAGGGTATAATTTTAGGGGTCTTTATTATGTTTCTAGTTAGGAATATTCTGTTGAACTATTTTGGATGTCTTGTACGACAAGTAGGATGTTTAGTTGTTTTATGTTTTATTTTGAGATTCCGCTGCATAAGTGTTTGGATTATATTTGAAGTTTATTTTTATTTAATTAAAGCTGTTTTCGAACTAATGAGGTTTTGAATAAGAGCGTTTGTGAACCTTTTTACCCATCGAGGGACATCATCTTTTCTACATTTCAATTTATCAAACATATAGGAGTATGGGGTAGAAGGGTGTCACATCCTTCACTTTGGTCCCTGAGATTATGAAAACTAACCCGTGGTCCCTGACTTTGATGTACGTCTTTCACTTTGGTCCTTAACCTAAACGTCTGTTAACTTTGTGATGAGCTGGCACTGATCATTGATGACGTGTCACTGAGTAGGGACCAAAGTGAACGATTTTATAGAACTTCCCCAAATTTTTCAACGGTCATATTTGGTTTCCTTCTTCTTCCATTTCCTTCTTCTTCTCATCAATGTCACTCAATTGTGCAGGCTAATAAGGATGATGCTAAGTATTTTGAGAAGATAAAGCGGTCTCATATATACCGAGAAGCAAACTCCTGTGCAGAATTATTAGCTAATCATGGTCACTCTCTAGATGTAGGCGTTCAAGTGTATAATAATGCTCCAGCTTTCCTAGTTTTAGCTTTGATAGCAGATTGGTCTGCTATCCATTTTAGTAGAGGTGGTTAGTTTCTTTGTTCTCTCTTTACCAAAAAAAAATATTAATTCATTTTTTTAATTCTAGTGCAGCTACTCCACAAGTTATTCCACATCCATAGCATTTGTTGATGAAAGAGTTTAACTTGAAAACATAACAGAAAATTACATGACATGCAAACATCAGTCACTAAACCATTACTCAGTTATACTCATTTTGTTATTTATTTAGCATATAGAAAGTCCTGATGGATAATATAGATTTTCACATGAACATAGTTGTCAGCTTTCACATGAGATTAAATATGCTAAGGCAATGCAAATTGATTATTAACGGTTTTTGTTCTGCTGTTCTGTTTTTCATAAGAATCTACCTAATTGAGATAAATGAAATCATTTGTGATAGGTTTAGTTTGACTTTGATTTTGTTCCTTTCTTTTTTTTCTCTGGTTAGGAATCAAAACGGTAGAATGGAAGAATGTGTTGATTATGAATCAAATTCCTTCTTCTCCTCGTGGAGGGTTCTTGACATCAAAACAAAGCACCACCACCTTGGCTAGGTTCCTATAGGGTTTGTTTGGGTTTTTCTTTTAGGTTTTTCAAGGTCTTCATTTGGTCGTAGATGTGGAATGGGGTTTGTGAGTTAGATCAACAAACAAAGTAAGTTTGATCATTGCCCCGATAGTATATGATTGTAAATAGATTCGAAATCTGATTCACGTGAAGATTTATTCATTGTTTTAGTTGTAAGCATTGGATTGAATTTAGTAGAGGAGCATGGAGAATGTTTGTGATGTCAATCACTTGGATGTTGATGTTCTTTTGCCTCCTCGGAAGCGCCTTCTTGCTGGATTGAAAAAACAGAGCTCAGATGATGGTGATACTGTTGCTGCCTCTCCATCAATGGTTGTTTGTTCTTGTGTTACAATTTCTGAGGCTGCTTCCTCTTCCTCACCTTCCTTTCCTAGTGAATTTGAAGCCAGGCTCAAGAATTTGTTGAGTTCTCATTCCAATAACCCTAACCTTACCCCTGAAGAAGTAGTGGAGGCCTCAAAAGCAGCAGTAGTGAATGCAACTAAAGCTGCAAAGGTTGCAAGAGCTGCTGCTGAAGAAAAAGTTGAAATAGCAGCGAAGGCAATTGTTGCTGCCAATAGTACTTTAGATTTGGTTGCCTCTTTCTCTGAAGAAGCAGTCAGCAAGGAAACGAATCTGAAGAAGAACAAGCTAAAGAAACATCTCCCAGTTCAGCTCCTGTACAAAAAATACCAACCGATTGAAAATTGTAGGACGGGTGAATAATTAGCCCGTAAGTTACATAGAGCCATGAACAGTTCTCCTAGAATCTCAAAGAACTCTCCAAATTCAAACTCAAAAGGTCGTAAACACAAGAAGCCTAAAAGCTCTTCAAGTTTTGAAATAACTGAGGTTTCTGATGTTGGGCAAGATTGCTTATCTTTGAACAATGGGCATGCAGTAGTGGGTAAGATTGATTCTGAAGGCTCCATTCATGACGTGTTCACCAAACTTTGTTCGCTGATTAGAGGTTCATTATTCACTGTTTGCAGCAAGCTCGGGTTCACCAAGTTGTCTTGCTTCTGTTCGTTGTTCACCAAGATGTGTTATGAAGCTCTGTTCACGCGATTAATGAGTCAAAGCCATACTCACACGTTACTTGTGCAGTCCAACCTCTGTTCACTGTGTCAAAAGCAATGAAAAACTTCACAATGATTGTACCTTCATGCGATTCAAATAATATTTAAGGTTATTTCATTGTATAATAAACTACCTCAATTTAGATTGGAGATCTGTGTAGAAGAAATATGAAAAGAAATTATAGGGAACAAGCAAGCACAACAAATGGAAGAAGAAGGAAACCAAATATGACCGTTGAAAAATTTGGGGAAGTTTTATAAAATCGTTCACTTTGGTCCCTACTCAGTGACACGTCATCAATGATCAGTGCCAACTCATCACAAAGTTAACAGACGTTTAGGTTAGGGACCAAAGTGAAAGACGAACATCAAAGTCAGGGACCACGGGTTAGTTTTCATAATCTCGGGGACCAAAGTGAAATACGCGTATAAAGTCAGGGACTAATGTGACAGTTTACTCTATTGCTTCATTTTAAATTTGACAACATTTCAAAAAGTTTTCTTTCACTTTTCAAATAGTTTGAATTTTTTATCTAGTCATATCCATTTTTTGAAATTCTCCTTATCCTTTTCATTTTTTATTTTTTACCTTAATAAAAAAATTAAAATTTAAATCAAGATAATTGATTTTTTTATTTTTTAAAGCTTTGTCCTTTAATACTAAAAATTAACGTTAAATAAATATAATTTTTTATTTGTATCATGTAATTCTATGAAAAATTGATTTAAATTAATTATTTTTTAGTTTTCAATTATTATTTATATCTTCTAATTCTACAATTTGAATTCAAATCAAATTATATTTTATTATTTTACCTTATCTTGAAGTTACGTTAAAAGAAAATCTTTTTTAATTTTTATTATTCTCTAGATTTTTTAATTTACTAAGTTTATATTTTGAAAATAATATGATAAAATACACGACTTGTATTATAAAATTTTTGAAAATTTAAGTGTATTTTATTAACAATGTCATATATTTTAGTATGGAATTTACTAATATATTAATATTAAATAATTGTGACTACAAATTATAGAGGTGTTTGGAATCTCCCATAACGAATAATTTGTCACTAATAATAAAAAGTGAATGACTAATTTGTAATGTTAACTATTATGATGAAATCATACTTCGTCACTAATATATTAATATTAGATATTTGTGACGATTTATTATAGACACAAATACTCCAAGTCTCTAATAACGAATAATTTGTCACTAATAATATAAAGTAAATGGTTGTTTTGTATTTGTTAATTTGTTGTCGATATAATAGAATTATATTTTATCACCATTATAATGATATTAAATTTTAGCTATAAATCATTTTAGAGATAAATACTTCAAATTATTAGTGACAAAAACTTTGTCACTAATAATAAAAACAAATTACTACTTTATGAGTCGTCAATAATATAATGTTATATTAATAAAAAACTTAATTTTTTATTACAATTACTTTTTAAATATTTAATGAGTTTTACATCAACTAATATTGGAATATGACATAAAAATTTGTCATCTATATTTCATATTAGTGACAAATTAATTGTGGCTTGCATATTTTCGTCACTATTAATTGAATTATAGTGACGATATATAATGTTGTTATTATTATAAATAATATTAATGACAAAATAAAAATTAGTCACAAATAATATACTATTAGTGACAAATTTTATTTTCATGACTAAATTTTTATCACTAAAAGATAGATTTCTTGTAGTGAATTAGCAAGTTCCCAAAATAATTTCCATTTGAATTAGCCATGGAAACAACGCAGGCTTCACACACAACACCCCACAACACTTCACAACACAACACTACACTACACTACATGACACTTCACTACACAACACCTAGGTCCAGGATCTTGAAGCTCTAGATACCAATTTGTTGGAGAAAAGGATAGGGAGAAAAAATATTTTAAGTATAAGTGTAATTTGAAAATTTATTCACATCTGCATCTATTGTATACATGTGTACTTCTATTTACAGTACAACAAGTAACTCACCCTTAACAGCATTTGTAACTAACCATAACCAATTAACTAACAGTCTAACACTAACCACCATTCTGAATTAATGTCACATCAGACACCATGATGGTGTTATGATTGAATGACTTCAACCAATGCATATTTAGTAATAAGGCTTTTTAACAAAAAAAAATGTAAAATAAAAATTAATTACTGAAATAATGCAGAAAAGGGGTGGGTTTCTACGGGTAGAATGAAAACGTTAATTGCTTTACAAAAGACTATTGATCCCACTAAAAGCACGGAAAAGGGTGGCGCCTATCAGAATGGTGCCTTACAAAAGCTTTATCAACATAGATTCACTGTGGCACTACATGTTAAAGTGTCTTGCATCTAGCACGGGTTATACATAGGGATACGCTCTCTTATGCAACGGATTTTGCAACTTTGAAACTTATGAATGACTTCTGCAATATGTGTACGAATGAATATGCATAAATGAAAGTCACACAATATATGTGTATACATAATTCAATTTTTTAATCAAATTATGCAGTCACACAAACTTAATAGTAGTTAAGTTTAAGTTTAATCAATTATACAGTAACAAACTTTAATTCATTGTTATACGTACATATATATCATGATAATATTACCAAAGATTGTGGCTCAGTTGTCAATGTAGGCTGAGATTGTGGGAAAAACTCTCGAGTTTGATCTCCACTAAACACACTATTAGGAAGGGGTGAGGAGCCTTAACTATAACTAAACCCTGAATAGGATTGCTCTTGGTAATATGGGACACCTATGGTTAACACAAAAAAAGATATCATGACAATATTGATTTTAGATTAGAAAAAGAATATAAATGTTTAATAATACTTTAGATCTTTTAATTATTTAATAAAATATAATCATCTAATTTTCACATTTAAATATCTCTTTTACTTTTTTTCTCTTTCTATTTTAATATATCCACTAACATAAAAATATTTGAAAATCATAAATTAATAATCTTTAAAATATCTTTAAAAAAAAGTCTATACAAGGTTAAAAGTATTCAAATTATACACAAGTTAAATAAGTAAAACTCAAATTTTAAATTTGATTTTAAGTTCATAAACCTTCACCAGATAACAGAAATTTTGTATATATAGTTTTGGTAAAATAATCAAATTTTAAAATTTGTATGGTTGAATGTATTTTGCTTTCTACTTGTAGTTCCTAAGTCCTAATATGCAGCAAAATCCGTTGCATGAGAAAGTGTATCCCTATAAAGCAATGTTGTAAGAATCGGACCAGACCGGCTGGTCGAAACCGCACCCAAGGTATCATTGCTGCAATAGAACCGGTGTTGACATCAGCAAACAGTAGTAAACCGTTGCATGAGAAAGTGTATCCCTATAAAGCAATGTTGTAAGAATCGGACCAGACCGGCTGGTCGGAACCGTACCCAAGGTCGGTCCTAGTTAGTGAATTGGATCGTTGCTGCAATAGAATCGGTGTTGACATCAGCAAACAGTAGTAAACCGTGCAACTCGACAATGACTCATTGGACCGGTTTGGCTCGCTGATTTGAGGAATAGGCAATTGCTTCAAAAAATTTCCTGGATTGCAGCATGTGAGATTCGAACTAAGAGCACCTTGCTATTCAACATCGCTTTTTACCACAAGACTAGAGTTCTCATTTTATAATATATATGTGCAAAACTTAATATATATACTGTATTTAAATGTCAAAAAGAAACATTTTACAAACCAAAGACTAATATTATATATATGTTCAACCAGTTCGACAATTCACTCACTAGTTCGACCATTAACTCACTGGTTCAACCAATGACCCATTGACTCAGTAGCTCGACCGAGTCAATAATTGGTTCGAGTTTTATAACATTGCTATAAGTGCTAGATGCAAGGCGCTTTACCATTAAGCGTCATATGACATAGTGAATCTCTGTCAATAAAACACCTTTGTAAGTCTTAATTGGATAATATTTGCTTAGACTTTGTAAAACACCATTTCTAGTAGGCGCCACATCTGAAGCGCCTATTCATCAAGTGTCACCCTTTCCCCTTCTTTTCAAAATAAGACGCTCAATGGATAAGCGTTTTTAGTATGGTCAATAATCTTTTATATGAGACGCTAAAGTAATTAATGTTTTTTCTACGCCTTTCTACCATGTCAAAAACCATCCCATGGTAATAATTAGTTTTTTTTTTGCATTTTTTCTGTAATTAGTTTTTTTTTACACTTTTTTTTGTCAAAAAGCATATAATCTTGTCAATTGAAAATTTTTATGATAAAAGTATTTTTTATTTTCTTTGTAAATATTAAATAAATGAAACTCTATGAAAAAAATTATAAATATTTATAAAGAAAAAAAATAGATACAAAATTCTGCCTTATATTATTATACGAAAAACTTAACTAAAAAAATGAATTCCTCTTACCTTATGGTAAGTGCCACAAACAAAACTTATTGCACGTGATTAACTCAAATACTCAACCACTCTGCTTTTCACGCTTAAATTCGGTTGATTTTTAAGTTTTTAGTTACAGGATATCTATCATATTCATATCATTATCATGTCAAAATGTATATAAACTCCACCAACTCGTACCATTTCAGTTAAATTCACGTGGCAAAATTCGATAGGAATTTAATACCCAAACAGCTGGAGATTGATATGTTCATTTAAAGCATACGTTTGGTGTCTCTAAGCTCCAGCTGTAACCTGTAAATATAAAAAGTTGGTTAGTCTAATTTTATGTCATTTAAGTAACTGGTGGGTGCAGGAGATTTTTCAGTGAGGGAAATGACTTAAGAGCTCGTTACATTGACAAGCGACAACCGAATTAACACAAGTGACCCAAGGCCCACTGAAGCTAGCTAGCTACACCTCAAATCATACTAACGCACCCACCCAATGCCAATGTACCAAAATTTTTCTTCAAAAATTAAAAAACCCAGCCCATGTGGGATGAATGTAACAAGGGGAGTGTCTTGGACTTGTAAGTGTCAAAACCCTCGTGTCTCCTTCAGGCTTCAGTAATTGTTTATCATTATTTACCAAGTCCTGAGGGCAAAGGCGAAAACGGAAAAGAAAGAAACTAATGAACAACTGTTGTAACTTTGCAGCCTCGAAATCATCGGCAGTAGAAAGCAAAAACCAACTGTACATACAGAAGAGAAGTCAATTATCCAAGCTGGCTCCAAGTTCACTTTCCAAACAAACAATAAAAACACCTTTCCAAACAAACAATAAAAACACCATTGATCGATCCAATGTACCAAATGTTTTATCGACGTAAAAGCTGAGTATGACCTTGCTGGAATGCCATCGCCCCATTAATGTCAATGTATATATCGTGCTCCTCGCTGATCCGTACACCTCTTGGAAGCTATGAGGAGCAACTTCATTAAAATGTCTTTACTCAAAGTAGTAGTAACCAAAATGTGAGGACTGTACGATAACGATCTCTTACAACAATAGCGTGACAACTTTAATGCACGTGTTGAATTTCTTAACTATGACATTAAATAATAATCCTTTCCACTTGGAGGGAGTACATTTTTACATTTTCAGGGATTTTAATTACTCTCCTTATCTCATTTTTCTTGTTTTTAAAGGCTTTTACATAAGAATTAATAAATTTAGTTAATTCTCTAAATTTCATCAAATATGTTAGCTAATTTTTTATTATACACTTTATTATTTATTATAAAAAAAATTCATTTATTATTTATAAAGGATATATTTGATTAAAAAATATTAAATTCTCCTTGAAATTGTAGAATAACAAATAAAATAGAGATTTTTTTTTCTAAAAAGACAAGTGAGACGGAAAAAGTATATATACTAATTAAATTCTTATTTCCAAATCTTATGATTTTTTAGTATTTTTGTTAAGTATAATATGAGAGAATATTAATTTGATTAAATACAATTACATTTTCCTAAAATAAATTCATTTAATAATAATTTTCTTAATTTTGTGCAACAGTGCCTTAAACAAGGTTAGAAAATAATAACTTGGGATCGCTTTTTTTAGTGGAATCATTATATAAAATCTTATCTAATAACAAGGAGCCTTAAAAAAAACTATTCCCCCTTGTCCTATTTATCGACAACGTTTAAAATTTTTTCATGATCTTATTTATAAAACAAAGTACAGAAATCTATAAGCATTTATTATTTTTTTTCATATTTTTCCCTGTTGACTATTAAAGGTTTTAAAGTGACACAATTACCATGGTAATGGAGTTTTTTAAATAGGGGTAAACATGTAATTTTGTAGAGTAATTTCTTGAAAATCAATGCATTAATTACTTTTTTAATATGTGTGTTTTTGTTTGAATTGTCTTATAAATAGAACCGGATGGAGTAATATGTTAAAAAATTTTGCTAGCATTTTTATGTATGACTAATATTTTAAAATGAGTAAAATAATAAATTATTACACATTATTAATAAAATACTAACTATCATGATTAATTAATAACTAATCAATTATCAAAACTTACACTATCTCCGTTCGTATTTAACTGACCGCTTTAATTAAAAACACACATATTAAGGAATGCAATCATTACTCTTGTTTTCATGGAAATAAATTTTAAACCTTCTATTTTACCCTTTTTATCTCTCTTAGTGCTATTGACTTTCATTAGTTTTCAATAGTGGGTCATTTATTAACATAAGGGTAAAATGGAGAAAGTGTAATTATTAGTGCATTGGGTTTGTAAGTGAACAGTTAAATAGGAATGAAATTTTTCTTTGAAAGTGGACAGTTAAATAGGAACGGAGGTAGTAGTATATATTAAATTTAGTCATGTTTAATAGAACGGAGGTAGTAGTATACCAACGAGGGTTGGTTCAAGTGGTACATGCCTGTTTCCCCTTAAGCATTTTTATATGTTTAGTCACAGTTAAGACTCTTCACCCCTCTCTAAGAATATGTTTTGTGGGGCCAATTATAACTTTTTGAACTATCAATATCAAAACTTTTTTATATTTATAAATTTATGAGTTGATAAATTTAAATTTTGATACATTATATCAAATTAATAAAACAAATGATAATTTATTTTAATTCATATAAATTATTATATTTTAAAATATCTCATATCTATAATTTTTATATATCTTCTTTATATTAAACATTTTATTTCTTATAATATTAATTATTTTCAAATTTGAAAAATATCATATAATACATGAAATTCTTACTAATTATTTTATAAACAATTAAAGTCAAATGATGTAAGACGTGGGGTTCAGAACTCACATGTAACCTAATACAAGGATAAAATGTTTTTATAGTAGGATTATTTTCAGAAAGAGTACATATTTATCATTAACTTAATTAGTAAAATGTATTATAGTACTAATTCATTAAACTGTACTTATTTAATAAATTCACATATATTTTTCCATTTTTATTTAAAACAATCTCATCTCATCTCATTAATCTCATATAATTCTACATATAACATGGGTCGGTGCAAACACATCATGTCATGTTGAAAAATGGGGGGAAAACATTGACATGGAGACAGAGTGCCCTGCCCCTGCCCCTTGTGATCACCACCACTCAGCAGCACTCACCATATTGAAGTTTTGCTTCCACGTTTCTACCCTGTCCCTGTGCTTGTTGTCTCCGTATATGCTTGCAGTGCTGTTTCTTAGTTGGCATACTAGTTGTATCTATGAAAAGTTTTTAATTAGTCCTTACCTACTACACATTTTTTATTTGAAATTTATTTTTGGTTCATAAAATTTTTGGGTGAGGGAAGCTCACTCCAAGGCAATGAGACTTGAGACGAGCTAGTGGGGGCGTAAAGGGATGTGAATTACGTTAAAATTAAATTTTACTTTTAAAAGAATTAATTGATACTGTATATCAATCAATTAAATGATATACTATCAAGTAGTTTCTATTTTAAAAACTCTGAACACTCTTTATAAAATTATATTTTCATTAATTAACTTTTCTCTTTTAAATATTTATATTTTATATATTTTTACAGCAATCTATAATAATACATGCAAGATGCATATATTATCCCAGACAGTATATGTATACGTGAAATCATGTGAGGTTGAGAAAATGGAGAGCAGGAGACGCCAGAGATAGCGGAAGGAATGGAATATTTTACTAATGTCGGTCAAAGTAGGGAATGTTAACTTAATGTTGTAGCCTGCTAAGCGAGAAACTACAAACCAAAATTCATGCGATTTCATAGTCTGTCAGGGGAAAAGCCAAGATTTAGGCTTTGATAAAAAATGATTAATGCTAATAATCCAAACATGTTTTCTTTCATGCATGTTGACTACACAGGAAAACTGAAAACATGCCTCCCGTGGGAAAGCCATGTACACTCTTGGAATGAATAATGCAGTAGTATTAATTTTTAACATATTTTTTTAATTCTTTTATTTTAAGTAAATTTAAATGCACCATTGTATTGTATATATGTGTTTTAACATATTTTTAAACTATTTCATTAAGTAAATTTAAATGTACCATTGTATGTGTTAATATGAATAGAAGATATTAGTGTTATGTGGGTGATGCACGATATGTTAATATCTCATAATTTAGTGTTTATATGTCATAAAAAAAATTATTATATATGTTTTTAATTAAGTTTTTAAATTTACATAAAAATATATGTAAAATGTAATGTATGACAAATTATCATATAAATTTTTTTTTAAATATTTTAAAATGAAAATATTAAGTACTTAAATATTTTATGTTGTAATTCATTTTCAGTACCCTTAAAATATTTTTCACAAATTAAATTAGATTTTATATATTATTAATTGTTTTTCATATTTCATAAAAGTTTTCTTTTTACATGTTTTTATTTTATAATTTTTCTAACAGTTAAAAAAAATTAAAACCGAAAGAGTCAAATTTGATTTGAGCACATATTACAATAAAATAAAATAAAGTGTTAGACTAATCATGTGAATTTATTATGACATAATAAATATATAATTTTTTATTAAAAATTAATAATAAATTATTCATTGCTCAAATAATTTCTATCAATGAAAAGTTAAAAATTATCAAAGAAAACATTTTCATGAAATCTTTTTTTTCATATTAGCTCTGGTTTTTTAAAACATATTGATGGATTAGCATGTGTTAAAAAATTATATTATTATAGTAAAAAATAATAGTACATACAAGTAAAAAATGTGTTAATAATAATAATAATCATTCTTATTAAAGAGTATGTTCAGTGTGGACCATGGTTCACGTGGTCCAAAATATAAAAATATAGTAATTCAAATTTCTGACCATCAAATTCAATACTTATTTTATTAATAACTAATATTAAATTGATTTCTGTTGGGGAAAAGAATCTCACAATTCAAAGGAGATAATGAAAAAATTGTGACTGAAAGTAATGAATATTATTGATTACACCCTAACACAGAATTACAGCATGTATTTATATTGAAAACAAACTCAACTAACTATATCTATGATAACTGTCATTAACTAACTTGTAACTAACACATTATCTGAATTATCTATAACACTCCCCCTTAATTCAGATAGGCTAAAGGTACAACTCCTAACAATTCTCTTAGCTGATTGAACTTTTCACCCTTTAAAGGCTTGGTCAATATATCTGCCACCTGTTCTTCAGTTTTGCAATAGATCAATTCAAGTCTTCCTTTGTTCACTTGATCTCTGAGAAAATGAAAATGAGTTTCTATATGCTTGCTCCTCCCATGTGCCACTGGGTTTTTAGCTAGGTCAATGGCAGATTTGTTATCAACCAGCAGTTGAATTGGACCTTCCATTTTTACCTTCAAATCCTCCAGGAGTGACTGCAACCAGGCTGCTTGACAAGCTGCAAATGATACAGCTACGTATTCTGCTTTACATGATGAGAGAGCCACCATTGTTTGCTTCTTGGAGCACCATGACACTGTTGCATTTAGAAACTTGAAAACATATCCACTTGTACTCTTCCTTTCAACTAGATCACCCCTCCAATCTGAATCTGCATATCCCATCAGTTTTCTTTTTAAACTGCCATCATCAGTAGGAAACAGTAGGCCATGATCATTTGTTCCTTTGAGGTATCTTAGTATCCTTTTTGCAGCCAATAGGTGGGAGATTTTTGGATCATCCATAAACCTGCTTACTAGACCAACGGAGTACGTAGGTGATATCTGGTCTGCTATTGCATATATACCTTAAGCACTCAGCAATTTGTTTATAGAGAGTATGATCAACTGATTTTTCCTCTCCTTCTTTGGTCAATTTAATTCCACATTCCATGGGAGTAGCTGCTGAATTACAATTGCTCATATGAAATCTCTTCAATACTTCAAGTATATACTTCTTCTGATGCAGGATTGTCCCTTTACTGCTGGTGTTAAATTCCATTCCTAGAAAGTATGTGAGAGTTCCTAGATCTGTCATTTCAAACTCATTCATCATCCTTTTCTTGAATTCATCAATCTCCTTTCCATTGCTTCCAGTGATCAACAAGTCATCCACATAGAGGCATATCAGCAGCAAATCATGTCCCGAACTCCCTTTAATATAAACTCCATGCTCCACAACACATTTTATAAATCCCAACTGTGATAAGAAGTCATCTATTCTTTTGTTCCAGGCTCGGGGGGCTTGTTTTAGGCCATACAGGGCCTTTCTCAGCCTATAAACCTTGTCTTCATTTCCTTCAAGTACAAATCCTGGTGGCTGCAAGACATATATTTCTTCTTCTAATGGTCCATTTAAGAAGGCTGACTTAACATCTAGCTGAAGCATAGGCCAACCCATATAATTTGCCAAGGCTACAAATAACCTTACTGTTTCAATTCGAGCTACTGGTGCAAAAACATCCTTGTAGTCCAGTCCAGCCCTTTGTAAAAATCATTTGGCAACTAGTCTTGCCTTGTGCTTTGCTATTGATCCATCTGGTTTCAGCTTGGTTTTATACACCCATTTCACAGCAATTGGGTGTTTTTGAGGAGGCAAAGACACTAGCTCCCAAGTCTGGTTCCTTTCAATAGCTCTAATTTCTTCTGTCATCGCTTCTCGCCACTCTTTCATATCAACAGCTTGGTCAAAATCTATTGGCTCAGGATCAGCAAACAGTACCATGTGAACCAAATCACCTTCACCAGTGATTGCATTGTTAGGAAACATTTCATAGTCTCTGAGCCTGGAAGGCAAATGTCTGACTCTTTGTGGCCTTTCAACTCGAGTTGTATGTATCAAATCTGTCTGATCATCAATAATATTTTCAGTACTTTCATCAAGCATCGCCTTCATTGTTTGATTCTCCATTCTGCAGTTTTCAGTCCAATTCCAAATGTTGGTTTCATCAAATACAACATCTCTGCTTACTGTCATCTTCTTGGTAGTTGGTGAAAACAATCTATAAGCTCCAGTAGGGTGATAACCAACTAAAATCATAACTTCACTTTTATCATCCAGCTTTTTCCTCTTTTCATCTGGGACATGCTTGTAGCAAACTGATCCAAAGATTCTGAGATGAGCTACATTGGGTTTCCTTCCGAACCAAACTTCTTCAGGAGTCAATGAATGAAGTTGTTTGGTAGGTGCTCGATTCAAAATATATTCAACTGTACTCACAGCTTCCCCCCAGAGACTGTTAGGTAACTTCTTTGATTTGATCATGCTTCTTGCCATATTCAATAATGTTCTATTCCTCCTCTCAGCTAGACCATTATGCTGAGGTGTGTAAGGTGCTATGACCTCATGAATGATTCCACTTTGTTCACATAAATCTTTAAACTCCTTTGAGGTATCTTCTCCTCCCCCATCTTTCCTCAAGATCTTGATGTTCCTTCCACTTTGATTTTCTACCAGTTTCTTAAACCTTTGAAAAACGGCCAGCACTTCTGATTTTCTTTTAATAAGAAAGATCCATGTTTTCCTTGTAAATTCATCAACAAATGTGACAAAATATTTGTTACCTCCTTCTGATGCAACTTCAAGTGGCCCACAGACATCAGAGTGCATAACACCTAGTGCTTCAACTGCTCTTGGTGGTGCATATGGTTTAAACACCTTCCTAGGTTGTTTACCAACCATACAACCTTCACAGACTTTTCCAGGGGTTTTGATTAAAGGCAGGCCAGTTACCATATGATTTTTACCAAGCTGATAGAGACTTTTAAAATTTAAATGACCATACCCGTAGTGCTAAAGCCAATTGTCATCTTTAATCCTAGCTGCAAGGCATTGTGCATCAGCAGTTTGTAAGCTGATTTTGAAAGTCCTATTAGCTAACAGAGGTGCCTTCAAAATCAACCTATGTTCTTCATTGTACACTTTCAACACACCATGATCCAAATTCATTGAAAATCCTTTTTCTGCCAACTGCCCGAGACTTAGGAGATTAAGCTTCATAGTTGGGACATACAGAACATTTGAAATTGTTGCTATATTTCCATCCTTTCTTCTCAAAACAACTTTGCTAGTGCCTTCTAGCTACATTCACTACACTGTTATCAGCAAATTTAACCTTGCTCTTTACACTTTCATCAAAATCAACCAGCCAATCCCTATGGCCAGTCATATGATTAGAACATCCTGTGTCTAAATACCAAGTATTAGAACAATTCTGGTCAGAATTGGCAGTCACCATCAGTAGAACTTGTTCTGAATCAGACTCATCATCGGCAACCACATGAGCCTCATCTTCTTTCTTCCCTTGACCTCCTTTCTTAAGCTAACATTCATCAGCATAGTGGCCAAATTTTTGACAATTGAAACATTGAACTCTTTTCTTTCCACCTCTGAATCCACCTCTAAAGCCACCTTTAAATTTACCTCCTCTTCTGCTGGTTCCTTCATCATATTTCTGTTCAGAAGTGCCTTGATCAGAACTGTGATTCTGGTATTCTTGAGTGGTTCCTCGAAAGGACCTATGTTAGAACCACAGGAAACACTAGAAAGGGGGGTTGAATAGTGTTTTAAGCTTATTGATTGATTTTGGAAATCTTTAATTTAAATCTTGAAGATGAACAATGTTCAAAACAAGTCTTATGATCAGAGATAGTTAAAATGTGCGGAAGATAAGGAAAATGGACTTTCTTCTAAAACTTAAGATTGTTTTAAACAGAGGCTTCTCAAAGTATCTTCTGAAGATTATTACAAAGAGTATTTTCAGAACGATTTCTGAAATACTTCAGATGACTAGAGGTCGTCTGAAGCCTGTTTCTGATTTCTGAATTGAGCTCTTTCCAGACTCACTTCAGATAATTATTTCAGAAGTTCTTCGAGGTGCATTCTTTGAGATACATTTCATGTTTTGTTCATATGAAATATCATTTTATTGAAATAGTTGTGTTAAGTTTATTATGAAAAATACTTTTCAATCCCCAACATAAATATGAAAACTGTAAATAAAGAGATTAAGGGAAAGAGAACTTAGGCACATAATTTATCTTGGTTTACCCATAAACCCGTGAGCTACATCCAGTCCCAGAGGCAAACCACCACTGGATTTTCCACTATCTGAATCCACATATACAAGTATTATTCACAGCCTCTTCAGGCCAACACAAGTATTACTTTATTTTCAACTACCTCTCCAGGCAACTCATTGCAGTATTCTTTTATAGTCAAGCCTCTCCAGGCTCAACAAGTATTCTTTGTTTTCAACTGCCTCTCCAGGCAACTCTTGCAGTATTCTTTTACAGACAAGCCTCTCCAGGCTCAACAAGTATTCTTTGTTTTCAACTGCCTCTCCAGGCAACTCTTGCAGTATTCTTTTACAGACAAGCTTCTCCAGGGTCAACAAGTATTCTTTCTTACCAAGCCTCTCCAGGCTCTCTTGCAGTATTCTTTTACAGACAAGCCTCTCCAGGCTCAACACCGAGTATTCTTTCTTCCACCAAGCCTCTCCAGGCTCTCAGACACTTATCCAAGTGTAGAGTATTCTTTCTTCCACCAAGTTAAACTAAGTTTACAAATTAAACTAAGTTTAAGTTTCCACGAAACATAAACTTAATCTTTTCCTGTAGTAGAGGTTAACTAAGTACTACTCAGGATACAATGAATGAATTTTAAGTACAAGGATAAGACAACGATACAAGTATATAAGTTTAAGTACAATCCCTGTCTCTGATATGAGGAATAACATCCTCTGAGAATTGGCTAGGTAGATACTGACTTTAAGCTTCGGCCTTATTCTCCAACCATTGGTTTCCATAGGCTACATTCTCACCCGTATCATTGGAAAAACCAAGGCATACTTGCGGCTTCAAACCATTCTTGGTTCATTTGAGATTAAACACAGCCTGGTTGGTTGTTCAACTGAACAACTACAACTTTGACTAACTTACCAATAGATCGGCAACATGGTTGATTCTTTTTCCAACATCTTCAAATTCAATCTTGAGGTTATTTATATGTTCTATTGGAATATAGCCATGATTCATAATACCGTTGAGATAATTGATGATGTGGCTCATATATACGTTGTGTAGTAATGTCTCAAACAGTTGCTTCTTCTTAAGCAAATAAGTGTTCAGACAGTCCTGTTCTGACACTTCTGTAGATGAGCTCTTTAAAGAGATTTTCTTGATATTATTTTGCATGTTCTCTCTCTTGATTTCCTTTTGTTTTTCTTCAGCTGTCTTCTGATTTCTTCTGCGTTCCTCAGCTGACTTCTGATTTCTTCTGCGTTTCTTAGGAGTGTACATGAGGAGCTATCCGTTGGATTTGTTCTTTTGCTCATTTTGTATATACTCCTTTTCTGTTTGCTCCTGACACCATTTCTTCTTTCTTCTTTGAATGAGGTGTCTCGTCGAATAGTTGTTGTTTCAGTTTCTTTTTAGAATAAAGACATATGATATTATAGTCGTTGAATCATATAGTCTTAACTTCTGTATTGATTTCTTCAATGTTGAAATCTGTTCCATGCACTTAGAGAGTTTATATGTTCAGACAATTAATTTCTTCACATATACTCAAATGCTTGCTTTTATCTCATTGTGATTTACTTCAACTTGTGCTCATCATATTAAGTCAAGCTTTTCTCAATTCTACAGCTTGAATGTTATTCTGTTCTTCTTTGCAACTTCTTCTTCTGAGATATAGATGAATAAAGATGTTGAATTTTAATATGTTTTATTCAAACATCTTTCTGGTTGCTTTTACTCAGTCTTCTGATCAGTTCTGGGCAGCCAGCAGGTGCAGTAGGTCTATGCACACAAAAGTGCCTTTTGTTGCAGGTGCACCAGGCGTTGCAGAAAGTCTTTGCAGAGTTTCCTTATTTTTGCAAGACTTTGATCGAGGCATAAAAGCATGTTTAGCTTTTATACTGAAATAATTGTACTCCAATTTGGTAGAGTGTGCTTTACACTTTAGCAGCGTCTTCAAGAAATAAATTCTTGATTCTGTTTGTAGGCTTCTTCAGATAGTCTTCACGTCTTCATACGGTCTTCACGTCTTCAGATGATCTTCACGTCTTCATACGGTCTTCACATCTTCAGATGATCTTCACGTCTTCATACGGTCTTCACGTCTTCAGATGGTCTTCACGTCTTCATACGGTCTTCACGTCTTCAAATGGTCTTCACGTCTTCAGACGGTCTTCATGTCTTCAGACGGTCTTCACGTCTTCAGACGGTCTTCACGTCTTCAGACAGCTTCAACACTTCAGATGAGTTGCGTTCTTCAGACAGCTTCAGCACTTCAGACGAGTTGCGTTCTTCAGACAACTTCTGTACTTCAGACGAGTTGCTTTACTTCAGACACCTTCTACGCTTCAGACGAGTTGCTTTACTTCAGACAACTTTTCTTCTGATCCTGATCTTCTGATTCTGATTCTGTTCATCAAATCTTCTTCTTCTTCTAATGAATATTTCAACCTGAAACACAATCAACAAACCAATATCTTTCTCAGTAGAATCTGTTTATATAATCTTATTTGTTCTTATTATGTTCTTATATGTTCTTTATATACTCTTATTTGTTAATCATTAAAACTAAAGGATATTAAGTCTTTGAGTCAAGTTTGAATGCTCAAACTGATTAATAGACTTCACAACCTACCTCTTACTCTGCCTCTACCTCTAGCTCTTCCTTTGTTTGAATTTCCTCTTCCTCCAACCTGAGCCTGCAAAGCTTGTTCAGTGGATTTGTCTACACTTCTTTCACTCATTCTTTGCTCATGTGCTTCTAAGGAACCTTGCAACTCCTCAATTCCCAAAGATTCCAAGTTCTTGGACTCCTCAATGGCCATCACAATGTGATCATATTTTGGAGTTAATGTTCTCAACACCTTTTTGACCAACATCTGATTTGTGATTTTCTCACCTCAATTCTTCATAAGATTGGTGTGGCTCAAGATTCTTGTAAAGTAAGCCGCAACATTCTCCTGAGTCTCCATCTGAAGTAGCTCATATTGTCTCCTCAATGTTTGAAGCCTCACTTTCTTTAGTTTATCTGCACCTGTATAGCATTTGTCCAGTATATCCCACGCTTCTTTTTGCTGTAGAGGCACCAGCAATCTTCTCAAAGTTCGCAGAATCTACACACTGATGTATAATGAACATTGCTTTACAATCTTTCTTCTTCATCTCCTTGTATACCCCTTTCTGAGCATCTGTGGGGTTAGCCTCCAATTCTTGATACCCATTCTTGATCACCTTAAGTACTTCTTGATATCCAAATATTACTCTCATCTGGATGCACCACTTTTCATAGTTCTTGCCATCAAGAACTGGTAGATTTGCTGGAAAGCTCCCGTTTGAATTCACCATGGTTTGTCACCAAGAAAGCTATCTGCGGAAAACAGCTACACACAGTTTCACTACACACACTTTGCACCACGCAGATGGCAGGATCTTACTCACAGTCCCTCGGACTCGAACACTGCTCTGACTACCAGTTTGTTGGGGAAAAGAATCTCACAATTTAAAGGAGAAAATGAAAATAAATGTGACTGAAAGTAATGAATATTATTGATTACACCCTAACACAGAATTACAACATGTATTTATATTGAAAACAAACTCAACTAACTATATCTATGATAACTGTCATTAACTAACTTGTAACTAACACATTATCTGAATTATCTATAACAATTTCAAATTACTTTTATGAAATATTGATTGAAAAAAATAAAAATCCAAATCAATAGTAACATGTAATGTTAAAGAATCCTCTTTCAACTTTAAATTGATAAATTCTCAATGAAACTGACATATGTTGTATCGTAAATCTATATTTACCCTCAAATTAAACTCAAATATATAGTCATATAAAAGTTATTTATAAAAAATAAAAATATTTATTCACTTTTAATAGTCAATTAAATGTAGGTTGGACTGGGTGGACCAAATTATTTTGGTCCACCCTAGAATCGTCCCTTATTAAAAGAAGGATAAAATATGTTATTGGTCCCCCAAAATATCCCGAATTTTCAATTTGGCCCCCCCATTTTTTTTTCCAAGTGGTCCCCAAAAAAATTTTTTCATTCCCATTTGGTCACTCTGTTAGTGAACCATTTATTATCTCCGTTAAATGGTTGCGTGGCAGCTTAGCTGGACAAAATAATCATACATGACATGCATATGTGTCTTCTTATGTGTCCTACATGATAAAATAAGCCTATAGGTGGTGAATCAACGCCTTTTTGTGAGTCACATTGATGAACTCTATAATTGCTTTTTTTTCATGAAAGGTGGTGATATAAGTCATGTAGGACACATAAGATGACAAATATGCATGCCATGTATGCTTATTTTGTCCACCTAAGCTGTCACGCAAGCACTTAACGGAGATAATAAACGGTGCACTAACAAAGGGACCAAATGGGAATGAAAAAAAAATTTTGGGGGACCACTTGGGAAAAAAAATTGGGGGACCAAATGGGAAAATCGGGATATTTTGGGGGAAAAAAAACATAATTTAACCTTAAAAGAATGTAAAAGAAGTACATTGATTCCATATATCGATTTATAATTTGTATAGTTGTTCTTATTAGTAATTTCATAAAAATAAAATTGAAAATTAATATTTAACATAAAGTAAATTACCATAATGTAAGTTATATTAATTAATATGTAAGTTCATACTATTATAACAAACTAATATTATGACCTAAATTTTCTAAACCCAACTAATACAAATTTGTCCATTAATATAGTTCAAAAGAAAGAGCATCAATGAATAATAAAAGAGGAAAAAATTACTTTTTGTTCTCTTATATAAATATGAATAAATAGAATTTTTCACCTTTTTAATTCTTAAGTGTAAGTAGTTGTTTTTAAGAGGGGTTATCATCTTTGATATTTCAAAGTGAAAAATAATACAGATTATTAAAAATAAATCTGAAATAAAAATGAAAAATTATAATTATATAATAATGAGTAAGATAAAATTAAAAAAATAGAAATATGGAATATCTTATATATCATATAAAATATTATATATTTTTATTATATGAATAATACTATATCTTAATAAAAATAGGTAGAGTAGAATGTTGACTATGTTGTGAATTGTGATCACTGTTTCTCTCCCCTTAAGAAATGAGAATCCCGTTTTCGAATTTGGCGCCAGAGGGAGTCATAACGGTCAAAAAGGTGCCGCGAGGTGAGGGGATACCCAAGAAAAAGGCGGGACTTACGAAAAAAAATACAAAATCGAAACAACACAAAACGAGAGAAAAAGTGGGCCTCCTCTCTGGACTCTGAGTTGTCAACAACGTGACACCACTCAATGGTGGTTCTCACACGCGAGGGCGAGGCTTCTCTTCTCATATCATAGTCGTGCTACTTTGGCCCTTTGGCCACTGCCAAAAGACGCGCTCACGCTGTGGCTACCGTTTTCGAATCCTTCGTTTGGCTTTGCCTCTTTTCTCTATCTCTCCATTTCAATATTCAAAACACCATGGCCCATGCAGCATTTTAGGTCCACAATATCTATGCGGATAATAACTGGGGCCCCTGTTGGCGGGAACATCGTCTCTTCCCGCTACAACTTCAAAACTAACCCAACCCCTCTCCTGCTGACGGCCGTTTGTCTCTTCCAAAAGCCACCCATGCCTGCCGGCTAACGGCGTGAGGGACGTACTTGCGTTGCATGTGACATAAGGCAGCGAGCCCTGTCCTCGTCATGCCATGCCAATGTTGGTGGAGATCACTCTTTTGTCTGACACGTGGTTGAGGATTAACGATTCGAATTCAAAATGACACCGTATAAGGAAGGCATAATTAATAGCAAATCTGATTCTCTCCACCACTACCTTACCTTATGACTTTTGGGTCATGCGTGCGCGTATATTGTTCGCAACCAATCCCATTACACATTTCCGTTATGGACCATTTATTATAACTAATAATTATGAAATAATCATAGCTAATGAATATGTATACATAAACTTAAGTTGTTCACATAGGACATAGGAGTATTTGTTTTTTCTACACTATAATTTTTTATATTATAACAAAATTTAAGTCTTCAATTTTTATGATGAATTTTTCTTAATATATCCTATATGTTTCCATTCTGATACAGTTACGTATTTTTTTTTATATATTTTATGAAATATAATTTATTTTTTAATAGTATTAAATTGAATCTATGTTTTTTCTTTAACTGGTTACTACCTTTGGTTAGTATGGAGAATTTAGAGTTTTTTTTTGGGTTGAGGAGAATTTATTTAAATAAGGATAAATTTAGAAAGTAGAGAAAGTTTTTAAAAAATCAATGTAATAAATAATATCTGTGCTGAAATGAAAAGAATCTTATATAAATAGGATAGAATATAATACTAATTAATAAAAAAAATCTTTTTTTAATATAATCAAATTTCTTCAATTATATCAAATATAAAAAATTATTTATAAATCACGGTTAAGAAATAATCTATCAGTAAAATTAATTTTGATAATTTTAAAATTAATAATATTTCAAGTGAATTTAGATATTTGCTATCAGTAAAATTAATTGTGATGTTTAAATTCATTTTTTTATTACTAGTAAGTCAATTTTCTATCAAAACAAATAAATTAACATTATTTTAAAGTATGTTTTATTATATTAAAAAACATAAGTCAATGCGATATTATGTTAAAAAATGAATTGAAAACACAGCAGTGATGATCAGTCAATCAATAAAATATTATCTGATGTACCAAAAATAAAAAGTCTATCAATAAATAATTAAGTTTGGGTTTAGTAATGTGAGAAACCGACCGCTTCAAACGTCAAAACTTGAGTTTATAGAAAAGCACAATTGCTGGCAAGTATGGTCTATAAATAAAAATTAAATCAATTCAAAAGATGGAGAAACCTAGAAATAAAACACAAGAAAAATTAAGCACAAAGGTTATATGAAAATTGAAAAATGTATTCCCAAATCATTGATTTAACAAGCGGATTTAACACACTTTAATTTAAAGGTAGTCTACATAGTTATATATCTAACCATAACCATTTTTGGTGTCGGTAAAAGTGTGTGTTTGATTTATCCCAAAATCATGTTATAAACATGACCCGATCGAATCCATGTTTGTAAGATGACTTTTTAGTAAATCAAATATGCTATAAAAGAAATATGACTAATCAAATTTACTTGAAATGATGAGTTTAAATTTTGGAACCTCATTACGGGAAGAGTTTTATTTTATCATTATCCTCCACTTCAAAGTTAATTTCAAATTATCTCGATATGGAAGTTCTCAATCAAAAAATTAAAAAAATACAAAATTAAAATCTTTTATTGACAAATGATTATAAAAACGGTTTGTCTAATCTGTATGTGCAATATTGCACATGATAATAAATTATAAAAAGAAAGATTTTATTGAAAAATATAACGTTTAATAATATCAATGTATTAAACGTTATGATAGTTGCATTTTCCAATAAAAATTTTTATTTATAAATTATTATTATGTACAATATTTCACAAGTTAAAAAAACTCTTATAAAAGATAGTTCGAGATATACTACACATGCATATATAATAATAATAATAATAATAATAATAATAATAATAATAATAAGAAGTTGTTAAAAGTTTGAAAATTATCGAATCAAAATTTAATAACTTATAATTATTATATATGTATGTGTAGCATGTCACTAGGGTTGTTATAGTGGAAAGAGTAATAATTTACATGAGATTTTAATTTAGATTTTTATCTCTGATTGACAATGAGATATATCCTTATATAAATGTAAGATATATAACTAAGAAAATGTTATTGAGTGTCACCTGTTAATTAATTAATTAAAAATTAATAAATTTTTTAATAAAAAATATAACATTTAATATTATAAAAAATTTAATGGATATGGAGGAAATTATGATAAAAAAAATTGATGTTGTGGGGTATTGGGAAAGAGTCTCTCTCACTTCTCCCTATTTTTCATGTCGTACCAACAACGATTACATGAGGGTTGGCCATCTAAAATAAATTTTGAGATGAAGGTCTTTTCTAGTTAATTAAAATAATTTATTAAAATTATTATAATTTTATTAATTTTTTTTAAAAAAATTAAATATAAAATTACTTATTAAATTATTATTATAGAAAATTCACGTTTATGTTAATATTTTGGTGATTTTGATATATTATAATATTTATTATATTACATAATAAAAAATATGTATTTGAATTAGAATTTATATGGCAGGAAAAGTCAATTAATAAAATAAATAAGATAGTTATTAATTATGAGAAAACTTTATATTAAGATGAGACTTATTGTTCTAATTAAAAGAGAATTTTAGTAATTAGTAAATTTTCAAAGACCTATTATATATTTATATAAAAATTTAAATATCATTATAATTGATATCATTATAAAATTATGAGGCCTATATAACATTGGGGTCTAAAGCCATTGCTTTCGTTGCTTGACCCTTTGGTCGGTCCTGGATTAATGATAAGTGCCAACAATGAAAATTTAGCACAACATAAGAAGGTGGATTAGGATGTAATTGTTACATAACGATATGGACGATTTTAAAAAATAAAATTGGGGGGACTTTTGTAAAAATGAAAATATTCGGGAACTAAAAATAAAATGGATTTAATTATATACACCGTCAGTATAAATAAATTTTACACGGATATCCAATGGTGTGTCGCCATATCATTTAATGAATGTGACATTTCATGTGTTATTAAATTCAATAAATGATGTGGCAACATATCATTGGATGTCTTACACAGTGTATATATATTAAACTCAAATAAAATATGCTAACTTTTTTAGGGATCAAAATATGCTTTACCCTAATTTCAATTTTAACTAATATTATTACTATTATTATTAAAATAATATTTCACCTTAAACTTCTATATACTTTGTTTCCAATTGAGTCTCACATGTACCTTTTTGTATGTATTTTTATTTTTAATTGAACACAGGATTCTTTGTATCATTTTATTTTTTAACAAAATAAATTACATTACCAATATAATCTCCGAAAATATGTGATTCATTATTGATCAGGATTGCACGTGTTATTTTATTTAGAATCGAAAACGTTATGAAAAAGATGTTTTTGCTTTATTTCTCGATTTAAATGATATAAAAAATCCAGTTGTCTGAAATTAATTAAAATTGTTGTTGAGGGTAATTAATTATGGTATTTGGATTCTTTACCGTTATTATTATAATAGAAAATATTTGTTAAAAATAAAAAATAGTAACTTCTAATGTAATTAATATACTTTATATCATATATAAATGCGTAACAGACGAGATACTTGATGGGAATGATTCTATTTTTTTTAAAGAAAAAAATCCCAATCAATTAAATTTAATTAAAAATATCGTTATGGGTGCTATCAAGAGAAATTAATTATATATTACTATTAATCGCTGATGACGATTTTTTTAAGACTTACAAAGGGAAAAACGTGAGATAAATTAGGGATGAAAGAAAAAAGATTGATTTAGGATTATTACAATTTACAAATCTACAAGGAGAGAAATACAAGTAAAAGTGGCCAAAACAAAGGGACGGGAAAAGCCGGTATGAGCGGCATTGTCACGTGCGTACGTCATAATTGTCGTCGGCAAATCCACACCTTAATTACCAAGATTACTTGATTGTTACCATGGGTCCCAAATGCCACGTGGCTTGACCCCGCTGGTTAGTGAAGAATCAGCTACCCTTCTCTCTTCTCCGGTTGTGGCTGTGCTGTTGAGTCCAAAGCACGCAAAGCAACACCCGCTCATCCCACGTGTCATCCCAGCTGGCTCCTTAACTACCCTGATTGGTGTGTCGCCCTGGTTGGTTGACCTCTTGGTATGCCCGCAACAGTACAAATGTACTAACCCCGGTTAGCTCGGGCAGACTCAGGGGCAGGCGTTAGTCACGCCATGTCACACTGCTTTTCATAACCAAAAGTCCTTTCTCTCTCTCCCTCCCTCCCGCATCTAATTTAATAAATAAAAAAAAGGTAGGAATAAAATGTCGTAAATATATATGCGGTTTAAGGAAGAGGCAGAGTTAAGATCAACACAAGGTGCGTTTGCGGTTGCGAGAGAGAGAGAGAGTGAGGAGAGTAATTCATAGTAATAGTAACTCTCGCACTCTCACAACGCATAGCGAATGCGAACGAAGAAAGAGAGAGAGAGAGAGAGAGAGAGTTTGGTAAGAGTGGTTTTATGGCGATTTGATCGAAGATAGTAATGCATTAAAAGCCACCGTTTGGAATTTTAAGCCATCTTTATCTACTATAGGTTTTGCTGAGCCTGAGATTCAGACACGCATTTACTGAAACGTCGTTTCCTTTCGCTTGGTCTCGTCGTTTCGGGAGGGTGTTACTACTTATACAGCCTACCTATTCCCTGTTCTAAACAGAGGTTTCCTCTTTCCTCACTGGGTTTTTCAAGCTACAAACTGCAAAATGGAGTGGTCATCATGTACGGATGAGTATGAGAAGCTTGTGATTCGGATGAGCACCCCTAGGTTTGTCTATTAACTCCACTCTTTTTTATTTGCCTTGCAGTGTTTAGTTTTTATTTTTAACCCTTTCATATACCTGATTAACTGATTATAGGTTCTAACTGTGGGAATGGTTTACAGTTTTGTTAAGAGTTTGGTTTATTTTCTCCAAATCCATTCCGTTCCTTTTGTTTATTGTCTTTCTCTCATCCTTTACTACCTGATTTTCTGCCATTTCGCAATCAGAATTTTCTGAGTGTTCCTAATTCCAGATCTCTTAGTTTGAAATTCATCACTGAATTGCATCATGTTTTGAAATTAGTTGCTATTTTAATTAAA
Source organism: Sesbania bispinosa (assembly GCA_026901365.1). Taxonomy (NCBI): domain Eukaryota; kingdom Viridiplantae; phylum Streptophyta; class Magnoliopsida; order Fabales; family Fabaceae; genus Sesbania; species Sesbania bispinosa. Next base: position 271,678 of record QLOH01000730.1, read on the forward strand.
TTTTAATGCGTTTGTATGATTTCAACTTTCCTTGTTACGAGATTTTTTGGCCACCGATTTGAACCTCTCCCTGAGTACCTCGGTTTTAATAATTTATTTTCATATTATTCTAACATAGCGTGTTAAAAGTCGCGAAAATCTCGAAGAGTGGGAAAAGTAGATTTTCCTAATTCCCACCGACTTTTCAAATTGATTTGTACCGACAACAGTATTTTATTTTATCAATTTTCTGACTTTTCTTTCTTTAACGTGCCTGTGACTCTATTTCCTTTTTCTTCCAGAATGTTTGTTTTCTTCTAAATGCGGGGGAACACATTCTTTGTATTTTTAATTTGTGTGATTTCACTGACTCTTACCTTTCACTATGTATTAGGGTTGTCATTGACAATGCCGTTTGCTCCACTGCGACTATAGTCAAGGTAACTGAGCTCGGAAATCCTTGTTTTTGTTCACACATTTTGTAGGTTTTTATGTGAATCAGAAAAAAATAAGATACCAATGTTTCTGTTTTGATGAAATTCACAGTTTGATAGCGCCAGAAAGCATGGGATTCTTTTGGAAGCCGTACAAGTTCTCACTGATCTGGACCTTTCTATTAAGAAGGCCTATGTTTCCTCTGATGGCAGGTGGTTCATGGATGGTAAGCTAATTTACCGTTGTCTTTGTTTGCTGTGATAATTTTGATTCCTTGTGCACTAATCTTTGGCTATTCAATGAACAGTTTTCCATGTTACGGATCAAAGCGGAAACAAGCTAACAGATGAGAGTGTTTTAAGATATATTGAACAGGTACTAATTGTGGCTTTAGGAGTTCTAATTTAATTTTCAATTCGTTACTATTTAAATTTGATTCACACTCTAAATTTTGGTGTTTATGTTATATCAGTCACTTGAGAGCATTCATAACGGGAGATCCAATCACAAAAACGGTCTCACTGCCTTGGAATTAACGGGAACAGATCGTGTTGGTCTTCTTTCAGAGGTGTTTGCTGTACTGGCTGACCTGCAATGCGATGTGGTGGAGGCTAAGTTTTGGACTCACAATGGCCGGATTGCGTCCTTAATCTATGTAAAAGACTGCGATTCTGGGACCCCAATTGAGGACTCCCAGAAATTTAATAAGCTTGAAGCACGTTTAAGAAATGTTTTAAAGGGAGACAATGACATTAGGAGTGCAAAAACTTCCATTTCTAATGCTGTCATTCACCCTGAAAGAAGGCTCCACCAAATGATGTTTGTTGACCGTGATTACCAGAGGAATCCCATTTTCAAGTTCACTTCTGATATCCCATTAGTGACCGTCCAGAATTGGGCAGAAAGGGGTTATTCAGTTGTTAATATTCAATGCAAGGATCGAATCAAGCTTTTGTTTGATGTTGTATGCAATTTGACGGACATGGAATATGTTGTATTCCACGCAACTATTCACACAGCAATTGACCAAGCGTACCTGGTAATTATTAGACATCAAATGTTTTGTTTTTTGGTTGGTAGCTTGGTTTGTGTGCTTAATTAACGATGAATACATTGTCACTTCAGGAGTTTTACATCAGACATAAGGATGGCACCCCAATTAGTTCAGAACCAGAACGTCAACGGGTGATTCAATGCTTACAAGCTGCAGTGGAGAGAAGGGCATGTGAGGTATTGCATCCTTGCTGGATTGTTCTCACTTTTATCTGTTAAATTGTGATAACCTTGTTATGTGAACTAGCTAAATTAATTAATTGTTAATTCTTTGAATACAGGGTGTTAGGCTAGAGTTATGCACGGAAGATAGGCAGGGGCTTCTAGCAGAGGTGATGAGAACGTTCCGAGAGAATGGGCTGAATGTGACAAGGGCTGAGATATCTACTACAGGGGACATGGCTGCAAATGTTTTTTATGTAACGGATGCTATTGGATACCCAGCTGACCCAAAAATCATCGAATCTGTTAGGCAGAAAATTGGGTTAAGCAATTTAAAAGTTAAGGAGTTGCCATTCGTGTGTCATCAGAAGGCAGAGAGGGAAGATCAACCGGTTGGAGTTGGTGGGGCAGTGTTGTTGTCTCTGGGGAGCCTCGTGAGAAGGAATCTGTATAATTTGGGTTTAATCAAATCTTGTTCTTAAAGCAAAAAGGGGTGGGGAAGAGAGGGAATTTTAGAGTGTGGAAGATATTTGCAACTTTTATAGCATAATATTCTTTGCTTCAGGTTTGGGCTTTGTGTACATAAAAAGTAAAGGTGAAATTGGTGATAGTTGTGTTTTTTTACTTGGTCGGGTTGGATTTGGTAGGTGAAAACTGACCATATACAGCTGGAGGGATGGTCCCCGCCATTTTAAATGCTTTGCGTGAAGAAGGGGAAGATTTGCATCAGTTGAGATTGGGGATTGCAGAAGAGGTTGTGTTGCCCTTGGTAGGAAGGCTGTGATATGTGAAAATATAGTATTGGATTCTTTGGTGGAACAGAAAGTTTAGGTAGAGGCAGAACAGAACAAATTGGGTTGGGTTCATACTGGCACTAAAATCTGTACATAACGACGTTTCAATTATTATAATTAATTTAAGACGTTGACTTTATTCTTTAATTTAAATTTGTTTCTCTAACTGTGCTGTCTTTTCGGTATCTCCAATTTGTTCCACAACCGAATCTTATAAGATCCTCTTTGGCCCCGCGGAAAGAACTCTCTATATTGTGGGTCTAGTGGAAATATTTTATCGCTGTATTACTACAGTGGCTATTATCTTTGTTTAAGAGACGATTTCGGCTGCTTCATAAGAAGTAACTCTGTATGTTTTACGTAATTCTTTTCACAATCAAAGAAAAGGTCTTAATTCATTGTCGAGAGCATGCGGAGAATTAAGATTTACGTAGTAATAGGGAATGGCTATTCTACTTGATTGTGCAATTTGGCCATTGTGTAAGCCATATTGCTACTTTGCTAGTAGACGCTCAAAACCGGTTGAGTTTGATGTCTCTAAAATTCTTTTTCCTTTTTTTAATCAACTCAAGTAACATCTTTTTTCAACTTACCCAATCCGAGGGTAGTGCCAATAAACACTCGACCATGCTGATGCACAGCCCATAGTAAATTGGTTTGAGGATAGTCACTATCCAATTAATTAATCAATTCACAAAATTTTGCAGTCTAGTAATTTGTTGAGTTCCGCAGCCAATTACTCGTATTTTTCGGGGAAAAAACTTGAGATTTGTTACGTACTGAGCTAAAAAACCCATTATCAGTAAGGTCCAATCCACTTGAAGCAAACCGGTCCGGGCCTACATGCATGTCAGCTGCACTCCAGTATACCTGTCCTTATCGTGCGGCTGTCACACAAGGAGTATCAGAACGTCCCCTACACTTCACCCCACGTATATAGATCAAGGCCAACAACCCAAATCTCAAGATATTCTCCTAGATATTCTCCTATAAATACGGTAGACGTAAAAATGTCAGTTACGTATTAATTACACATTTATTGCCCTATCTCAAACCCACATTAACTTGAGCGTCGGAGTACCTTTGCAGGTACCCCACCACCAGTGTGACCCGAGATTCAAATCGTAACCAGATCTGTGTTCAACATCCATCTCAAGATTCGCATTTGAAATCCTTTTCCAGATCCGGTTCGACATTCATACGCGAACAAGATTATAGTGTTGCTCTATGTTAATATTTGCATTTCCTTGCGATATTTATTTTCCTATAGTCAAGGCTTGTCTAAAATATACGCAAGAGTATTCTGATCCAAGTCGAGTCTATATAGACCACTTAAAGTGAATTGTTGAGAGGGTCCGTAAAATCAAAAACCAATTGCGATATCCAAAACCATCAACTTGTTAAATTAGTCCTCTAAGGTCTTTTCACATCGAGGAGAGTAGTATTACATGATTTGAATAGGCAGAGGAAGGTGATCTCAATGACATGGATTTGTCGGATCACGTGGAATTATCAGAGTTGTGGGTTGATTGATACTGGATATAAATGTGAAGGATGAAGTATCATATCTAAAACACCACGTGATGAAGACCTAAAGGCAGGGCACACATCTGTATCTTCGATGAAAACGCCACCGAAGAAGACGTGATTGGCTCCACATTAATTATGATGTGTATATTGTTAATGCTATGGGGTTTCAATTACCAATTCTTGCTTCCTTTCTTACTTTCGTTTGTTAATTTGTTTTTATATTTTTGGATACTAACTCTTGCTTTCTTTCTAATATCCAGCAAATATAAGTCACTAGGATTTTTTTGGTACGGATGGATTTAAATATTTTACATTATGTCGTATATAAATTCATTTGCTACCATTATACCAAAAAAAGGCAAATGTGATGTGTCCCTAATTCAGGGGTTATAGTTTCACCTTTCCAAATGCTTTGGGTGTTTATCCCCAATTAACTACTTTCACAATCTCTATTTAACTCTCTATTCAGACAAAAAATATACATATATCTAAGAAATATAAACATTATTTTTTTTAAAAAATATATATATATATTAAAAAATTAATCATTACTCTTATTTTAATGATAATTTTTTTCACTTCTTGGGCCTACCGAATTGCAATTCAGGTATAAATGGTCTGTGGTTTGGTTAACAACAATATGGAGTCTTTGGGTGGCTAGAAATAAAATGGTGTTTTTCAAATATTAGGTTATCACCAGCTGAGTTACTGGAGTTGATTCAGGTGCGTTCTTGGAAATGGCCTAAGTCAAAGGATAGTAATTTTAATTACACCTATGCTTCCTGGTTGCTGCAGCCTCACTATTGTCTTAATTTTGGTAATTACTTGTGAGGAATTTTAAGTTCTTGTTGGATCTAGTGTTTTGGTACCTTCTGAACCTTTTAAGTTTGACTTGTGTTTTTAGGTGAGCTATCATTTGCACAGGTCCTGGGTTTTGCTTTATTTGTATTTTATTTTGCTCCCATCTATCTTTACTATTTTGTATTTGTATATGGGTTGGAGTATCCCTTGTACTCCATTTTAATCAATCATCTTTTGCTTAGAAAAAAAAACTTTCTATTTTACCATTTATTTCTTTTAGTACTCTTAGGTCTCATTAATTTTCAATAGAGGGACATTTATTAACATAAGAATAATAAGATGGAGAAAAATATAATTATTATTGCATATTGGGTTTGTAAGTAGACAATTAAATATATACAAGACTTAATTACACTTTTGATCCTCCAAGTTTAATGTTGGAGCGATTTTAGTCCCTCAAAATTTAATTGCTCGAATTTAGTTCTTCTATTTTTTAATTGTGCTAAATGTGGTCCTGCCATTAAGTGACCATTTAATTGCTAACTGAAATTGATGATGTGGATGCCATGGATATTTTAATTGTACTTGTGGGGCCACTTTTTAAAAATATTTATTTTCAAATTAAAAAATTCAAAAATGTTAAATAAATAGAAAAAAAACACAAACATATTTCCCTTGTGACCCACTTTATTTTCTTCTTCTCTTTTTTTATAAGCAAAATATTATTTAGTAGAGCACTAGGGGTGCACTAACCCACACATTTTCTTCTTCTCTTTATCTTCATCTTCCCTTGTTACACTAAATTGCAAGCGGAGTTACACTAAATATTTTTAAAAGCAGCCCCATAAGTACAATTAAAAAAATCCATGTCACATAATGTTGGTCACGTCATCAGTTTCTATTAACAATTTGATGGTCACCTAACGGCAGGACCATATTTGGCACAATTAAAAAATGGAAGGACTAAATTTGAGCAATTAAAAATTGGGGGACCAAAATTACCCCAACACTAAACTTGGGAGACCAAAAGTGTAGTTGAACAATTAAATAGGAACGGAGGTAGGTAGTAACATTTTTTTAGTTTAATATATAATTTGTCTACATTGACCATATTTTTACAAGAGAATTCTAATAAATGTCCTAAGAACACAAGTTGAGGAAATAAAAATAGAAAGTTTTTATTGAACATGTAACATCTAATATTATAAATGCAATAAATATCGTGAGTTTTTTTTTATCAAAAACATTGTATTTGTGGGTTCCTTAGTCATTGTCCTTGGTGGAGCCAACAAAATGTGCTAGCCTAATCGAGTCGACCTACAAAAGTCAGCAAAAATGAAGGGTTTGGACTAGGGACGAATCTACTTATAGTATTCTGGGGGTAATAGCCCCTACTAGGATATGGATAATTTTAATAATTTATATACATACAAACACACATACACATATAAAATGCCCCAACATTTTATGATAATCAATTTATTGTCACTTAATTTTTTAATCGTGAAAATAACAAGGATCATTAGACACTAAGGAGATGATCATTCGATGTTATCAAAATATGAAACCTCCTTAAAAGAAATTTTGTTGTATGTCCATACTCTTAATGGTACCATGTTATATTATTAATATTACAAATTAATATGCATGTTACCCCTATTGAAAGGGTTTTTGGATATAAGAAGGAAGAAGAAGAAATGAGAAGAATATTTCATAATAGATGGATTGATGATGGATGATTGATTACAAAAGACTATACATTGACACTTATTTATACTGATCAATATAGACTAGTAATTAGGAAAGAAATCGTAATAATGATCTAGAAATATGAAAACTAATCCTAGGAGATATTATAGGATTAAACCTAATCTTAACGGATATTCTTAAGATATTAAATATATTATTCTAATATTCTAACACTCCCCCTCAACTTAAAGCTTACTAAGCTTTAAACTAGTTATAAATATACCCATATTAACAAAATTGAATTAATATAATAAATCGCAAGCCTAGATAGATTGCACTAGAAAAGTCATGGGGCCAGGTAGAGAACAATGTGAAAGCCGTGGGGCTAGGTAGAGTACACTGGTAAAGCCGTGGGGCCAGGTGGATTGCACTGGGAAAGCCACAGGGCCATGTAGATTGCACTGGGAAAGCCACGAAGCCAAGTAGATTGCTCTGGGAAAGCCACGAAGCCAAGTAGATTGCTCTGGGAAAGCCACGGGGCCAGGTAAATAGCTATAGGTAGTCGCAATATACATCTATAGGTTCCGAAAAGTCATGGGTCTAGAACAACATGTAGGAGAGAGAAAATAACCATCAGAGGAGAGAGAAACAAGCCAAACATGGAGGACCAGTAAGTACGAATCCCAGAAACGTCAAAACGAGACCAGATAGAGAGAACATGGCGGGGCGACTCCGCCGGCGGCAATAGTGGCCGGAATAGCGGAAAACAAGAGAAAAACAACCGAAAAAAGCACGACAAGAGGAGATGAAGACATAGGACGCGATAAATGCACAATGGATGATTTGAAAGCAAACCGGAAAGATACACGACGACAAGGCTGGAAATAAAAGAAGGGTATGAATATAGAGTGAGAGAGACGAACAAATAAAAGTTCCAAACTTTGGAACCCAGCAACGGAATAGGGTCGGGACAGGTCATGGGGGATGGTACTGCTCTGACACCATGTTGAGGTTATAAGGTTTTGGATATGGAAAGAAAGAAGAGAGGAGAAGGATGTTTCATAATAGATAACTGATAATAAATTTATTGATGATGAATGATTGATTATAAAAGACTATACAATGACATTTATTTATACTGACCAATATAGACTAGTAATTATGAAACAAATCATAATAATTATCTAGAAATATGGAAATTAATCCTAGGAGATAATATAGGATTAAACAAAATCTTAACGAATATTCTAATAGCCCACACAACTTAAAACTTCTACATTTGTCACTGGTTCATACCTTTATTCTAGAAATCTGAAAAACTTCCATGCCTTTTAGTTTAGCATGATCAAGGTCACTAACTATAAAACCCATAAAAAAAATATTTGGTAGACCGCAAAACCTGGAAAAAAAATCAGGCTACTCACAAAAAAGTATGCAATAATGTAGGTCTTGAGTCTTTTATTTTAAAAACTCAAATAACTACCTGATTTGCAAAACATGCTATCTACATCAGGTTAAGCCAGGCTAGGTAGCCCGAATTTCCAACTCTACCCTCATGACACTCGTTAGCAAGAACGTTTTTATAATTACATACCTTTGAGACTTGCATCAGAATCTCGATAGAGTGTTACTACATTTTAAAAGACAATACCCTCGGTACTATTTTTTTTCTCATTTGACGAATTTATTTTGTTTCTATTAACCTCTCATATTTAGATTTTTAAAAGAGTATTAGTTATTTTTTACTATTTTTACTGTTAAGAGATAATAAATGAAAAATAATGATTAAAATCGGACGATAAAAGGTATATTAAGAAAAAACACAATAAATTTAATTTGAATTAGCATATTTATTGTTTTCATTAATATGTGTGCTTTCTTGTAATGTGACATATAAATAGAAAGGAAGGTACTAACTTATAAAATTAGTAATTAATCAACCCTTTATATTATACTAAATTTGAGATCTCACCTTAAAAAGTAAGACATTCTCACCCTACTCTCATTCCCTCAATGGCTTTAAACTTTTTTTTTCTCTTTTCTCATTTCATAATGAACTTCACACATAACTTGTTAGAGTGAGATTCTCGCTCTCAATCCTTAATGCCAACCTTCTCCTTTTTTCTCTTCCTATTTGAATATTTAAATAGTAACAAATATTAATTCCTAATTTTAAAATTTATTAAGATTTAAAATTTTATCCTATAATTTTTTATTCTAATTATTTTTTAATATAAATCTTCATTCTTATTTTATGATTTTAATTTTAATTTGTTTAATTTTAACTTATTATCAAATAATGATGTAAATTATATTTTAATAGTAAAACAATCTACTATTACAATTTAAAATTAAATAATTGTCCATAATTATTCCATTTTTTTAATTTTAAATATATAAATTTATTTTTAATTAGATAAAAATATATCTTACCCATGTCTTATGCAGGTAAACATGCTAGTAATTATTAATAAAAACAAGGAAAAATATGTTTTTCGTCCCTGTAGTTTTGGTCAATTTTAGTCTTCGTCCCTATATTTTAAATCTTGTGTTTTTGTCCCTAAACTTTCTAAACCCCCCAAACTGTGGTCCCTGTCATCAGTGAGATCCGTTAATCTGATGAGCTTGCATGTGCCTCAATAGTGGACCTCAAATAGTTGACTCGTCTAATTAACATTTTTTAATTAATTTTTAATTATTAAAATTACCCTAATTCCTAAATTAGGCTTTTTTTTCGGGTAAAATTGATGAGGTGAAAACACTTATTTAGTAATTAGGGCTATTTTAATAATTAGGAATTAATAAAAAAAGTTAATTAGATGAGTAAGCTATTTGGGACTATAACTTCTGTTAGCCCACTCATCATGTTATAACAAACCTCACTAATGACAGGGACCAAGGTTTGGGGGGTTTTAGAAAGTTTAGGGACAAAAAATAAAAGATTTAAAGTATAGGGACGAAAAACTAAAGTTGATCAAAATTACATGGACGAAAAACATATTTTTCCTTAAAAATAATTTTAACTTCATACAAAAAAAATTACTTAAAAAATATAAATATGTGGTAATTCAATTTAGACATCTCATATTTTGAGATGAAATAGTATTTATTTTTCAACTTTGATTTTTTCAGATTTTAATTTTTCATACTTCATTTTTTTTATCTTTTATCTTTCTTTTCATCTCACATCATTTATTATATTTTTCACTTTTTTTCTTTCATTTTTTTTCTCTCTATTTTTTCTCTTCTCCACACCCCTCTCCCATCTCAAAACGGGAATGTGAAAGTAGTATTTCTTTTTGTTTTTATCTATTGATTCAAAGAAACATTAAACCGAATGAAGGAAAATAATAAAATGTAAAGAGCAACCGAAATTGTCTAAATTGATTTACTTGGCACCCCATCAAACATCCAGACAGAAATCAGTCCTTTCACCCCCTTTGTATTAAGAAAAAAAGATTTTTTGTCCCTTGTCCTTTTACCTGTCTCATGCTAATTAACAACTTATAAGATTAAGATATACATTAACAGGGGAATTATGAATGATAATATTGATGAGGACGAAAGTGGTCAAAACACAAAAGAAAACTAGAATTAGAAGAAAAAAAAAGGGAAAAGCACTATATTGTTTAAAGGTGGGCGAGAGGAAAAGACAGACGGCGGGGTTGTCTACTTGTCTTGAGCATTTTGTTTGTATGTTTAAGGAAGACACCAACACTTCCGACGTTCTAGCATCGATAATTGATGCGTAGATGATAGAATAAATAGTAAGCTGCTGTTGTTTCTGTAGTCGTTCAGGTGTAAGTGGCTTACTTTATATTCATCATTTTTGAGTAGCTCATCCTTAAGTATTTTCTAAGTTCACCTAAGTGGAAATTGGTGGAACTTGAGATTAGAATACGGAATTGGTCGTTGTTAATTTCCTTTTCTTTATCAGTGGATTGTATATATCCATTGAAGCCCCGTAAAATATGTTAATATATTAATTGGTGGTTGTTGAAACATTGAAAATTGATATGGAAATGAAAATATAGAAAATTGAAAATTTCCAATGTTTGGGTTACTATGGGAATTTGAAAAAAGTGGAAGATTTTGAGAATTTTACTACAAGAAAAGTTGCTTTTTATGATGGCAAAATTCGTCACTGAAAACTTGAAAACATGTCACTAAGAATATTTTTTGGCGATATTTAAATTTATCATTGATCGTCACTAAAAGTCGACTCACTATTATATTAGTGACAATATTTTTAATGTCACTAAAAATATTTTTTATTATGACAAACACATCATAAGGATGAGCTACCCGACATGTTGAGCGTTAGCGTGGGCTACCCGACGTTTGAGGCAATACATGTTGTGTCACACGACCTGGTTAGTGGCCAAAATGGATCCAATTAAATACATTTTTGAGAAGTCTGCTCTCATTGGGAGAATTGCTCGATGGCAAGTGATGTTATCAGAATATGACATTATGTACGTCACTCAGAAAGCTATAAAAGGTGCCTTAGCAGATTATTTGGCCCATCAACCCCTGAAGGTGTTGATTATGTTACGTAGCCCACTCTGTACATATCCATTGTTGGAGCTCTTCAATATGCCACCATCACTCGACCTGAGATCTGTTTTGTTGTCAATAAAGTTTGCCCGTTTATGTCTCAACCTCTTGAGGAACATTGAAAAGTTGTCAAGAGAATTCACCGGTATCAAAGGGCACTATTCACCATGGGCTGCTGCTGCAACCTTGCACTTCTTCTTCCCTGCCTCTTATTGCCTTTTCTGATGCAAACCCAAATAAAAAAAAATGAGGGAGTTGAGAACTTAGTAAATGAGTAAAAATTTGAAAGAAGGTTATAAATCTTTCTTGCAATTGTCATTACAATATATAGCATATCTTAACGGTAAATTTGACAACGATTATATTTAAATGATAACTTTCTTTCTTTTTTCTTCATTTATGTATGTTGGTAACAGGGTCGAGCCCAACATATACGTAGACCTAAAACAAATTATAGGATGAAGACTTAATTTTAAGAGATAAAAGACCAGAAATGACATATATTTTTTTAAAAAAAATGAGTCTATTTTTAAGAAAATAAATTTATATTAAATTAAAATTTTATTTTCTATAAGAAAATTCTTTTTAATTATTATTTATTAACTAATAATTAGTAATATTTTATATTTAATATAAAGATTTTAGGTAAAATATGTTTTTAATCCCGTATAAATTTAAGCATAGAGGTGGCAAAACGGGCTACTCGGCCCGATGCGGGCCGGTCCGAAGCGGGCGCGGGCTTAAAACGGGTCGGGCCAAAAAAAAGCCCAAATTTAATTAGGGCTAAAAAAAGGTGCCCAAGCCCTATAAAATGCGGGCTAAGCCCGTTATTTAGCGGGCTTTGCGGGCTAAGCCCGGTATTTTGATAAAACGGGCTGGGCTAAAATAGCCCTATATTAATTCAGGCTCATTTTTTTAAAAACCAAGCCCTATAATTTAACCGGCGGGTTCGGGCCGGCCCGGTGGGCTTGGCCCATTTTACCACCTCTTTTTAAGCATATATTTGGGTTTGGTTCTCATAATTTAACACCAATGTGTTGAATTTTTTCTTTTCTTAAAATCATCTCAACACACACAATAATTAGTTTCTCTTTTTGACTAAAATTACATTTGATAAGAAATACTGAAGACTAAAAACACACCTGATAAAAACTAATTTTGAGTGATTTAAAATAGAGAGACTCAACACACCAATTTTAAAGTGTAAGAACCAAAATCAAATTTATTTAATTTTATAGAAACTACGTACAAACATATTTTACCCTTAATTTTAATATAAAAAATAAATTTGAGGCATTGTAATAGGGCAGGCCTAAAAGCGATTGCTTTACCAGCCCCCTAGGGTCGGCCCTGATTGGTAGTGTGTGTGTGTTACAAAGCTCTACAACGTGGTCCACTCATGTGACATTTCAATATGACCCCACATTTTCAATTTAATGTATAATATACATTTAAAGTATAAGTAAATATTGATTATAATATTACCAATCTATAAATATTCAATTTATCTAAAATTTGACACACATGACCATCATATTATTTAATGATTGGATTTATTAAATTGACATTTTACAAAAATTTATTCGCAAAATAACTTTAATAAGAGTTATTTATTGAGTAAGTTCATCTTAACTCATAAGTCATATCAATGTGTACGTGTATGTATATTCATACAAGCAATATCAATCAGCACAAAAGAAATACAAGTGATATTAATGAGTAACAGAAACACTCATTTGCAATTAGTATTCAGTCCATTTAAAAGTCATATTAGATTTTAAACTAATTTGAGTTATTTTAAATGTAACCATTTAAGAGGTAAATCCAGTGGATATTTTTTTCTTGGTAAGACTTAAATCAAACTCTTTACCACTTAAACCAATAGATACACAACGAGAATTCGGGAATTAGCGGCGGCCAATGGTCGTCGCTCAAAGGCAGAAACCGTCACTATAATGTAATTAGCGACGGCTTAGCGACGGTCACAAGGACATCGTTAAAATGCTCATCATTAATACCATAGCGACGAGCAATAAGACTCTTCGCTACGTAGCATCTGCTTGTCGACGCTAAAAGTCGTCGCTATGCTGAAGTCCATCGCAAAGTGAAAAGATCACACATTGTCGCTAAGCTGTCACATCATAGCGACAGCCAAAGCCGTCGCTAATAATTATATTATTTTTTTAAAATTTTTTTAACTAGTGAAGGCCATGACCGTCGCTAATGATTATATTAATTTTTTAATTGAATTTACGGTTTTATATTTTATTTTATTTTAATTTACGGTTGAATTATTATAGAAATTCAATTTTTATATATTTTATAAAATTTATATCATATTTGTTAACGATATAAAATATAAAGAAAAATAATAATACTATATAAAAACACCCATATAGAAAAAAATATAAATAGTATATATACAAAGTGTCTACCAACATAATACAATAAAAAAAATCACGACTGACGGCGATGACGCTGTTGTGGTCATGGGCCACAATCCTCATCCTCATCCAAGGGCTGGTCATCCAGGTCACCGTCGTAGTGCAGGTGTGCCTGAGCCTGACTTGAAGCTGGTAGAACCACTTGCACTGCGGGTATCCAGCACTAAACTGCAACTGTTGTCGCAGTCGTGCGAAAGTCCTCCTCCAACCGTGCATACTGGGCCCTGACAGTGATCAGCCCGCTCTTCAGCTAGGCTAGCCTGCAGCTTTGCTTCAATGACCTCCTGCCGCAGCGCCTCCTCAGACGAATGTCATAATCCGTCGCTCCCACTGGCATGGGCCCGAGACTCCTAAGTGAGGCTGGTTACACCAGGACGAATGTTGCTTGAACATGTCCCCGGTGCCATAACAGCGGCCTCGAGTCTTGCCACCAGCAACATCCTTCTAAGTCTGTAGCTTTGGTGGGACCCATTAGTGATGGAGGTCGTCCCTCATCTGTGACTCTGCGTCCCTCAGGCGCTCATGGTATTTTGTCTGTTGAGTAGAGATGAACTATAATTAGTTAATTATTCTATTACAAATATATCAAATTATAAAAAAAACCATGGTTAAGCATAATTTTTCCTCTACATATGTGGACCACGCTTGGTTGTCTACCCCAGCCACCACCCTTTTTGTGTGGGTGACCACAAAAAACCTCATCGGGATCTACATCTCGCCCAAGCTGTCGTCGCTACACAGAAAAATTACACTAATTAATTATTTTAATTACGAATACAAAATTAATATAGAAAGAGTAGGTTTTTACATACCATATCCAGCGCGACCTTAAGTGTGGGCCTTGCGACCCGTGGTGTGGAATGCTCGCCTCGACGAGAAGCCCGATTTCTCTTATTACAAGCGGACTTCCCTTGAACTCATTGAAGGCCAGTAGGCCAAAAGACCCTCCCAGGCCTCCTCACCACACCAATGGGCCTAGTCCCACCGTCCAGGCCTTGTTCAACATATCCTGAAGGCGTTCTAACAATGCTCTGCTCGTGCAACCTTCTTAATTTGGGTTCTCATCCTCAGGGGTCCAAGTAACTTTGCTCTTGTAAAGAAAACAATAACTTTTAGGGTAAGTCATATGAAAATGTCATAACAAGTTTAAAAAAATGTAAAAATGAAGGCATTTTACCATAAACTCCTCCCACCACTTGTCCCTCACATACTTCGGGGTGACCTCCCTAAATAGTGAGGACCTCGGAATTATGATCGTATCGCATCACCAATGGTCGCGATGGGGGGGTGTTTAGGCACCCAACTGCAAAATAAAGAAATTCAATGTTAACACTAAACACTTATAAAAATTCAAAATATTAAAAGAAATAAAAAATTGTAGAAACTCATCCTCTTCCATAAGGCCCGGATGACAACCCTACTGTGAGGGGCCGCTCATGATCGGCACTGGAGCTGGCATCTCCGCTGCCGGAGGGCTGTTGTACATCAGACTCGGGGTCAGCCTCCTCATCAATGTCAGCCCGGGGGTGGTCCTCACCCTCCGAGTCAGAAATGTGTGGCAGGTAATCCTATTACTACTAATTACTAAATAACTACCTATATAATTAAATACCTATATAACTAAAATAACTACCTATATAATTAAATAACTAACTATATAATTATATAACAATAAATAAAAATAATAAATTATTTAAATAATTACCTAAACGACGACAGGTGGTTGGAAGACGGCTGGTGGTGATGGACGACGGAGAGGAGGAAGAGGGATAGAGGGGCAACTAACGAAGCTTGCTAATCAGTTCAAAATAAACCTTTGTACGAGGAGAAGAGTGTTTAATCGGTGAGAATTGAAGTTGAATGAGAGAGAGAGAAGGGGGAGGGAAGGAGGTGGGGAAGGGGAAAGGAGGAAGAAGAAGATGAGGAAGGAGGAAGAAGAAGAGGGGGGGAAAGGGTTTTGTGCGCGAAGTTTTAAAGTTAGCGACGGCCAAGCCGTTGCTACGACTGTCACTAAGTTAAAAAAAATTTCTGACATGCCAATTTTAATTTTTAATTAAAACGTAGCGACGGCTTGGCTGTCGCTACGTATATTTTTTAATTTTCAGAAAAAAATAGTTTTTTCAGTGTACCGACAGCCAGACCTACAATACGAAATGTAGCGATAACCTGGCTGTCACAACGTATTAATGACACAGTTACGCGTTGAAACAACACATTTAATGCTGTAGCGACGACTTAATCGTCGCTAGTAGCGACAGTGCATAGTCGTCACTACGTTTTTGCGTCTAAAAACGCACATTTTTGTACTGGCAATTGTGATCTATTTGTTTATCTATATATAAACACTAGAAAAAAGTTTAACAATTTGAAAAATTGCATATTCAATGACCGTATTCATTAATATGGTAATTAAACTCATTATTCATAGTAACTAATTTTAAAACCACACTAATTTGTATAATTTCTGTCCTTTTAAAACCACTTATAAAATTGAATCCCATTTATTCATAGGAATATGAGAGATTTATTCATAGAATAGAGAGTTTTGTGACGTCCATCTCATCTCCGATATTATATACGTGGCTTTGTCATTAGTACGATGAATCTTATGTTTTATGGGTCTTGAGCCTACAATCTCATTTTTTTTTTATGCTCTAATTTGTACACTTTTCATATTTCTATCTTTTTTATCATCACATTATTCACTCTTTTTTTCTCTTACTTTTTCTTCCAGGAGGACGGAGGAATGAGATATTGCCATGACATCTCTAATTTTATAAGTTTTAAAGTATGTTTAATATATTTTTAAATTAACTGAAATTAAAATTAGCAGTTAAAAAGCTTGTCAAACCATTTTAACCATATTTGATAAAGTAGTATTTTTAGCAGCTATTAGAGTTTTTGAAACACTACTCCAAGTAGCATTTCAAAATTTAGTTAAGATTGTTTTTTACAATTTTATTTTTAAAATTTTTCATAATGATCAAATTTGAAGTTTTAGTTTAGCAATTAATGATGATCGTATTTATCATTTACAGTTATCAGTTAGTTATACCAAACACTTTCAATTCTTTTTCTTTTGGTCGAAGCACTTTCAATTTCAGTTAGTCAGATTTTTAGCTTTCATCTTTCAATTTTTAACTTATAAACATATTAATTTTACCAAACACACTCTTATATATATTATTTCATATGATAAAAAAATAAAAATACAATAAAGTGTATTTGAGGGCTCCGTTACTACTCCCAAAATGCAGTGTACATCCTTAAAATGTTTAAAAAATGTTTATTCTTATTATTTTATACTAACAAATGTTAAGTAAGCATTGTCTATGTCATGAATCAATTATTTAAAAAGTTTAAGCTATTAGGTAAAAACACACAATGTTTTTTATTTTGATACCCCTCCTCATGTAAGAAGTTCATTTACTCGATCTAATTTAAAATAATTTTTTTAGAATAATAGGGGTAACAAGATTGAACTTTAACCACTTGATAGTGGAAACTCTCATACCGTATAAAAATCAGCTATTTCAAAAGTTTAAGTTATTGGGTGAAAATAGATGAAGATTTTTATTCTAAAAGTCTACATGTTAAATTAATCAACCCAAAAAGTCTACACGTTAAATTTAATGAACTTGGATCCTCTTCATTCTGAGATAACATGCTACAGTAGGAAAAAAAAAGATAAGCCAATGCAGGTTGACACAAATGGTCAAGAACTCGGAGGAAAACATTCGTCTCTACATGGACATGGGTTTGAATCCTCTTGAAGCCATCCAAAATCCCACTAGGTAGGTATCCCTCCTCAGAAAGATCCCCTAGCACCCAGGGCTAGTTAAGTAGCTGTGACTAGGTTTTAGGTCTGTCCTGTCCAATAATCCTCTCCTCTACTGGTCTCCCCAGCATGCCAGTGACACCCTACCCGGTAAGATTTGAGGTGACATCTCCTTCCTACCTTTTTTTTAACCAAAAAAAGGATAGCATGCTACGATAATGTTAGCCCAAAATCTCATCCACTTCATTTGAGAAAAGAGAGTATATTTAAATTTAAAAATAATTTAATTTTTTTAACACTCTTATTTTATGCATTTTGTTTATAACTCTTTATCTCTCTCTCTCTCTCCATATATATATATATATATATTATTATATATATATATTTCCTGTCATATTTTTTCTTTTTTTTTTCACTTTATTTTTTATCTCTTCTTTTCAAAATCTGTGCGGGAGTTTCATTTCTCAATAATAAGAATGAATCTATTGATGCCAAGCTTCTTGTAGTTTTGGGGTTTTTCTAGTCGGTGCAAACTGCATATTTTTTTTTTTTTTAGCAAAAACGCATTGCTTGATATTTGCGACTTTACGAATAGGGATTATTCATTGGAATCTAATTCTGATAATTTGGAAATGTTTCCAAATTCCAATTTACGCTCAGTACGGCAATAGTGAGGTTTTAAAAAAGAAGATTCCCGGAAAAATCTTTCCATCCAATTTTTTATATATTTTTTTTTTGGGTAATAGAGCTATTTTTCTGGAAAGAATTTTTTTTATGATGCTAAAGTTAAGGCTCTTCATATAATCACGTTTCCAATTCTTTATTATTGTCTTATATGGCTCTTCCTAATTAAAATAGTGATAAATAAGTTATTTTTTCCGCACTAGTTATAATATATATTATATATATAATTATTTTTATTTAATATCCGGTATGTGTTTAAATTAATTTGTTTTATTTTAAATAGGAAGAACATGTTCGAAATATTTTAAAGAGTTTTCTAATTGAAAAAGTTTTTGTAACTGAAAAATAAGTAATAAAAAATACTTATAATCATAATATAATATTATACAAAGACTCATAATTAAAATTTAATATATATAGTTATATGCTTACGTTTTTTTTTATTTGTCTGTGTGCCTTTTATGAGCATTTAATATAAATTAATATGATTTAATAAAATTCATACTCGCTTTTCACTTTAAAAAGTTTTTGAGTTAAATTTAACTAACCTAAGTAATGTTAACAATAACAATCACATTTTACTAATTTTAAGTTCACGCTTAAAATATAGCATATGGAATATATAGATAATAGACAAAGGGCCTTATAGCGCCTGTTTGTTTAAACGTTACAACAACATAAAATTATGGTTTCGTATATATTGATTTTAAATTACTCTCTGTCGAATGTGCTTCGTAAAATATGTATTATTTCTCAATCATTCATTTTTAAAATCAATTTTATTCAACTGTACCAACGGATAAATGTGGTTTTGAGTGGAGCAAAAGATTAGGCTTGTTCTTGGTTTAAATACGCTTTCTTTTTTGTTTTGGCAATCTCATTGTAAAGTAGTGTACATGTCTCGTCTCGGCTTTCAGTTGATTTTTAAGGTTTAAGGTGCAGCTGTTAGAGTTACGAACACATAGCCCAAGGTCATATCTGTGTGGGAATGAATAAGTCTTTTATATTGGACCCAAAGAAAAAAATAAACAGAGAAGCTTTTACATTAGAACTAGTTCAATGTGTGACCTTCGATCGGTGACTTCAGGCCAAAATGATTTTATCTTCTTTCTATATCCAATAATCCTACTTTGCCATGATACAGGATGCTAAAATTTTCATTCATTAACTCCGTGTTTAGATATGAGGATAGAAAACGGAGCAATTTTTTTATTAATATCGTGCATTATACGCACTTAGCTTGAGCTCTATTATTTATTTATTTTTATTTAATAAAATAATGTAATATTTATAAACTAAATGTATATTTTTATTTTGGGTACAATAGAGAAGAAGAAAAGCAAAACAACTAGGGAACTACAACCTCAAAAAGAGAGCAATTCTTGAATGCAATCCAAATTTCTATTGATTTCAACTAAAGGATCAGGGCCTTTGATTAACGTTACGATTAATCACGAAAGAATAACCTCTAACTATATTTTGTGAATCGTAACCAATTGAATTGAATTAAACACTGACTTGAATACATTTTTCATTTCTATTGAGTGAGAATTAAGAAGAATCATTCCTAATTTGTTTGTCTCTGACTCTCTGTTATTCTATTCATTGTTCGTATTCTAACTTCTTTTATTCCAACCTCAATTTTAGTTTATACATTTTCTTAACCTTATTTTCACTTTTCAATCACTGTCCAACTAGCAACTTCTTTTGAATTAATACTTGAATTTCAATCTGTCTACTCATAATTTGATTATTTCAATAATTTGGTACGCTTGTAAAAATCTCATCACTATTTTAAACATACAGTCACTATCATCAGTTACACCAAAAGCAACCATGTAAGAACCTCATAAAAAGAGGCGACGTTTTGTGATTTGTTTTTCTGCTTCTACTACACAACCTTACTTTAGATTATATACACACTTCATTGTGAAATCATCTACAGTAAATCCCATGATCCATCACATTATTTATGCACCACTTCATCGGATCTTGCTCCTTTTTTTTGTCAGTCGTTAGATCTTGCCTATTCATTGCCATTTATGTCAATATGGGTGATTAACCATATTAATCAGGACCGGCCCAACGTTTCAATGGGCCTAAAGCGAATTTTATGATGAGGTTGTTTTTTTTATTGCTTCAATACATTAAGCATGTTTTTTACTTAGGATAATCTTGAAAAAAATGACTACTTTTTTAAATAATATAATTATTTATTTAAATAAATAAATTTACTCACACTGACATAATAGAGTCTTATCAAGTAAAGTGACATGCCTTTTTTATGTCGGCATATGCGTTTATATATATATATATATATATATATTCACTAAAGGCAACAAAAATAAAGTAAGTGATGAGACAAATTAGTGTTAAAAATGGATAGAATCAATTATTAATAACTATTATTTATGCGAGGAGAGAACGTTGTGATAAAATGAGGCTTTTTCTAAGGAAAAAAACTTAGTTACTTTTAATAATTTAATATTACTTACTAAATAATTATTAGCAATTTTTTAAAAATATTAATAGTAAATAAAATATTTTTTTGGGGGTCTAAAGCGGGGGCTTTACCCGCCTTAGGGTTAGGCCGACCCTGACATTAACACCCCCAATGCCTCCCCTCCTTAATAATGCAGGCCTGCACACACAAATTAACCAACAACGTTAACTTATTCCATTTGACTTTTTTATCATCTCTATTCTCAATCTCATAAACCCTAGTCATAGCCAAGACATTTAAAGAGAGTATAGCCACAGTGACGGCGTTGCCTCCCCTTCTGCGGGCCTCCCTCCCCCATGTGTGGTGGCTTCTCCACTCACTCTAGGTGAGTTTCCTCCTTCCCTCTCTCTAATGAGAGCTTCATCTTTTTCTCATTCTTCCACTTCATTATTCTCCTACCACTCCATTCTTGGCCACCAACTCTACCCCCTTCTCATTTCTATTCTTCCTACATCCACCCTCTTTCTCCATTGCCCTTTTCCCTCCCCTTTCAAGGTCCCATCGGCACGGTCTCTTCCACCTGTCTCAAACCTTGGATAACAATGTCTCGTCTGTGATGTCTAGTGGCCTTTCCTTGCATAACAATGCTAGTGGAGCTAGCTAGTCCAAAAGTAAGTAGGAGGAGGAGGAGGAGGAGGAGGAGAGGAAGAAGAAGAATAAGAGAGAAGAAGAAGAAGAAGAAGAGAAGAAGAGAGAGAAAGGAACAAAATGAAAAAAAAAAAACACTGAAGGGAAGGAGATTAGTGATGGATTTTGATGCTTATGGTAGGTTGTGTGATGGAGATTTGGGATTTGCTAGTTCTGTTAATTTGCTATTTACTTGTTTGCTCGTGATTTTAGTTCTGTTAGTTTCATCCATGTTTTTGAGCTAGCATGCTTACTATATTTTGTAATGTTTGTTTATTAAAAAACATTGTTCTATTGCTCATTAAATTTATTGTAAGTGTTATTTGGCTTTAATTTAACCATTTTAACCAAAAAAGACACATGCTCGTCATGTAACCTAACTATAGATGTTAAAAGTCAACCTCAACTTTTTTTTTCATACATGATGAAGAAAAAGATTTTGGATAATAAGTTGAACAAATGTTAAACTACATGCAAATGAAGTGTAATTTATCCTAGTTATTATATTAGATTCCCTTATGATTCAAATCATAATAATTAATAGGGTTAAATATATTTGGGAAAAAGAACATGTAATTACCCTAAATTTCTGACTTTTGCAAATATACACCTTAAATTTATTTTCATCTCGATTAATCCTTAAACTATTACAATTATTGAAATAATTCTTTCCGTTAACTTGAAGCTAAATAGTTAACGGTGATAAATCTAGATCGTTAATTTAAATTCAATATCAACCATTTGTTAATATTGACTAATTCCTATTTCTTATTGATTTATGATAAATGGATAATGTTGCAGCTTCATATTTGATTCTTAGGCTGCATCCCAATTCTTTTATTTATATTGAATGTTGGTCAACAACTTCACTTTTTTGCTTTATACTTTGTAAACCCCTTTTACTGCTTCATGGAATATATCAGAAGGCAATCATACGTTTCACTGCATAACTTTACATCTAAGCTAGATGTCAAACTAGCTTTTAATAAATCTTTCATCTTTGTGTGATGAATACTAAATCACGTGTAGAATGTAAGTTAGGCAATAACAATGTTACTTTTAATAGTCAAAAACTGAATATTACTTATAAAATAATCAACATAACACTGTGAAAATATGGAATTGTATTTCTTTGGATGTGTTTTATAACTCAACAAATTGCTAAGATGTATACAACAATAAGATTCCATATACAATTAATTAAATAACTACACTTCCATATAAGTTAGACTAAGATTCTCTTCTATAGTGTTATCTGCGGTTATTTTCACCTACCATTCCTCTTCTTCTTGCAAATTTTCTTTGGTTCATGGTTTACATATAGGTTAGCTTCAAATGCCATTTGTTATTGCAAGAGTGCTCTTGTCCTGGTTTCATAATAGGACTCATGTTCATGATGTCCATGGTCACTTCTGAAAAAGGAAAAACATTCAACAAAGTAGCTTTAATCATAAAATTTAAAACAAATCCAATTACATATCGACATGATTGCTCGAGACATTGGCCTTGGCTTACTATTATAATCCAATTGTCTTAAAGTTAAAGAATTGTAACATTCTAATTGATAATAAGTTCAACTCATGCTTTTCTCCTTCAGAGAACCAAAATGAAATGGCTATGTGTTTACAAATATCATTCATTAACCATCCCACTTGATGTTTTATGGATATGAGACTCTCTATCCACCACTTCACCCAACAAAAAAACTTAAAGTCTAACTTTGAATAACAAAAAATGGACAGGAACTCATTCACAGAGATACCCAATTGTAGATTCAAATCCAAATTAAAAAATGGATAGGAATACTATTTGATAGCTTAAATTCAACCATGCCCTTGCAAATTCAAGATTCAATTACAAATTTAGAGAATCCCACTTGCTCTCCAGTCGAAGCTTGGGTCTGTGCAGCGCCACTATGTTTTCTGCAACTGAGTTGTATTAGAGAATACAAGTGCCACATCACACTGTATTTCTGGTCCCACATCGGGCACCCAAGGCTCCCCTGATGATGAGAAGCAAGTCCCACACCGTGTAGAGCTGCACCGAGTCAGTTAGAATGCACATGCCATTTTGTTAGGGAAACCTGTTTTGATTCCTTTCTGATTGTATTTTCTGTTTAACAATTCCCGCGTCATTTCTTTCCTGCTAGCTTGGCACTTTGTGTATAAATAGGTGGCTTATGCACCCCATTCACATACTGAAAATTATCATCAATTCAATATGTTCATCACAAATATCTTTCTATCTTTACATTCTGATTTCCTATTATGGTATCAGAGCTCTTGATCACAAGAGCTCTGGTGGTTCTTTGTTGCAATGGCTAAAGGAAACAACAATGGAAATGGAGGAGGAGGAGCTGGTTCTTCTTCTGGTGCTCCGCAAAACCCAGCACTCGATCCTTTGAGTGTTTACTACATACATCCTGGTGAGAATGTCGTTGTCTCTCTAACCACACCTTTTCTTTCAGTAAAAATTATCACAGTGGGCAAGAGTAATGAAACGATCATTGATTTCTAAAAATAAATTTAAATTTGTAAATGGCACTATGCCGATGCCTACGACTTTCGATCCCAACTTTGAAGCTTGGGAAAGATGTAACGACTTGGTTTTGTCATGGATTTTTAATTCTGTTGAACCACAATTGCAAAGAAAGTAGAGTCTATCTGGAAAATACAGCTGCAGCTTGGAAATTGTTGAAGACAAGGTTTGCACAATGTGACAGAGTGAGGATCTTCGAATTACAACAAGAGCTTGCTGCGATCAAGCAAGGAAACTACTCAGTGACACAGTATTTTACAGAAATCTCCATACTCTAGGAGGAACTAGACAACTATAGACCTATTCGGAGTTGTATTTGTCCAGCACCATGTGTATGTGAAACAGGGAGAAATGGAAGAATCTAAAGGGATGAGGATTGCATAATGAAGTTTCTTAGCGGACTGGATGATGACTTTGAAGTTGTTAGAACTCAGATCTTGATGATGGAGCCCTTCCCGGATATTGACAAAACCTACTCTCTTGTGATACAACAGGAAAGGAGACTTGGATCGAATTCTATGAGCAATGTGGAGGAGACACAAGTGTTTATTAATTCAACAGAAAGCAAAAGGCCTTTTGGTAGAGGAAGAGGTGGTTATAATAATTTTCTGAGAGGAAACTTGAAGATCTGTAGCTTCTGTGGGAAGTCAGGCCATACTGTGGAAGTTTGTTACAAAAAGCATGGTTATCCAGGAGGAGGCAGAGACAAATTTATAGTTCAAATCATGTGATTGGTGAAGATTTGGACAACTCAATTGATGAGCAACACACAACAAAGAGTGAAGATACATCTGATCAGGTGTCATTGACTAAGGAACAGTATAAAAACATCATGACTTTGCTCCAACAATCAAATATCACTGGTAAAGCTTCAAATACACAGATAGCAGCTGTAAGTTCAACACACTCTGAAAATTCTCACATCAATCCCATGTCAGGCAAGTCATTTGTCTTTTCTCTCCACACAAATAAACACAATGTTTGGATTTTAGATTATGGAGCTTCTGACCTTATTTGCTCAGACCAGTCCTTTTTTACATCTTTAGAACCTATCACAGATCAAACAATCACAGTAAAACTCCCAAATGGAAACACAGTTATGCCAACTCATGTAGGGGAGGTTCATTTCAATCATAAACTCATACTAAAACATGTGTTGTTTTTGCCTAAATTTTCTGTCAACCTTATTTCCATTTCTAAGCTGACTTCAACCTTGCATTGTGATGTGATCTTACTCCCTCATGTATGTTATATTCAGGATTTGAGCACTATGAAGATGATTGGTTCTGCTGAGGAATTGGATGGATTATATTTTATGAGAGTCTCCAAGTATCAAACACAAGCAAATTTGACAGAAACTACACAACATGCTTTTCCTGATTCAGCTCTTTGGCACTTTAGACTAGGGCATGTTTCTTTTCCTAGATTAAATCAAATGACTTCTATGTATCCATTTTTACAGAATTTTAATAAAAAGCATATATGTGATATATGTCACTTTGCCAGACAAAAGAGACTACCCTATTAGAAAGTACACATAAGGCTTCTAAGATCTTTGAGCTTTTACACTTAGATGTTTGGGGACCCTTCAAAGTCAAATCAATACAGAATCAAAGATATTTTCTTACCATATTGGATGATTATAGTAGATTTTTGTGGGTTATTTTCCTAAAACATAAGTCTGAAACAGAATCCCATATTAGAAATTTTTCTCAAATGATAGAAAATCAATTTAATACTACCATCAAGACAATTAGGAGGGACAATGGTTCTGAATTTTTTACTTCATTTTTTAAAGAAAAAGGAATTATACACCAAACCTCCTGTGGAAACCCCCCAGCAAAATGGGAGGGTTGAAAGAAGGCACCAACACATACTCAATGTTGCTAGGAGCCTTCTTTTCCAAGCAAATCTCCCCAAACAGTTTTGGAGTTTAGCAGTAGGACATGTTGTTCACTTGATTAATAGGATTCCAACAAGTTTACTTGGTGGAAAATCTCCACATCAACTTCTTTATGGTGAACAGCCTGATCTATCTCACCTCAAAGTGTTTGGGTGCTTATGCTATACATCTACACTCACTGCACACAGGTCCAAATTTGATCCTAGAAGCCATAAGTGCATTTTTGTTGGGTATAAACCACATGTGAAAGGTTTTCAGGTTTATGACATGCATACAAAGCAGCTCAATGTCTCAAGAAATGTTACTTTTGAAGAATCAATTTTCCCTTGCTCTATTAGTTCCACATCAGCTGACAGCAAGGAATCCCTTCCCATGTGCATTCCATCACCATTGCCTAGTCCAACACAGATTATTCCCATTTAATTACATCCACATTTGACTCTTCCTCACAATCCTCACCAACCACACCAGATTGTCCCTCTCCTATAGCTATTTCAGATTCCTCTACCACAGAACGTTTCTCACCACCAACCAACACCACACCACCACTGTCCATCAGAAAATCCACAAGGTTTAAGTCCAGGCCATCTTATTTGGAAGATTATCAATGTAATACATCCTATTCTTCTCAGCAGAAACAATCAGGTAAACTCTATCCTATTCACTCTTTTGTTTCATACTCTAGTTTGTCCATGTCACATGCTGCTTACAGTTCTTCCCTAGACCTCCATCGTGAGCCTACTTCTTATCATGAAGCTAGTCAGTATGATTGTTGGAAACAGACCATGGCAGCAGAGATCACTGCTCTTGAGATCAATGGCACTCGGTCCCTTGTACCACTACCACCTGGAGTTATTCCTATAGGGAACAAGTAGGTCTATAAAATAAAAAGGAAATCAGATGGGAGCATTGATAGGTATAAAGCAAGGTTAGTTGCTAAGGGGTATCATCAAGTGGAGGGCCTTGACTATCTGGACACATTCTCACCTGTTGCTAAAATCACAACAGTGAAGATAATTTTAGCCTTGGCAGCTTCCCTTAATTGGCATCTCCATCAACTGGATGTCAATAATGCTTTCCTACATGGCGACCTTCATGAAGACATCTATATGACCATCCCACAGGGCTTACATTCACCTTCTCCTAATTTGGTTTGCAAGCTAACTAAGTCCTTTTATGGCTTAAAACAGGCCAGTAGGCAATGGTTCGAAAAGCTCTCAGTTTTTCTCCTCCAACATGGATTTCATCAAGCAGCAGTTGACCATACTTTGTTTCTTCAATTGGAAGGTTCTTGTGTTACAGGTTTGCTGATCTATGTGGATGATGTCATCCTATTTAAGAATACTTTAACTACATTCCCAATTATCAAAGGTCAATTGCATACTGCTTTTGGAATTAAGGACCTTGGTACTCTTAAATATTTTCTAGGCTTGGAGGTTGCTCATTCATCTGCTGGTATCACCCTTTCCTAGAGGAGATATTGTCTTGATTTGTTAAAAGATGCATCCATTTCAGATTGCAAGCCTGCTAGCACTCCCTTAGATCCCGCTGTGAAACTTCACCAAGATAATGGTCAATGCTTTCCTGATGTATCTTCCTATAGACGACTAGTGGGAAGACTTTTATACTCAACCTCCACCGGCCTGATATTGCCATTGCTACTCAACAGGTGAGCCAATTCATGAGCTCACCAACTGTATCTCACCATAAAGCTGCTGTGCGAATCCTTAGATACATCAAACGTGCTCCTGGTCTGGGTTTATTCTTTCCCAGGGACAACTTAATTCAGCTGCGTGGTTTTTCTGATGCTGACTGGGTAGGTTGTGTAGACTCTCGTAGATCCATTTTTGGGCAATGTTTCTTCATTGGGAAGTCTCTTATTAGCTGGAAGTCCAAAAAGCAACTCACTGTGGCGCGCTCCTCTACAGAGGCAGAGTATAGAGCCTTGGCATTAGCTACCTGTGAGCTTCAATGGCTCCATTACCTTTTCGATGATCTAAAAGTTTCTTCTCACAAGTCTCCTGTGTTATTTTGTGATAACCAAAGTGCCTTGCACATTTCTCATAATCCTGTCTTCCATGAGCGCACTAAACATCTTGAAATAGATTGTCACATTGTGCGTGAAAAGGTCCAAGCTGGATTACTTCACCTATTGCCTGTCTCTTCTCAGGATCAACTGGCCGATTTCTTCACCAAAGTACTCCTTCCTAAAACCTTCCCATCTCCTTTACAAGCTCAGAGTGTTGGATATCTACCACCCTCCATCTTGCGCGGGGGGGGGGGGGTATTAGAGAATACAAGTGCCACATCACACTGTATTTCTGGTCCCACATCGGGCACCCAAGGCTCCCCTGATGATGAGAAGCAAGTCCCACACCATGTAGAGCTGCACCGAGTCAGTTAGAATGCACATGCCCTTTTGTTAGGGAAATCTGTTTTGATTCCTTTCTGATTGTATTTTCTGTTTAACAATTCCCGCGTCATTTGTTTCCTACTAGCTTGGCACTTTGTGTATAAATAGGAGGCTTCTGCACCTCATTCACATACTGAAAAATATCATCAATTCAATATGTTCATCACAAATATTTCTATCTTTACATTCTGATTTCCTATTAAGTTGCTCGGCGAGACCAAAAGCGCACCCACCACCGAACGACAAAGACGAGGCGAGGACAAGGAGACATGCATAAATATGGAACAATGGTCAAAGGATTATTATTAAAGGTCAAAGACGACGACGAGGCCTTCCTCCTATAGGCTCTGATGGCTCCGATGCGATAGCATGAGTAGTGCTGAAAATGTTGGTTGGCCATCCTCTTGTGGCTCCAGCGCGGCGACACGATAAGTGGGCTTTGGCTATGGTGAATTGGACACTGAACAGAGAGCGAGATGCAGTCACATTGAAATCTTACGTTCTGTTGGTGTACACAGGAAAGCAAGATACAGGGGCAAAAATGAAAAGGTAGTTTTCTTACATTTTATTTCCTTTATATTATATAAAATTAATAAATCATTCATATTTCATTTACTTGAACGGTCAAGATTATCTCTGTTAATTATTTAACTCTTACTTAACAATAGGTTGTATTGAACTAATTATAAAGGTTTAGCGACTAATTAGAAACAAATAAAAGTTCATGGTGCTTGATTGTAAAAGGGTAAAAGTTCAAGGGGGTTAAATATTCTTTCCCAATATATTTTAATCTTTGAAATATAATAATTTTTGTAATTAATTTTTATTTAAAGTTGATTTATTTTTAATTAAATCAAAATATTAAATAATATTTAGCTAAGGATTAATTTAAAAATTTTCATATTGTTAGAATAATAATATACTTAAACCTAATTATTAATTTCACAAGAATTGAATTATAAAAGTTAATTTCGGTCACACATAATACACAGTGAAGCAATTGCTACTTCATTTAAGAATTGCGTTATGACAAAGGTTATTAGCAACTTAGATTCGTCTGGTTTACAGTTGGGTAAAGTTGATTTGGATAAATTCATAGAATCAATGACAAAAAATAAATGATGTACGATTTACGAAACACATTTGACGGGAGTGATTTAAAATTAATTTTAATAGAATTGATTCCCATTGTTTATAACTGCAAAACAAGCGAGAAATTAGTCTACAATAAAACCATATGTACATTGGCTCTTCAAAAAGTGGTAATGTTATGAATTAATTAAATAAGGAAACTCAAATTAGTTCTTCAGTTATGAGGTTCTCCCAGCTTTTTATTTAGTATCACAAAGGATGTCAAAGCTCTTTTTTTACTATTTAATACAACTTCATAACCAAATAATTGTGACTCAGTTGA
The DNA here is from genome assembly GCA_026901365.1 of Sesbania bispinosa. Lineage (NCBI taxonomy): Eukaryota > Viridiplantae > Streptophyta > Magnoliopsida > Fabales > Fabaceae > Sesbania > Sesbania bispinosa. The sequence goes on from QLOH01000730.1 coordinate 300,982, forward strand.
CAATGAAGATTGAGATTGTGGGAAGAACTCTCAGGAGCGGTAAGGAGCCTTAAATGTTATTAAACTCCGAATAGAATTATTCCTAGTAATACGGGATATGGGTGGTTAATAAAAAAACACTAGAGGCATAATGTTCTCCAAACATATTTTATCTCCTTCTTTGATGAAATCCATAAGATATTGAGATCGCTGTTGAATATCTTGCATCTAACAACTCAACTAAGGCACGAGTACTTTGCTCTCAGCTCCTTTTATTTCAACAAACATCGATAAAATTAGCATGGTTTTGAAAACCGAACTGGTCATTAAACCGGTGAGGGCACCGGTTCAATGTTTAATGGTCGAACTGTGGTTAAACCGTGGTTGAACTGGTATTAATTAAATAATATTATTTTAAAAAATTCTATAATATACTAAACAATATACAACAAAAATAATTAAATTCCATGACATAACAATACTAAAAATTCTAAAATAATATCAAAATGCTAATTTATCAAAAAATAATCATGCATGTATTTATCAAAATGCTCCATGTGTAAGTAGCCTTACTATGCTTAATTTCAAATTTATAACTTGTCACTTTGATGTTGATGTCAATATTAAAAAAAACCATAAAATAGAAAGATTGGATTTCAATAAATAGTTATTAGCAAAAGACAATACTTTTTAATGGAAGGTTGGATTAGACAAAATACTTTCAATAAATAGTTATTAGCAAAATACAGAATACTTTAGTTATTAGCTTTCCCCTTTCCTTATTAGCAAAAGGTTGGATTTCAATAAACGATTTAGTAATGGAAGCAGAATACTTTCCATCTTTGAGCCAAAGACAGTAATGCTTCGATCTGCATTGATATAGGAAGCAGAATGCTTTCCATCTTAAGAATAGAGATGGTGGCTGGGAATGCGTCCATTCTATGGCGGAAGCTGAGCAGCGGCAGAAACTCCGGTGCGGCGCTGCGACTGACGCGAGAGTTGCGATGTGGATCGACAGCACGCTACTACTTGTGATCGACAACGGTCGGCAAGCACTGGGACGGCGGCGGCGCTGCGAGACAGGAACGATGACGGCGCCGCGCAAGATGGGAACGGAGACGGGGCTAGAGCAGAGACGCGAGAGGGACTGGGTTTAAGGTTTCAGGTTTTTAACTTTTTTTGGTCCGAAGCGTTTTTTTAGTGAACCAGTCTAAACCGGTGAACCACAGGTTTTTACCGGTTTTGCACCGGTTTTGACCGGTTTTGTACCGATTTTTTGTGAGAATGGTTCGCTAGGTTCTTTGGACCGGACCTATGACCGGTTCACCGATTTTCCGGTCCGGTCCGGTCGGTCCGGTCCGATTTTTAAAACCATGAAAATTAGTCAAAATTAATAGGCAATTTTCCACTGTTTTGCGCATGATCAATGGAGTCATATTTTGTCCCCCTTAGATTTATAAAGAAATCCCAAAAACAGAAAGCAAATATGCTATTGGGATGTTAATAAATTTGACAAAATGTAGCTATGACAATTTTGTGAACTATTATGTTCTCACTAAATGTTTAAGCTACTTAAGACCAATAAAAAAGGACATGTATTTATTTGTTGGCGGAAATTTGTTTTAATTAAAAATTAATGAGTTTTTTTCTAAGCAATGTGAAAGTTATTAATAGGGAGACAGGTTATTCTCCAACTCGTTACAAAATACACCAAAGTGCTAGAGTACATTACTATAGCACCCAACAGCTCCTGATCACCCAAAAAGAATGGGAAAAAACCAATACACAAAAACTAAAAACCAAACATGACTCACCAAAACATTTCCTTTGAATGGAAATTAATAACCGGAACATTGAAAGCCAAACTTGGACCAACAATAATAAAGTAATAGAAAAGCTAAGCGTACATAAACAGTACGCACCACTTTTTTACCACACTTAGTTTTTTTTCTTTTTACACCCCCCCTTTTTTAGGCATTTTCTTTTGCTTTTTTCTTTTTGCCTCCCTCCCAATTTTTTTAGGTGTTTTTTTAGGCACACCCGTTTTTTTACCCTTTTTCTTTTTTTAAAAAAATAGTTTTTTATTTTTTTATTTTTTTTATTATTTATTTATCTCATTAAATAAAAATGTAGATCAAGAAATACAATAAATGATCACATCAAATTTGTGTTAATCATTCATGTTAACATGAGGTTAATTATGCGTCCCGAAACGGTGAACATATTAAAAAATGTTAATGGTTTGTTTCCGTTTGTGGTTAATAGAAAACGATTTTGGTTAATTGATTTTGTGAGGTTAATTGCAATCCCTGTCAACACGAGGTTAATCATGTGACCAGAAACGGTAAACATATTTAAAAATAAGGTTAATGGTGTTTCTGTTTGTGGTTAATAGAAAAAGATTTTTGGTTAATCGATTTTGTGAGGTTAATTCCAATCCCTGTTAACACGAGGTTAATCATGTGACCAGAAACGGTGAACATATTTAAAAATGAGGTTAATGGTGTATCCATTTGTGGTTAACAGAATACGACTTTTGGTTAATTGATGTTGTGAGATTAATTGCAACTCTTGTTAACACGAGGTTAATTATGTGTCCAAAAACGGCGAACATATTTAAAAATGAGGTTAATGGTGTATCCATTTGTGGTTAACAGAATACGACTTTTGGTTAATTGATGTTGTGAGGTTAATTGCAACTTCTGCCAACACGAGGTTAATTATGTGTCAAGAAACGGTGAACATATTTAAAATGAGTTTAATGGTGTATCCATTTATGTAACAGAGTGTGGATTTGGTTAATTGAATTTGTGAGGTTAATTGCAACTCTTGTTAACACGGGTTAATTCTGTGTTCAGAAACGGTGAACATATTTTAAATGAGGTTAATGGTGTATACATTGGCGGTTAACAGAGTGAGATATTTGGTTAATTGATTTTGTGAGGTTAACTGTGTGCACATAAATGGTGAATGAAGTAGTACATTTAGTTAATAACATCAAAATAAAATGATGATGATAAAAAAACTTATGTTAACCTTTCAAAAACACACATTTATTGTATTTCTTAATCTATATTATTATTTATTAAAATAAATAAATAATAAATATATTAATGAATTAAAAATAAAAAACTATTTAAAAATGAAAAGAAAAAAAATAGAAAAAGAAAAAAAAGGGGGAGGGGTGCTAAAAGAAAAAACCTGTGGGAGGGGGCTACTCAAAAAAGGGGAGGGGCGCTAAAAGAAAAACAGTGTGTGGTAAAAAAAGGTAGTACTGTTTATGTACGTTATCATTGTTGATAAAGTAATTCACGTGTGACTATACCAACACCTAAACATAATGAGAGCGACAAAGCCAAACTGGTAAAAAAAATCCAATAATGTGAAACCAGACCATCATATTTGCACCAATAAAAATTGTAATAGAAACAGTATAAAAAATCATCTATAGCCAAAGATCCATTAGCACCAATAATGATTCTTTCATGGTCGAGTGGCAAAAGAGTAAAACTAAACTTCAAGTATTGTTGTAGCCACTTCCAAGTTCTAACTTTAATAAGCTCCATAACATTACTAGGATCCACCTATTTATTTGAGAAAATAACCTCATTTCTAGTTAGCCACAATGACCAAATCACCACTATCCATACCAAAGACCAACGTGATCTATCTTTGGAATTACAATCGAGAGTAACCTAACACATTGTATAAAATTATCTAAACAGTTGTTAAGATAAACCACTAAAAAACACCTTATTTCAAACACTGCATCAAGATTCTATAGGCAAAGGGACACTCAATTAACAAATGGGAAGTTGTTTCAAGTTGCTGTCCACACCTCACACAACCTCCAACATATTCTTGAAGCACTTTTCTTTTAATTAGATTATGCTTGGTAGGAATTCTGTCCAACATTGCTTTAATTTCCAAACAAAACCAAAAACCTTAGTCGAGATCAAATTTGACCTAATATAAACAATTACTTTGTATGTTGATTTAACATAATATAAACATTTTGCATCTACATTATATTCCAGTGCCAACGATCTGGTGTATCATTAGTCAAACACAACTGTTGTAATTCAAGTATAAGTTACCTAGCTAGTTAGTTTCCCATCAGAATAAGTTTCGTCACTAACATCAGTTCCACACTATACCCCTCTCTCACTATTTACAACTAATGAGTTGCCACAAGACAAAAAAAATGACATGAATTGAATGAGTATACTATTTAGTGTTTAATACATTGTAGTCAGAATTTGAAATATAAAAATAGGAGAGAACTCCCACCTTTACATCTCTATAAGAATTAGAATTCAATTTGAAAAACTCCAATTATAATTAAATCAAAAAAATGAAATGCATTGAATAAGAATGCTATCTAACATAAAGTATTTCATGCCACGCACTTTTTCAATATTAAACATATCTTATTTTTAAAATTTTTTGTTTCTCATAAATACTATTAGTATATTACTCAATTTTTAATTACTACTACATTGCACCAAAAAAAATTAGTTTTTACATCAACTTTTTGCTTGTCAATATAAAACTCTTATGCGACTACAAACTTAAAAGTTATAAATTTAAATTTTAACAAACTATATTAAATTAATATATACATATATGTACCTACATATATATATACAAATTATGGTATGTCTTGTTTTATATATATATTTTTAATTTTTTATCATCTAGGAAATTTCGTTTTTAAATTTGTAATTTTTATAATTTTAAATATTCAATTTCATTATTATTATTTTTAAAAATTTTAAAATATCATGTAATACGTTGCGTAGTTGTTGGTTTGATTGATTTTAGGGGTGTTTGCGATTTGGTTTGAATCGATTTTGAGCTAAAAACCATTCGATCCGATCATTGCGGTTTTATCACTTTATCATCCGATCGATTTTGATATTTTTTCAAATTCAATCCAATTTAAATTGGATTGGATTGGATCGGTTTTCGATTTTTTAAAGCGACAATAAATATTTGATAAAATTGATAAAATAATGAAGTAATAGTAAATATTTTCTTATTGGAACTTATATTTATTAAAATTAACATAAAATTATATAAAAAGAATGACATGAGACATGAAAACTAATTTAAAGCTAGTTTTATATTGATATATTTATAGAAATATTAACATGATATTTGATAAGTGCTAAATTAATGATAAATTTTTATATAGTTACAACACTTATAAGGGCAAAATGTTAGATTTATACCCCAATTTATCTCTTTTTAGTTTAAAATGCAGATCTTGTGATTATTTGATTCAAATTTGAATTTGATGCTATTTTGATAAGAAATCTGTTGATTTTTCATATGAAAAGGAAAGTTTTAAATGGAGTAACAAGATAGCAGCAAATAAAGATAAGATCAGCAGAGACCAAGCTAAAAAAGAGGGAAATCGGGAAAGCGCAACAAATAAGGATAAGATAAACAAGAGATCCTGCTTTATTTAGAGCTGGAAAATCGTACGGTTTTATGAAATCATGTGCTATAAGCTAAAAAAGAGGAAATTAGGAAAGCAGAAAACGGAGATCTGCGTTCCGCTTGCACGCAGGAATAAAAATTAATTCTGTTTCCTGCGTTTCATCTGCGCTCACACGGAACCCTAATTTCCAATGGGCCAAAGCAAGGTTTCAACGAGCTTTCCAAAGTTCTATTTAAAGGACCTTTTGTAAAGATCGAAAGAGAGGAGACGACGGAGCAGATCTGGAGTTAGAGAAAAGTGTGACAGTCTCTCTATTGGTTTGTGATGGCTACCATGAGTAGCTAAACTCTCCTATAGGATTGAATGTAGTCGATTCAATCCCCAATTGTATTTTAGATCCTCTTTGTTATTTATGAATCCCTGTTTTTATAATGTTGGTGTTTTTATTCTGTTCTTAATGCTTAGCTTCCGCCTTTGTGCCAGAGTTATGATGATTTTACGGGGCGCACTGGAAAGTGGTTTTATGAAATCAATATGGGAGCCTAGGAATAGGGATCTTGAACTCTGATCGGTGAAAACACTTAAGTTGTCACTGTGGGAACCAGGATGACTTGATAGCTTTTACAACTGTTCTTCAATCGGGGCAATTTGTGACAGTGGGAACCTGCATGAATTGTTTCTTCATATCTGTGGGAACCTTTTATGAAATAATATTTATTTGTGCTTCGATATTATAATTACATATTCATAAATTACGTTGGGTTCCAAATACAAGAGGGATGCGATAAATGAAGTTCAATCCTAGTTCCAATAATTTGCTCAACCCTATCCCAATTTCTTATTCTTTCTTTTACTATTGCAATCTACTCAACAAACATATTCCCTCACTTGATGAGTGTGACCACTAGGATTTACATTGAACCGTTCCCTGTGGATACGACAACCCCTTTTACTTACTATTATATTGTTGTGATTTTGGTACGCTTGCCAGAATTTAAAAAATATTAGATAATAAAATCATAAAAATATATTAATATAAGTATTTTATAAATATATGTATACAAAATAAATACATGATTATTTATAATAATATATGTATATATAATATAAGTTTGGTTTGAATTGAATTGGATTGGTTTTTAATATAGGATCCGAAAACCAATCCAATTCAATAAAAAAAAATTCGACTTTTGCGATTTGTGATTTTTTAGATTTCAATTTAATTCGATTTTCGATTTTTCAATTCAATTTCTGCGATTTGCATTTGATTGAATTAAATACGAACGCCCTTAATTAATATAAATGTCATACTGCAAAAATAAAGGGGAGGAAGAAAGTACTAGAACTCAGAGCTCCAAAACACGCACAGTTCCAACAATTTCAGTATTTCACATTCCAAAATTTGACTGAAGTGGAAATTACCAGCATTGGAATCTCTACACATTTGATTGATATTCCAACCAATTGCAGATTCTGGATCCAGTTGGTAGTTAGACATATGTAAGGTAACGATGATATTGACAGAACTTATGACAGTAAAAAGATTTAAAAAATCACAGTTAATTTATTGGCAGGAAATCCACCAACAGTTGCTTCTAGTTACTAAATCCAGAGCTGTATTCATATATAAGAAGATGATCACCCTTTTGAATTCTGGCTAGCAATTTTTTTTCAACAAAATATCAGTAGTTAAATTGAATTCAAAACAAATTATTATGAATTTGATTTTGATTTATTATCAATATAAAATATTTTTATATTTTCATTCAATCATAACTTTTCATACTAATAAAAAATGTACCTTCCTCAATTTTAATAATATAAAATTATAATGATAATATATTAAAATTAAACTCTATATATAAAACTCTTTTTTTTTCCTTATATTCCACGGCCATACTTTGTCTGACAAGGACCTCCACTGACGAAGCACTCCTTAATCCTGATTCATTGCCTGTAAATTGGAACGGTAATTTTCTCATATCATTATTTAATTATCTATCGCTTTTATAAGTTAGGTCCCTTTATCGAACTAAAATAAAAAAAAAACCATTATTATTATGAAAATAAATAAAAGAAGTTGAAACTTTGAGGGCATATCCGCAGAATAATATAGCAAATAAAAACAAGAAAGCAAAAAACCAATTTATATAAAAAAAACGTATAGTTGCGGAAAGGTAGTGTGCAATCAATACTCGTCACCCTATATAATATTTTTTTTTTTTTTTTAAATAAAAGCACTAAAATCAAGTTTGTTCTTATCTCATCTGAATTCTTAATTTATCATATTTCTTTCTCATCTTGGTTTGCGAAAATTTGTTTAAAAAAATACATTTTTGAAAGGTTTAATAATTATTTTAAAAAAGTATTTCTTTAATAAAAAAATTAAAAACACATTAAAATTATTTGATGCAATGAAAGTTAATTGTGAATTTTTAACTTTCATTTAAATATTGCATATAGAAAAATATTTGAAAAGAACAAGCAAGATTTGCCAGGATTTCAGTAACTGGTACTTGCAAGATACACGAATATAGCTCCTGCATAGTGCAACTGCAAACAGCAAACCAATGTTTTAAATTATTATTTAAAAAATTAAGAAACAGAAATTTTTATTATAAAGTATAGTATTGAATGCTGTATTTTTTAATAAAAATAATTTTAATTTCCTAACTAATGCATTAAAGACACTCATTAATATTTTTTAATTATAAATTATGAAACAACTGTTAAATGGGCATAACAAAATAACTAAAAACAGGAATAGGATTCACCATTCATTGAAAATTTTTCCGGTTGTCTTATCAAAGTTGAATATTTGTTGGGAATTGCTATACGACCTATCAAAGGTAAAATATCATCGTTGAAATGTGCTAATTTTTTTTTTTTTTTTACATATAGAATGTAACAAGGTTTGAATAAAAATTTCATGTTAAACTATCTAAATCATCATCGTTTAGGTCAATTTTAGTGGGCTTTGAAATGTGCTATTGAATATTCATTGATGATTAATTTTGTTATAAATTTTAAAAAATTAGTGAAAAGGAAAAATATTGTATAACTAGAAAATACTCTGTCTCATTTTATCTTTATTTTTTTAAAAAATAATTTTGGCTCATTCTACTTGTTATTCTATATTTTTAAGGAGTATTTAATACTTTTTTATTAAATATATCCTTTACAAAAATAAATGAGACACATTTTAATATAAATGATGAAGGATATAACAAGAAATTAGTTAACATCTTTTACAGAATCTAGAGAATTAATTACATTTCTTAATTGATGTGTAAAAACCTTAAAAAACAAATAAATAAGACGGAGAGAGTAGGGGTGGGAGCCTGCGGCCTGGCCTATTTGTCCTAGTCTGGCCTGACTCGTTTATTAAAAATGTCAGCCTAAGGTTTGTTAAAAGGTCTGTTTAGTTAAATAGGTCAGGCTTCAGGCCTATGAAAAAACCTATTAGGTTTGACAGACCGACCTGTTTAATATAATAATATATAATATATTAAATTAATTATATAAACTAGCGGAAAGACAGGCACTGTCGTGCCTCTCTTTCCGCATTTTTATTTTTAGGACCCCTCTCCCTTTTTCCCCATTTTTCTATTCTGAAGTCCCTTTTTCATTTTTTTACATTCTTTAGACAATTATTATTTTTATTGAGTGGTTATTGGTTAGTGGGAACCGTAAATCAATAAATCAGGATATAAAATAGGAGTATAATGAGAATGAAAATGTGGAAATCAAAACTCCCATACTCTCTTTATATAGTATAGATTAGGGGTATTATTGTCCAGAAAAAGTGGAAACCAAAAAAAGGCTATCGCCATTATATATAGGTATAAATAACTATAAATATAATTAAAAAATTAGAATATATTAAAATAATATATAAAAAAAATGCTTAAAAGGCCTGCTGACTTACATAGGCCTATAGGCCTTGTTATAAAACAGGCTTCTAAACAGACTTACAAGCCAGGCCAAACTTTTACACAGGCCAGACCAGACCTTAAAAGAATGCCTGTAACAGGTAATGGGCCCAGACTCAGTCTTAAGAATTAGCAGTTAGGTCAGGCTCAGGCCTGCCAAAGCCTAACATGGTCTGGCCTGTTCCCATCCCGAGAGAGAGTAGTAATGAGTAATTTTGAAATAGATAAGAAATTTAAATAAAAACTTTTTATTAAAAAATATAATATTTAATATTATAAACGTAATAATTATTGTATTTTTTAATAAAAATATTTTATTATTTATTTCTCAATTAACATTTTTTAAGCACCGATTAAAGAACCTATAATTAATACTTTTAAGATTCTTTATAATTAAAAATTGAAAAATATAGAAGTGATGTTTGTTAGATTTATTAAATACCATATTTTATTAATTTTTTTATTTTTAATTTCTTATCAACTATTTTCAGTACTTCATAACGTGATCCAAATAAATACTTTATCTATTTTAAAACAATTATCATTTTAAGATTTTAGATAAAATGAATAAAATTGTTAAATATTTTTAACCTTTTTTTAAATTTACTTGATTATATTACTTTCTCACTTCATTAATGTTTATTTATTTTATTTAGTCAAAATATTAAAAGAAAAGATAATTTAAAAAATTAAAATTAGTTTTTTTTGTTTTTGAGATTGATATCTAATTTTAAAATGTAAATATTTTACAAGAATAGTGATTTAAAACAGAATAAATATTTTATAATTTATCTTATGTACCCGTGCCCTTAAAAAATATAATTGGGTACCGCCGTTTGTTGTTAGATTTGGAAGTGAAGTGGTACAAAATACAAATTCAAAAGTTTCTTTCTAACCTTCAAGTTTCAAACTGGCATGATTCCACTATACTCATAAAATAACCATTTTATTGGGAAAAGATAATTAAGACTATTAAAGAGGAGGGTGCACTCAATTTTATACTCGAACATTTGCAGCCACTAACAACCATGGTCATTTAAGCACATGATGTACTTAGACTCAGCTACCCCTTCTGTAGATATTTACATTTAGATTAACGAGTATAATATTATTTTAAACAGAAAAAAGTTTAAGGAGTATACTCTACGCAAAATAAGGAAGTTACCTTTTTAATCATATCAATAAATTATTATTATTATTCTTTAATTATTTAAAATGTAGTAGTATTAAATTGAGAGAAAACCATATTGAGTACTAGTACACTTTGAGAAAAAAAAATTGTTATAAAAAATAATTTTAAAAGGAAAAGAGGTTCTAAATGAGGTCCGCAAAGTAAGACTTTGAAAATAGAAAAGAAAACCGTTTGTTATAGGCAAAGATTACAACTTGTAGTAGGAAAGAAGCTAGTACTACTTCTGCTATGTTTGGATAAGCGTTTTCCTCATCAAACTCACGTTCATTATTCATAAACTCATGTTTAATATTTCTAATCTTGTTTGGACATTTTTCCCAAACCTCAAACTCACGTTAAAATGAGAATAAACTCACGTTTAAGTGGAAGCAAGATTTTCTTGCTTTTGCGTTTCCCGTTTCACGTTAAAGGATAGAAAAAAAGTTCAAGACCATTTTGACCTTTCATAAATCCATTCTAATTATAAGTTCCATGCTAACTTATTTTAAAGGATAGAAAAAAGTTTAAGCTTATGCATTTTATTTTAAAAATTTAAATATATCGTATATATTTTAGTTTTAATTTAATCAATTAAAATAAAGTAAAAAATAGGTTAACTTATTTATTTTAATTTATTAATGTATATATAAAGATAGTTAATTATATTATAAAAATCTAGATAAAAACTATACACATACATTAAGAAAATGGAAATATGCATAACAATAAAAATCATGTTGTTTTTAGTAATTATAACTTTTAACCTTTTTAGTAATTATAACTTTTAACGTGATTTTTATTGATCATCCAAACAACATTCACTTTTTTAACTTACATTTATAAAAGTCATCCAAACATGAAATCACATTTGGACAAATTCAAGTTTACTGAAACTCACATTCATAAAATCACATCGACTCAAATTTAAGTTCACAAACATTAAATCAAACACACACTTATTATACTACTGGTGCTTGTTGATTCATTCATTATGTATATCTCTGTCAAATTATAACTTTTCTTTGTAAGAGGAGGGAGAATTTATGAATGCCTTGCTTTACAATTTATTCCAGTGATAAATAAAGGTTTGTTTAGGCGTGAAAAAAGCTAAAGCACAGCGGCGGGTCATAGTTCCTTTTCATTTTTTTTTTCCTTCCCGTTTTGCCTTTTTATAATAAAAATTCGGAATATTTGATTATGCCACTTAATACATAGTATTATTATTACTTACAATTCATGCCATAACCCTAATCCCATGCTTGGTTTGGCTATTATGATATTGTCATATATGGCTTGCCTTGGGATACTGCCTACCATGCCTTTCTTTTCCTTTCCAGGTTAGTTTCTTTATTTCTTGGCAACCTATTATTTTACTTTTTCATTCACCTAATAAAACCATATGGTAAGGTAACATGTGTATGTGGTGATTCTTTTTTTCCTCTCTCACTCTTTTATTTATTTATTTATTTATTTTTTCCTTTTGCCCATATTCACGCTATATATATTTTAAAATAGGGAAAGATAAAGAAAGCCCCTCCCAACAACTTTAATACTATTTTATATATTTCTCCACCAGATTCCAACTATAACCAAATAATTATTTCCGTTAAATATTATTTATTCATTTAATATTAAATTCACAAAAATAATTTTTTAATACCCCTATTCAGTATATCTCCTTTTCCCCCTTTATTTTTTTAATCTCAATTTGGACAGTCTAAGAAAAGTTAGGAACCCAATTACCTGAACAACAAAACAAGGATTCATTTTATCTGGGCATTTTCATTTCCATTGGAAACTCAAATAATTCAAATTTCAGTATTTCACCTCTTTTTCTTTCTTTCACAATATCATTTTCTCAAAACTCGAATATTATTATTTTTTTAGATTTTTTTTATTTCGTTTTCTGTTTCATCTCCCCCAGCTATTTTTTTATGACAAAATTTATGCAAATGGTGCAGAGTTGAAGAAGTTCTAGTTCTTGTTTTAAGCTCATCCTGCTCAAGCTTTTAATTTGATTTTCGAGCTTTTTAATTTTTTTTAATCTGTTTTTTTTATTAAAAAAATTATTTCCCAGTATAGCAGTTGAGGTTTTTGGTGATAGAGGTTTCTTTCTGGTTTTATGTTATGTGTGAGTTAATAACTGTTTGAACATGGAGGCTAGTGGCGGTGTTAGTGGTGGCGTTACGGTGGTGGGATCGGATGCTCCGTCGGAGTACCATGTAGCTCCGAGGAACGACAACTCAACTCCGACCGGTGGATCGACGACACAGATTTCAACAGTGCCGGCGGCGAACCAGGGGAATGCTCCGCCGCCGTCAGTGCCGCCGCATACGGCGGCGACGACAGTGTCTCCGGCAGGTTCAACGATTCCGGGGAAGAAGAAGAGAGGTCGGCCAAGAAAGTATGCACCGGACGGGTCGGTGACCATGGCGCTGTCTCCTAAACCGATTTCTTCTTCTGCTCCGTTGCCGCCGGTGATCGATTTCTCGGCGGAGAAGCGCGGAAAAGTGAAGCCAGCTAGCTCGGTGAGCAAAACCAAGTTTGAGGTTGAGAATTTAGGTAATAAGAAGAATCTCTTTCTTTCTATTCGTGTACCTATTTTTTTTAATTTCAAATATGAGTGTGGAGTGTTACTGTTTTGGATTGTGTTATGTTGTGTTGTGTTGTGTTGCGTCTCTCTTGTTAGTGTTGGAAATTGGGAATTTGGAATCACTATTTTGCCTTATAAGCAACAAGTGAATTCAGAGAGAGGATGTGGGTCCTCTGATTGATTGGATGCCCATAGTTAAGGCCTAATTGTGGTGTTGGTAATGTTCTGAAAAGTAAGTTAGCTTTGTGGGTGGGTATGGGTATGGGGGGTGGAATCTAAATCTAATCTAGTTATGCATGTTATTTGGCAGCTGTAAGTTCAAACCTTGATCTTGATCATGGGAATACCCAAATCTTTTGTAGGTACCATGTTAGGTATTAGTTACTACCTGCTAAAAATCTGCAATTGATGTTGAACAGACTTGGACTAAAAAGCATGTTTTTCTCTCGGTGTTGCTTTCTAGGAATTGGCTAGAGTTGTTGAAAGGGCTTTAATATTATTGTGCACTGTGTGTTGTTTTTGTCAAGAGGTCCTAAGTCCAAGTTGACATTAACAACTCTTTCTGGTCTTCTCACATCAACTCTGTTTACTACTTAGTAATTAACTGATGCAGTTATGTGGTCCTTCCTTTTGATATGGATAACGAGGCTGATATGGATTGGATTGTTAGGATAACATGTTTGGTCGCAAAGTCTAAACATATTAAATTGGGAAGTCTACTTTTCCATTCAATAACCCCCAAAAAAAAGAGGTATAAATTGGAATAGTCTAGGCTTCATAGAGTTATTTGTTGTGTATAAGATGGTAATTAATCTGTTATTTAATGTGTATTAGATGCATAATCAATATCTGGAGGCTTTCTACAAACTGGTTTCCATAGAGAATTAGTATAGTTTTAAATCTATTATTCCTCTTTGCCATACAATTTTTTGAGTTTCAATTTGAGCTTGCCTTTCTTCTTAATTTTCAATTCGGATAAGCTTCTATTTAGTTTATAGCAGAATCACTTAAGTCGTTGTCCTTTGACCACCTGATGTAAGATTAGACGCTTACACTCTCAAATTGCTGCGCTATACACTGTATACTGTCTTATATAAGAACTAAACTGATATAAAGAATCTGGAGATGGAGTGTAAAGATTGTTCTCTTAGAATATTATTAGCAGTGTTTTGGTTGTAATTCTAAGTTCGATCAGTTTAGGACACAATTATAATGTTGATTCAACCTTTTTAGATGGTAAATGATGTCTGAATATGCCTTATAATTGATACAACCTCTTTATTTGGCCTAAATTAAAGATGCCTTATAATAGAAATCTGTGACTGTATCATTTCCAATTTGATTAATTATTGAATTTTTTTTACCTCTTTTAGGTGAATGGGTCGCATGTTCAGTTGGTGCTAATTTTACACCCCACATCATCACTGTTAATTCTGGGGAGGTAAGTGTCATAAAAATCCATTTTCCTATGCTGTGCTCCTGTTATGCGATGCAAAAAAGGTTTCTGATATTCATGGTTATTTATAGGGGTGCCTCTATTTAATTTTCTTTGTTTTTGTTTTTTGTTTTTTGTGGCTAAAAGCTCCTTTTGTTAAAAAAAAATGGTCTACTGTCAACATTATTGATGGTGAATGGTGACACATATTATCTGATATTTTTCTTGGATAGAAGCACAACTCTACCAAAAAATAATCATTGCATCTATGACATTTTCTATTCTTTCCCCCTTCAATATTTCCTCAGTTGTTACTTTTACAATTCTTTAGGGATGACAAGCCCTATGTTACATGCATGTCTTTCGTCATATGAATTGATAGATACTAGTAAGATTAGGGATTAATCAAAAGGATGTTAATGAGAGAGAGCACACTGTTCATGTTTTTTTGTCCGTTATAACTGGAAAATTGAAATTGTCTATTTGGTTTGGTGGTTGACAACTATTTTTTTTTCTTTTGGTTATCTTAGGACGTTACTATGAAGGTAATATCTTTTTCTCAGCAAGGGCCTCGAGCTATATGCATTCTTTCAGCAAATGGTGTGATATCAAGTGTCACACTTCGTCAGCCTGATTCTTCTGGGGGCACATTGACATATGAGGTGAAACATTCTGCAAATTTATAGTATCATTTTCTCTAATTTAATGAACAATATGGAATTAATTTGTAGTTATTTGTCTGTTGTTTATGAGTGCATTCGTAGACAAAAATTGCATGCCATCCACGCTGTTATCATCTCAATTATTTTTGGTATTTTATCATCTCAATTATTGGATAGGCATTTTTTTCAATTGCATAATCCTTCTATCCTGTTGTTGATTTGTACCTCCTATTATCACAATGCGTCTTAATTCCAGTTGTTTTGGTATTGATGTTTCATTGTTGATGATATGAATTGGATGTATCTGGATTCTTAATGATGTTTTCATATCCCTCTTTTGTATTATTTGTTATGTTATGTTATGTTTTTTTCTCTCTTATTCTTCACTTTTTCATCAACTATTTGTTATGTTATGTTATGTTTTTTTCTCTCTTATTCTTCACTTTTTCATCAACTACATTTTTTTTAAATTACGTTGGAATTGAACCTAGACCTTTATAGTACTCCTTCTTTAGCACTCGAGTTTCTCCAAAGTAGTGTTGTGTGATATATTGTAAAATGTGCTTCGTGTACCCAAAAAACGTACTATCTAATTCACATGTAAATTGCACAATACTGCTTGGTTTTTTGGTCATTGTTTGAAATTCTTGGATTCATTCATGCTTTAACATATTATATTTAACATATTATATCAGAAAAAGATACTCTCACTCAAATTATGTTGGGAGAGAAATAGAAAGAAAAATGGAATGAAGAAATAGAAAGTAAGAGATGTGATAGAAAAGAAAGAGAGAAATAGAAAGAAAAAAAAAAAGCCTAAAAGAGAGTGTAATAGAAATAAGTTTGGAAAAATAAATGTTGTTGGGTTAAATTGTCCTTTAGAATCATGGGGACTTAACAAATATGCCATGTCACTCTAAGTGTGGTACTTAATTGTTTAAAAAATTACTTTGGACTAATATGATGTGGAATAAAATTAATATTCTCCTCTTAATAGTTGAGGCTGTCATGAAACAGATGTGAGAAAAGAACTTCAACATTATTCCATAATGCAAGTCTACAGTGCTGTCACTCCTGCCTTTCTAAACTTGTTTTTGCATTTCATTTATAGCTTATGCTTTATTTTCCATGTTTTTGTCTTTGGATATATAACTGCAGTGTATTGCTGTTGTTTGATCGAACCTTGTTAAAACTCTACCTCAACCGTTTGTTTCTTTTCATTCTGCATTCATGTTTGAAGTATATTACTATTTCATTATCCTTCTAAAAGTGCTGTTGTCTATCACAAGCGGAAATCCCATGTTCCTTGTTGCTGTTTCTACAGGGACGGTTTGAAATTCTGTCTTATCTGGTTCATTCATGCCAAATGAAAGTGGAGGACACGAAGCAGATCAGGTGGCATGAGTGTCTCTTTAGCAAGTCCTGATGGACGTGTTGTAGGTGGAGGAGTTGCTGGTCTGTTGGTAGCTGCAAGTCCTGTGCAAGTATGTATCCTATTCATGAATTTAGGCCTAAAATCAGACACTTTACCAGCTTATATACTTCACATACTAAACACCACTAATGGGATTTTTATGTTAGAGGATAAAAATGAAAAAATCAGTAGTTAAAATTTGAACATTTTCATAATTTGTTATACATGTCCATATATCATATCACAATTTTAACTGTATACTTTCCAATTTTAACTTTGTAGTTTATTACCTTCTAAAATGCACCTCACAGGTTAGAGGAAGATGCTCTGAGTGGGACTATAACATAACATTGCATTAGCTAGTATTTAGTACTTGATGATAACAAGTTATTTGATTCTGATAGTCCTAATTAATTTCCAATTGATATGTATCAGGTAGTGGTATGGGAGTTTTCTGGCAGGAAACCAACATGAGCAGAAGACAAAAAACCAAACATGATGTTATATCAACTGTGACACCTGCTGCAGTTGTTTCCCATCACTACTCTTGATCCTGTACCTATTCTATCATCAGCAACTCCTTCCGCGGAGATAATTGGTCTGCTATGCCAGCTGATGACAAGAATAAGCCAGCTGACATAAACGTGTCACTTCCTGGAGGCTAATTCATTGCGGCTTCATTCATCGTCCTCCATCTGCATTAGCATTTATATTAATTTGCTGCTGACAACGTTGTTAATGGGATTCCTAGTTGTTGGCTCACTTGTTGTTGTGTCTCTGTAAGCTTATTAACTCTGATTCGGGACCAGCATGTTAAATTTCAGAGTCCTGTCCATGTAGAATTTGAGTTAGCTGATTAGATATGCTTTTAATGCTGATTGTTGTGTCATGAAGAATATTTTGATGTGATAGTTATTCCTGAAAATTAATCCATCTTCCTTTGGAGTGATAGATTGTGTGATAGAAGTTATTCCTTATCATTATAACAATATATCTCTAATTTGACAATGAATTTTTTTTTTTAAGCTTTATTAATTACTATGTAAGATGCAAGATTCTTAAACAGTCAAGAACGTAAAACTTGTCAACCCAATAAGTCGTTAAACTCCTTGTTTACCATTGATGTCTTATAGTCGGTTTGTTAGGCGTTTAAAATTATAAAATCATGATTTTGTATAATTGATTATAAATATTTTCGTTCAACGTATTTCATAAAATATATATCATCATCTCAATACCATTAATTTTTAGAATTAATTCTATTCAATTATAAATAAAACAAACTGTAATTAAATTAGAAAGGTGTTACTAGTTTTTAAGAGAATCCTTAATTGTTATAAAGATGCTGTATGCATCTAAAACAAGATCTTAATACATAGTTACTTTATTATTTGATTTAGGTCTTTTCCGAGAATCTAGGGGTGTTAATTTTGTCGTCAATGGCCATATTCTTCGTGCTGGAAACGTCAGTGTGTTTTGTCTTATGTAGATAGATGTGCCGTGAAGCTAGGTTTTGACATTTTAATTTTATTTGGATTATTTTAATTACGTCAACGGCCATACTCTTCTTGCATGTCACATCAATCTATTGTCTTATGTATATAGGTTGGTGTGCCAATGTGCCATGACCATGAACCTTGGTTTCATATCTCATGTCACTTTGGATTAGTTTCTTTTTTCTTATGTATTAAAGAATTTTAAGGCAGGGAAAGTTGTTTAAGAGTGATATGTCGAGGAAGCCCACTAGTGCTATGGATTAGATTAATCTAGCATAGTGTTAAAGTGAATAAAGTTGTAATTTGGTCCATATGGCCCCGTCTAGAACTAACATGTCCCACTAGTTTGTAATAATGGATTTGTAAAAAAAAAAAAAAATAGCACAAGAATGTTATTCATTTTAGGTTTAGTGTGTCATGTTACAAGAGAGAAATACACAAACAACTTATGCACAAAACTAGTAAACTTTTGCACAGGTAGGAGTAGATCTGTGCTTTAAAAAACTTGGTTTCTTCCCCCATTGAATAACACTGTCCTAAAATTGAAATATACAAAAGAGAATTCATCAACGACTAGCATCTACACTCCAGCACTCCACTTTTTTACTATTCACATATCTTAAATGGATCCTACCATTATATATCATTAAATTATTATTAAGCACCTCTCATCTCCATCTCAGCACCTCACTTTTTACTATTCACATATCTTAAATGGTCCCACCATTACACATTACTCAATATTTATATTATATAAATATTCTAATTTTAAAATATTTTTATTAGTAAATAATAAATTAATATTAAATTATGAAAACCATGAATAATATATTTCACTCCTAAATTATGAAAACCATGAATAATATATTTCACTCTTAAATGTATTGATTTGGTCTTTTTTTTTAATTTAAACCTGTAGTGACGGTTCAACACCGTCACTAGAGGTAATGGAAAATAAAAAAATAATACAAATCATGTGCAGAACTGCACGGCATGAGGGCATCAACTTTTTGTCAGATGCTTATACAAGCCTCTCACCATATACAAGCATTTTATACAATTCTTCTCCATCGCTATGCAACTCCATTTTACTGTGCCAATTGTCAGAAAAGTAAACTTAAGCACCCACGGTGCTGATGGCTAATAAGACCTGCTAAGGGCTGCAATTACCGTTGACTAAATGACAAATTCTGACGCTAATGATGTGAGTGTTTTCCCACCACATACATTATCTTTACAGGCCACAACCCGCAGTTGCATTGTCAGGTATTTTCCTACAACGTAAAAAGAGGAACTTCTCTAATCATGTGTTTTTGGGTGCATGATAGTTACTAGTATATCCACTATGGAAGATAATTGTGCTCTAACATTCACATCACGGTGAGGTTTAGTTCAATTTTTTAGTAGAATTTTTTTCATCACAAGACTTGAACCCGAAATTTTATTTAAAGAGAATAAAATATTTACCACTTGCACCAACTTTATTCCCTAATACTGTGTTTGGTTATAGAGTAAAAATTAATAAAAAAAACATAAATAGAGAGAAGAAAAATAGATAAGAGAAAAAAATAGGAAAGAGATAAAGATCATTTCTAGATTATTTGATAAGAAAAAAATATAAAATAAAAGAAGTTGAGAGCAAAACATGATGTACAGTGCCTTCTCCCATTTCTCCTCTATCTCTTCAATTGGGAAGAGAAGTCTAATGGCATGTTTGGTTTGCATTATAATTTCCTGTTTTCATTCTATTTTTTGTTTTATGAAATTTTACAAAGGAAAAACTAGAAATGTTAGAAACAGAATTTTTTTATTCCAGCATTTTCAGTTTTTCCTTTATATAATTTCAGAAAACACGAAAGAGCAAATAAAAATGCAAACCAAACAAACCCTAAATGTGAGAGCTATAAATATTTGTTATTTTCACTATGCTTCTTCTCTCTATCAAATTGGAGAAGTCTCATATTTTCTCTCTCGCTCTTTCTTATTTCCTTGATATTTTAACACAAACAATAATGTAACAATTCAATTATACTATGTACAATTAGCAATGGTGCAGCCAAGGGGGCGGATATGGGCCATGATCCCGTCAAAATTTTCAATCTTTTTGTTAATTATATGTAGCGGTGGAAATAGGTCAGATCGCTCACTAGGAGTCCATGACTTAGCCTATTTAACTCTTAATTTGATTTGATTCGTTTAATAAAAATGTTAGGCCTAATCTTCTGAAAAACTTTTTTAACTAAATTAGTGAAACTTAGGCTTGACGTACGTAAACCTATTTATAAATAATATTATTTTTAATAAAAATATGAATATATTATATATAATAATATATAACATTTTAATTTCTCCCGTGGGCCTATCTAAAATCCTATATATTAGTGACATATTTACATTATTAAAATGTAAGTCTATCTATTTAAAGGTTATAATTAATTTGGATATATATTAGTGACATATTTACATTATTAAAAAGTAAGTCTATCTATTTAAAAGTCATAATTTGGAATGGACTTTTAAATAGGTTACTAGGTCAGATTAGGCTTTCGAACGGGACAAATCAGACTTGAAAATTGACCTAAGATAGGTATCAGACCCATCTTAGGCCATGAAAATATAAAGCAGACCAGATTTGAACTTTGTAAAGCCTAACTTGACTTGACCTATTTTCACTCCTAATTATATGAATTATACATAAAATATTTTATCAATTATTAATTTACCCCGACCAATATTTTATAGATTTTGTAGTATTATCTTTTCATAACTCTTTCACTACTTATCTTTATTTTTTAATAGAGACAATTTTAACTTTTCTTTATTTCATTTTTTTATATTATCTTTATATTAATTATTTTCCTTATTTGAAGATGATAGGTGACATTTAAAATTAAGGATATGATTTTATGAGAAATATAAGTATAAAAAAAAATAAAAGGATCGCGGGGGAAGTGCTGAGTAATATAAGTATAAAAAAATAAAAGGGTGGGGGGGAAGTAGGGATGGCAATGGGTACTCTCTGGGCAGGGTACCACAGTGCCCGTCCCCGTACCCGCGTTTTAAAAAAAAAACCGTACCCGCGCTCGTACCCGTGTGGGCAGTAACTTTAGTACCCGTTCTCATAGTCGTTGGGCACGTATATGCCCGTACTCGCGCCCGTTACCCGCACTTTTATTAAGTAAAAAATTAATAACTTACTAAAAAAATATTAATTTAAGAAAACTATATCTCAATTAAAAAAGTTACTCGAAGATCGTCCAAACATAATTTTTAATATCAGTGATACAACAATTTAATTACATTGAAACACAATATATTAATGTTCTAAAACACAACAAATGATCTAAAGTTCAAAATTTTTATTAAATAACACAATATACTTTCACGTCACACTATTATTAATACTAATTATTAGAATTCTTCAAGATATGTAAAAAATGATTATTAATACTAATTAGTCACACTACTAGAAAAATAAAAAATAGAGACGGAAAAATTCCATCTCTAAAATGCACTATTTCCGTCTCTAACAGGGTTAGAGACGAAATCAGAGACGGAAACCAAGTGGTCGCTAATTTGGGCGTCGCAAATTTTTTAGCGATGAAATGTTTATGTCCGTCTCTAAGTAGAGACAGATTTTTTCCGTCTCTAGAACTTAATAAATCCGTCTCTAATAGTATAATAAATATTAAGTGATTCCGTCTCTATCAGAGACGGATTGAGTCCGTCTCTGGGGGATTAATTGTCTGTCTCTACTCAGAGACGGAGTTAGTTGTCCGTCACTAAATTAGTAAGTTCTATTCCGTCTCTGTGTTTGAAGTTTTCGTCTCTAACTTGCGACGGTAATTACAACTTTTCTAGTAGTGTCATATATTATAAAGTAAAAGAACACAAATAGATAGTTATAAAAATATATTTTTAATTTGTAATATTATATATATCAATTTTAAAAATACGCATAAATGTATTAGATATTTTAATAAAATTAATATACCCCTATATATAATTATATATGGTATTTTTTTATTAAATAATTATATATATGAGTCCAGGTAAGGGGCGAGCTGGGCATCAAATTGGTCGTACCCGCGCCCGTCCCCATGAAAAAATGCGGGATTTTGCCCGTACCCGTGCCCATACCGCTTTGCGGGTTTTTACCATGCCCATTGCGGGTACCCATAGGACCTTGGGCTCAATTGTCATCCCTAGAGGGAAGCGCGTAAGAGAAGTAAAAAGAATATATAGGAAAGAAGAGAGAAAATGTTAGATGATTAAATATAACACTAAAAAAATTTGTTTGATTTAAATTTGATTTTTAAAATTCCATGATGATAAAAAAAAAAATCTTTCATTTTATTTGAGTTTGGCATTTAGGATTAGGTGGTAAAATAATAAAAATATATTTCCTTTAATGTGATTTCAGGATTAGGTGATAAAGAGAAAAAAAATCTAAAATAAATTATTTTATTCAATTTGAAATTATTTTTCTTATTTAAATTATCTAACATTTTTATTATAATTTTTTAATATTTTCTCCGTTCTTATTTATAAAATCCATTTAACATAAACTCTCATATTAAAGAATGATGTTTTAATGTACTGATTTTAAAAAATTCTTATAATTTTCAAATTACCTTTATTTTAAATCAAACTCTATTAAGTTCTCCACATTAACCAAAACTAGCAAACTATGAAGATTCAATAATTATGAAGGATAAAGCTAAAAAATAATAAATACTTCTAAAATTATAATAAAAAAATAAATACTTCTAAAATTTCATAAGAGACTTATAGAAAAGGACCAAGCAAAATTTTCAAAATGTCCTATAAAAACAAGGGAGGAAGTAATCCAGGCTACGCCCCTCATTGTCAATGCAAAAAAGCTTTACACTAACATTCAATAATATATTGTTATATCATTTAATGAATATAACACCTCATGTTATTAAATTCATTAAATGAAGTGACGATACATTATTGAATGACAATATAAAACTTTTTTACACTGAAGGTGTATAATTATTAAATTTATATACTAAATAACAATATTATTAATTATTCAAAGTCTCTAATTACAATGGTATTTATAACCTAAATATAATAAAAATCATATATAAGTTTTAATTAGACACATAATCTTAAAATATAAATTTTCTTACACTATATATCTTATTAAAGATGAAATCTCTAAAGTTAAAGAAATGTACATTAATATCGTAAATAATATAAATATCAGTAAATTTATATATTTAAAATAATTAAAGCATATTTTGCATATTTTATGCCTCTCGAATTACTTAAAGATGTGAACAATTAATCAAAGGCATTGAAAAAGCAAGATAGTGAAATTGAAAACTAAGACTGTATTTGGTAAGGCCAATAAGTTAGCTATTAGCTAGTTTATTTGACTAGTTTATAATCTAGTTTGACCAATATAAAAATGTTTAATAAAACACAAGCTTCTAGCTTATAAGGTACAAGTTATTTTAACTAGCTTATAGCTTATTTATTTATTTTTCTATTTTTATCTCTCATATTTTAATACATTTTCGTATTTGTCTTCTTATGTCATTTTACATTGATTACCTAACTTATTAGTTAGTTTTATCAAATACTTTTAAGTCAATAAACTAGCTTATAAGTCAATAAACTAGCTTATAAACTCAGAACTTATATGTTAGTTTCACCAAATACACTCTAAAACAGTGAACAGACACAACTGAAATCAAGCTTTAATACCGAATTAATGTGTTGTTAAACATTTAATTCAATAGTGTTCCTCTGGGGCCTATCGAAGGTAAAAGATTTTTTTCCTCTTTGTAGATCTTTTTATAAACCTAGCTAGAGTATTCCTTTAATTCAAGGTTCAAAGACGAAGTTGACCAAAAAAAAGTTTCGAAGAAGAAATTTAATGCAGGCATGGGCAGGTCAGAGGTGAGTTTTGTTTTCCCAGTCCACGTTCCATAAAAGTCGGGACAGGATGGGACGGGTTTGGGTTCGATTTTAAAAAGAGCGGGTATGATATGAAACTCAACCTCGTCCTTGCGGGTTACCCTCGGGTTCGGGGAAATACACAGGGATCACACATTCTCTATTTTTTAGTTTTTAATTTTTAATAAATTAAATACATGTTTTTAAATAAGTCACATATATCTAATATATTCTATCTCAAATATTATGTAAAATATAGACATTGAGAATCCTAAAAAATAAGAAACTTAAGAATTATATTATATTTGAAGAAAAATATATAAGTTTGTATTTATTATTAAACTATTAGTATAATTAAAATTATTTAATTATTATATTGAGGGCAGTGGGGCCAGTTCTTGTACCCCCAAACCCGCCCTTGTCCCCTGTTATATGTGGGTCAGGCTCGGGTTTTCCTGATCAAAATTTGAACGAGGTCGAATCGGTACACGCGGGTTTGGATTTGATTGTCATGTCTATAGAAAATATGGTAATATTATTAATTATTCGAAGTGTCCAATTACATAAGATACCTAAAGATATTTACATTCCAAAAATAATAAAAGTGTTAAATAAATAAAAAATTACTAGATAAAATCCTAATTACATACATAATTCTAATAAAATATAATTTTTCTTACATTAGATATCTCATCAGAGATGAAATCGGTAAAAATAGGAAAGATATTAATATCCTAAATAGTGTAATTATTATCATGTATTGTACTGGTTCAAATGATAAGAAGGTTAGTTCTCTTTAATTAAAATCTCTTGTTCAAGTCTTATTAATGAAAAAAAAAAAATGATCCATCGTAACTTTCAGGTGCCGAACTTTCGGACCATATATATAATCATTATTAAATTTATAGAGTACAAAAAAAAATTCTAATATATTCTGTGACTTCCATTACTTGAAAGTTGGAACGGCTTGTACGTTTATGAAGCTTTCCAAGAAATAATCCTCTAGCGACTTCGTTAAGAAAACCTCATAAAATATTGAACAAAATTCACCACATATATATATATATATATATATATATGTCACGATATTCAAGTTGGTGCAAATACCTCAAACATGATCACCAAATTGTCCGTACTTATAGTAATGCCTGTGATCTTGTACATAGTTGGAATCTCGGTTCACAACGCAACGTCCTCAACCTCTTTCTAGTGTTTTTAGTGATTAACACAATAATTTTCGCCATACTAGTGGGAAGTCCCAAACCATCTTCAGCAGAAGTTGACAAGGTCTTGCCTTTTCTTCCATCCTTTTTTGAAGGAGTGGGAGAAACACAAGATGGCCTTTTAGAGAATGCAAGGGACTATGAAGTTCATGAAGGTGATAATGGGTATTATAAATCTCTAGGTGATATTAAAGATGAAAGTGTTTACAATGTTGATGAGATTACAACACGAGCAAGAAGAATCCGATGACAAGCTGAAGACAAAAATTGAAAACTTCATTGCCAAGGTCTACAAAGGATGGATTGAAGAGTCATTGGGATAACTATGGTATAGATATATGAGTTGAAAGTGAAAATGTGATTTTGTTTCGGATCTAATTTTTCTCAGCAGTGTTTTTTTTTTTTTATGGCGGGGGGGTCGAACTCAGCAGTAGTATTTGAATGATATGGCAATAGCTTTAGCTTCTTTTTCTTTTTTGGTAAAAGTCTTAGCTTCAAACTAGTTTTACTATGTTATTGATACAGATAAGCCCAACAACATGATTGATGTTGCAAAAATTCTTAATGATGAAGGACTTAATAGTAGGGGGCCAATATAACGCCCTAGAGGTCAATTGGAAGACCTGTAGGATGGGATGAATTTGTTCACAGCAAGATAAATCTTTAGCTCTATCCCATAAAATGTATCCCACCTCTAGCCCTGTATCATCATTCATCAAATATGCACTATTTCAATTCTATTGAATATCAGTGTCTGTCCCTTTAACTATATTTTTAATGTTATAGTTGGTATCACACATCAATTACACAACAGTACAAGAGAATTTTCTGCCCTAGGTGTCGTAAGGTTACTCAATAACTTCAGCTATCTTGTGTAACTGCTATCAATAAGAATTGGAATTCATTCATTTCTAAGCAAGCATCAATATCTAAGCAACAAGATCTATGAAAATATTATACATATTCCAAAAATTGATTTAGAAAATAAAACACTGGAAACATTCTGATTCCGCAATATCACACAATAATATGGGTTGCAGACCATGAGTACTTAACCAAGGCCTGCGCTTGCATCCTTGCGAGGTGCATCAGCCTTAATGCGGGGTGGCCTGACAATTCGATCAATGAGCCCATATTCAAGAGCCTCTTGTGCATTGAACCGTTTCATCCTGCTCAGGTCTTTGGTAATCTGAAGAGATGCATTAAAAATTAGTTTTCAAGCCAATAAAGCTCATTCTCAGATTTTTATATAAACATGCAGGAAGGCAGTAGGCAGGAACAAAGATACACACAATCATAAAATATATTTGAAATAAAAAAAATCTGAAAGAAGCTTAGAAGGCCAAATGTTGAAAAAGCACATCCTTGTTGAAGCAGTGTCAAAGTTGAATTTGACTTCATCACCAAAGAAAACTAATGATTCTTAAAGAGCCTGTTTTCTTCTGTCTTGCAGTGAGTAAGTTGATTGGTCAAGCAAATAAATGGTCATTAGAAACCATAACAAAATTTACACAAACTCATTTATCTCCATGTTTTTCATTGTAGGGTGAACTGACCTTCTCAACAGGCTGGCCAGTTTTTTTAGCTAACTCATTGAAAAGGTAATCCCGAATTCTAAGAAGTTCATTTGCTTCATTGCGAATGTCATCGGCCTGAAAGAATTTTCATAATGTTAGTATCAAAAGTAAAATCAACCCCATTCATACATCTAAGAGGTGATATTAACAACCTTAATCTCAGACAGAAGACAGACGTACCTGACCACGAGCAGCTCCTGCTGGAGATTGGAGAGCAATTCTTGAAAGAGGCATTGCAGAACGATTGCCCTTAATACAGCAGGAAATCGTGAAAGATTAATAGATCATCAGAACTATTTTCATAAC
The DNA here is from genome assembly GCA_026901365.1 of Sesbania bispinosa. Lineage (NCBI taxonomy): Eukaryota > Viridiplantae > Streptophyta > Magnoliopsida > Fabales > Fabaceae > Sesbania > Sesbania bispinosa. The sequence goes on from QLOH01000730.1 coordinate 328,147, forward strand.
CCTAAGAGGTCATAGACTCAATATAATGAGCACAAGGCACAAATTGCATGTAACCAAATTAGACATGAATGTGACAACACAGCAGAATGGAGCAGAGTGGAAACTTGGGAGTCAAATCATGAGTCATGACAGGAATAATGATGAAAAAGTAATTCATTGTTTACTATTGTTCCTGCTTTTCATTTAGTTCGGCTATCAATGTGATCCAAAGTCTATATAGGTATGGGATATACCAGTTCAATTTCAAACTACAGGACTTGCCAAATTTTTAATTCTAACATACAGTACCAATAATATGGCCATCCATTAAAGATAAGGCTATGCTATAAATATAAAACATATGTCAGGAACTCACTGTTAGCGATAGAAGCAGAGAAAGAAACTTATTTTCTTCTTTTCTGGTCATATATAATGATTTGATGTCAAGCATAATTCTTGATCATATTAGTGGAAGGGGTACAAAATGTATGATACAAAGATAACTCTTCTATAGACAAGTACAAAGCCCATACAACATAGGTCATGTTTGATTTTAGTGAGAATGGACATCTCTAACCATATAACCCCTTATTAGGACAGACTTAATCTCTACAAGTTCTATTAACAGACTGTACGATAATACAGTACCTTTTCTCCAGCTGTAAGAAGAAATGCTGCAAGATTATAAGCATAGCCCACACAATGGGTGGCTACAGGACTCTGCAAGCTCTGCATGGTGTCATAGATAGCCATGCTTGGTGTAAGCTGCAAATGTTGTAAGCTTAAGCAAGTTAAACACGTGACTAATCAAAAAGAGGATGAAGCAAGAAATGCAAGGATCTAATAGATTGACCACCTAACACAAGAATCACTAGATACTTACATCCCCACCAGGACCATTGATGTACATATAGAGCTTCTTGGCATTATCTATACTGTCAAGATATAACATAGTTGCCAATATTTGATTACTAAATTCTTCATCTATCTCTTGTCCAATGAAGATAACACGTTCTCGATACTGCATCCAATAATGCACTAGTTTGTAGAAATTAACTTACTAAAGAGATGAAAATCTAAAAGAACTTGAGGCTGACAAGTGATCTATACCTATGTAACACAAAGTTAAACCAACATCTTTTAGATGCATAAAGTATAGAATTCAATTAATGATATATACCAAGGTGTAACCACTTACAAGGGCATTCCATAAATCAACCCATTGCCAAGTTCCTTCACCAGGTGTTCTATAGGGGACTCTAGGAGTTCCTATGGGCATCATATGAATTTGTGCCCTTGTTGGTTTAAGGTTAGCATACCTGAAAACATGAAAATTTATACTACTGGCATCAGTCTGTTTATTTGATGATACATAACATTCGTGATAAAATCTTGTGCAAAGTGTGACATGTTGTTTGTTCTCAAGTGGCATAAACCATGCCTTACCCTTACTTTCACTTGGTCAAAGATTACTTAAGTAATCAATGCTCTTGACAATTCCCATTTGTAATAAAAATACTAAATATACTATATAAAATCTAATGTTGTGGCCACTAAGAAGTCAATTGCGGTTTAAAATTACTGGCTAATCCAAAATCATAATAAAGATATAAGTGGGGCTTGCTTCCAGCAGCAAGAAAGCCGCACTGGGGTAAAAGCATTGTATTCATAGATTTTGGGAATCAGAGTCTGTAAATCTACCAGGCATATAGGAAAATAATATAGCAAAGCAACCACAATGATCGAGCATAACATGACACTACATGACCAGTGAGTTAACAAGGGGAAGAACGGAAATAGAGTGGCAAAAAAATCGTTCTTTTCATGAAAGTTGTCAGTTACAAGAGAGCAATTTTAGACATATAATAACTAATTACTTGCTGATACCAATGGAGGTTTAACAGTAGCAATTAGAATCCAAAAGATTATTATTCAGGTTAAACTCTGAAAGGGGAAAAATCCTACAATTACCGGCACTGAAGAGTCTTGTGAACTTTTCCATAGAACTCAGCGTTTACATTAGGTATAGCCGCTCCAAAAGGGCCTGCAATTGGAAATGGTGAGCAACCAATGATACAGAGAGAGAGGGATGAAGATTGAAGAACAACAACGAAGTGAGAATAACGCGAGGGAAGAGGGCGCACATGAAGATTGAAGTTTCAATCCTGAGTAGAGTTTTGTGGCAAAACTGCAACAGCAAAAGAGAAAACACAGTAAGTATTAGTTCAAATTCAATTGAATAATTTGTAGGAATTGCACCACAGACACAGAGATTGTAAACCTAGGAGGAGGACATAAACGAGGTGCCGAACCAGTCGTGTAAGGTGCAACAGCCATGTTGAGGTGGACTAAGAAGAGAGAGTAGATAGGGAAGGTACTTTTGTGCTTCGGAACCTGAACAAGTTACTCGCAAGACTGGAGATGAATAGCCACGACGTCGTTTCAAACCGGCTTTTTGATCCAGTTAATATTAAAAAAATAACTATTTACCTAAATAATATTTTTAGAAAACTATTTATTTGTCTGGGGTAGTTTTGGCCACACGGTGAATTGCATAGCGCTTTATGAAGTAGCGCCTCGTGAAATTGCAAATTTGGCTTTACTATGTGGCGCTAACTCAGTTAGAGCCACATAACTCAGTTAGAGCCACATAGTAAAGACAAATTATTTGTTGTGGTGCTAAAGAAAGTAGCGCTTTATGAGTTCTTCGAAGGGATGACAATTGAGCCCAAACCCTATGGTTACCTGCAAAAAATTACCAGCAATGGGCAAGGTAAAAATCCACAAAACAGGTATGGGCGCAGATACGGGCAATAGCCCGCATTTTTCCTTGGGGATGAGCGCGGGTATGGGTACTATGATGCCCAACCCGCCTCATACTCGCACTCATACATATAATTATTTAATAAATAATACTATATATAATTATATGATTAAATACATTTTTGGTCCCTATACTTTTGTAAATGGATGATTTTGGTCCCCCTAGTTTTAATTGCTCAATTTTGGTCCCTATACTTTTGTAAATGGGTAATTTTGGTCACCCTAGTTTTAATTGCTCAATTTTGGTCTCTCTTCTTTAAAAGTTGAACAAATCTAATCTTACCGTTAGCCTCCCATTAAATATTTAACAGAGTTTGCTAACATTGATTTAATTTTGTGATGTGTAAACTATTACATGACAAAGATTATTATTTAATTTTATCTCTTAACTTTTTAAACAAAAAATCAGAGCTTGCAGATTTCGGTTCACTTTCGATTTCATTTATATTTCATTTCATGTCCGAATGAGATTTTAGTTCGCTTGGTTGATTACTTGAAGCAAACTTGTAATTGTTTTAGTTTTGGGACTTGTATTTGCTTTATTATTTTTTAGGAAATTGGAGTTTAGTAGTGAGATTTTGTTTTTTGATTTTATTTTCTCATTGTGTTAAATTATGCAGAATCTGATTTTATTTTCTGATTTTTCGTCTAAAAAAATTAAAAAATAAAATTAAATAATAATATTGTCATGGAATAGTTTACAGGTCACAAAATTAAATCCATGTCAGCAAATTCTGCTAAATATTTAATGGGAGGCTAACGGTAGAATTATATTTGTTCAATTTTTAAAGAAGAGAGACCAAAATTGAGCAATTAAAACTAGGAGACCAAAATCACCAATTTACAAAAGTATAGAGACCAAAAATGTATTTAAGCCATAATTATATATAGGGATATAATAATTTTATTAAAATATCTAATATATTTATACATATTTTTAAAATTGATATATATAATATATTACAAATTAAAAATATATTTTTAAAACTATCTATTTGTGTTTTTTTACTTTATAATATATGACTAATTAGTGATAAGAATTATTCTTTTACATATCTTGAAGAATTCTAACACATGATATCCAAGTTTATAAAATAGTGTGACGTAAAAGTATATTGAAATATTTAATAAAAATTTTGAACTTTAGATCATGTGTTGTGCTTTATAACAATAACATATTGTGTTTCAATTTAATTAAATTGTTGTGTCACCGATTTTTAAAAATTATGTTCGGAAGATCATTGAGTAATTTTTCAATTGCGATAGTTTTCTTAAATTAATATTTTTTAGTGAGTTGTTAATTTTTTAAATAAAAGTGCAGGTAACGGGCGCGGATACAGACATATAGGTGCCCAATGGATATAGGGACGGACACAAATGTTATTACTCACGTGAGTACGAGTTTTTTTTTAAATGCAGGTACGGGGACGAGAATTGTGGTACCCTGCCCAGATTTTACCCATTGCCATCACTATTTGTTAATTTCTTTTTTTCAAGAACTAAATCCAGTTAAAGCTTGTTTGGTACAAGATAAAGTCTAATAAAATTTTAATCTAATATTATACAATGTTTGGTGTCATATTATATTATTTAAAATAATGCAATCCTATATTTGGAGAAACCTTGTATAACATTAAATAGTATAAAATTTAATTTCTTTTTATAAAAACAACCCTTTACTTAAAACATATTATTTTTTATTTAAATCTACACTATACTAATTTCTATGGAAATTAAATTCCTAAAAATAAAAATAGATTTATTTCATATTATTTGATTATTTTATGGAAAAAAGTGACGAGAGTGAGAGACAATTAAAACGGGTTGGGGTTGAAAAATGTTTACAAAGCTTATCCCATCTCCGTAGGTCTAATTAAGTTACATGATAAGATCATTGCATATTGTATTAGCTTATATTATCAAACCTAATATAGCGTACTAAAGTAGCCCTTGGATAAGGATGGGAATAAAACAAGTCAAGCTAGGCTTTCCAATGCCTGAGCCTGACCTGCACCTTAAATACATGGTCTTAGTCTAACCTGTTTACCTCTGGCCTATTTAAAGCCGGGCTGGGTCTGAAAGCCTGCTTAAAAGCATGTTTTATAGTAAGGTGCTTGAATATATTATAAGCATGTATTTGAATAAACTTATAAGCTCAAATGTTTTGTGGAAGATAACATACTTATATATTTACACAAGCTAATAAGTATATAGTTATATGGTAATATAATAAAAAACTTTATAATAATAATAACAATATTAGTATTTCATTTATATTTAATTAAATGATTTGGCTTGATAAACTCAAAAGGCTTTTTCGATGGTCTGAAGCCTGATCTGTTTTACTATATAGACTTTTGAAAAAGCCTTGACCCAATCTATCTAATAAATTAGTCTAGCCTAGACCTGATGTAAGCCAAGCTGTAAACCCCTAACGAGCGGTCTGACCTGTTGACAGGGTAGGGATCAAAATGATGTTTTTTTTTTTTTGGTAATATCAAAATGATGTTTTAATCACATTACTCATACACATTGTACTTTTGGAAGTACAATGACAGGTAGGGCAGAGTTATTTGAAATTTGAATTGAGAATTTTGTGTTACTATTCAAACAAGCATAAAGCGCACAAGCAATAAAACTGCCTGAAGTATATTGATATATAGATACAGATATTTTATGATTCTTATTATCCGAGAATGGAAACAATCCGGCAACCCAAAAAATCTAAAGTACACTACACGTTAATCCAGAAAAGCAGTCGAATATGGGAAGTAATTAGCTGCTCTCAACCGCACATGTCTGGCATTGCATTGCATTTTACTGCAATGGATATTTCCAGGAAGCACTCCACTAAATAAGCAATCATCAACACCAATTACTCATCATGGTCATCCAATGATGTGTAGATCAACCTGCAGCAAAACACACATGTAAGGACCATTAACAAGTTAATAGCACCTCTTTTTAATGAATTTGAGGCCCTTTTCTAGTCAACATACCAAAATAGGGAGAGGAAAAGGATAAAAATAAGATAGAATAGTTTGAAAAGCCTTTGCTTCTTTTCCCGAGGGAGCAAGTTGAATATCTCCGTAACATCAACCAGATGTTTTCCTTGCCTGTACCTGATCAAAGCAATAAATATACAATTAGCAGGATCATACTAAGCACATTCCAGTATATTAAGCTATCAAGGATGATTAAATGCCCATTTTGTTTACAGTTGAATAGAATTGACTCTAGAATTAATAGTTAAAAATAAGAAATGCACACTTTATGAAACACGTTGGATGGAAATGATTTAAAATCAATTATGTGGAATTGATTCTGCACTGTGCCTAACTGGTAACTAAACGGACACTAAAACAAGAACACAAGTGACCCACTTTGATCCTCTAACTGTAAGAAACCATCTACCAAATAATATGGCGGCTGTGACACATGTGCACACATAGGCAAAAGCTATTATGCCTGTTTGTTTTAAAGTTAAGGACAAGCAAACGTATGTTTGGAGTGAGTAAAATGAGGTTGCATAGTAAAAATGATGTTTGGGAAAAAAATTGCTTTTCAAAAGTTTGTGGGTGAGTAGAATTACTTTAGAGATAAGTGAAAATTTTTTACTTTTCCGTAGGTGTGGGAATGGGATCCACAAAACATACCTATATTTATACTTCAAAAGTAATTCTATCTCACCATTTAAACAAAAACAGTTCTTTTAAACTTACTTTTATGACATCATTCCCAAACACCAATCATTTTACCAAAACCAATTCTTCCAAAAATAATTCTTTATAAATTAATTCTGCCACAATACATTCTACCCAACTTTAAAACAAATAAACCCATGATGTGGATGAGAAACTAATATTGAGCCTTACAATTGGCAACTCCTGCTCTATTTGACAAATGAGGCACATCCAAGGAGTACAGACTATGCCTCAAGCTAGAAAGCACAAATACAACATGGAACACAAATATGGTACGATATGAACATGGAAACACGTCAAATTTTAAAAATTATAAGGCACGAGATAACTATAATATATTGCAAAATTAGTACAAAATTAATATAAAACACAAATCTTAAATCAAAAGAAAATAATCAATGTTTTAAAAATGAGCATGAGTCATTGTAAACAATATAAAATGCTATACTTTATCTAGTTATTATGGTATTCTCCTCTGTATATGGTAATAATAATAGTCTTTGATTTTGAAGTGTCTGTCTGCTTCGTTGACCTCAACTACTGCAGAGTCACTGCAGCAACAATAGGTCACTTTTGGCTCTAGTTACAAATTCAGATATCAAATATTTCTTTCAAGAACATGGATGAGATTTAAGAACCAATGAGCACATCTAAAACTGTAGCCAGCTTAGTAATTATATGAGATTTAAGTCAGTTTTTGTCTCATGCACTATGGCATACCACTCCTTTTGCTGGTTTACAATATTAGGGATGTTGATGTTCGAGTTTGGTTCCGTAGGAGGCTCAAACTGCATTAAATGAACCTTTACTAATCCTCAAATTTTAGAAACCAAACTGAGCCATGGGACCTTATTAAACTGACCAAACTGCACACACAGATACTTTCCCCTTAAAGAGGTTTTTTTTAGAAACATACCATTCAGTAATTATTAGTAGCAAAAATGTAGCCTGCTTAGCAATTCCATGAAGCATAAACCAAAACCTATTGTATAGTTATCAAATTGGTTTATTTCATTTGCCATAAACAAGTTACTCAGTCACACTACTACAATGATGAAGAATACAAAGACTCAAATTCCTAACTCAAGCTGCCATCCACTCTCAAATCAGTGCGCAGACAATGATTATTTTCACATAAACGTTTCTTAAAAGCATTATATCAGTAATCAGTATATTTCATAAACAATAAATTTACTCAACTTATTTCTAGTAAAGAAAACTTACAAGTTCACATTGTAGTACAGGTAAGGAGCACAGAAGAGTGACATCACCCAATGGCCTGTTACCAGGTAGAAGCAGCATAGGACACCTTGTGTAATATACTCAGGCAAAACAACTTTGTTTATCCGAGATGAGGAATCATAAGGATTTATATAATCAAATTCGAGGTCTGCCAGGCACATTAACTGCAACAAATGTTAAACAAAGCCAGCATAGGTTAGACAATTCCCCAAAAAATAAAAGTTGACAGCATGCTAGACATAACCAAGTCCATTATACAGCCCTTGTCTCCTTGATAGAAACATGAATTACAAACGCATTTTGGTAGCATTACGGGTAACACTTCACCACTTCAGTAGGCTCTGAAGCAGAAGCAAGCAGATAAGTAACAGAACATGGACATTGGGACAGTTGGGACTCCTAACTCCTATAATATGCTATATCATCATGAATACATGAGAACTGAAAACATTTAAGCATAAGAAAATTAGGTCCATTCCAGTGGAGAGACCTCTTTCCAAAGTAGAATAAGCATCATATGCAGCTTAATTATGATTATATCTATTCAATTTGAGAACTTTCAAGTTTAATATACAAAATGTTCAATGAAGTGTGTGATACATGCACTCTGTCCACTGAAGTACATCTTATATGGAAATAATCAAATCAATGGAACCCCTTCACACAAAAGAATCTCTTAAACTATTAGAACACCAGGAGAAAACCCACAGACCTATAATTTTCATTCCGCAGGGTCTTCTCTTGAAGTCGGTATGTAATTTTTGAACTTCTTTCAAATATGAATTGATTAAAGGTGATTTTTTTTTTCATCGATTTCAGCCAGGGATAACAATAAAGAAGTTACATATGGAAATTATTGGATATCTATACCCAGTTGAATGCTTGAACTAAAGAACTAAACTTTGGATAATGGGGCGCTTTAAATTGCACTGAAGTTGACTTTAACCAGAAATTTAAAAAACAAAAAAGAAAACATGAAGAAACAATAAGCATAAGGGTAGGGCTTGTTGGGTTGGGATTGACCTGGTAAATGACGAGGACAATTAAGGCAATAAGGATGAAGAAGGAGATGAGCCACGCAAACAGATCAGCCATGCTCCTTCTCTGATTTTCGATTTCACTCTATTTCACTTCCAGCACAATGCATTCGTACCACACGATGCGATAGAAGCTACGCAAAGCTTGTGTCAAGTACACTGCAGGTGGAGAAGAAATCCCACCCTTTGGAGGAAAGGGATTCCGCAGGTACTTGGGGAAGCTAAGAATCGCGTGCCAAGTTGAAGTTTTTTTTTTTGGTAAAGTTGGAAAAACAAGTTGAAGTTAACAATCGTAAGATCACCGATCAACCCCAGAAAAGAAACGAATAGGTAAACCCTTTTCATTTTTATTTTAATAAAAAAAAGATATTCTTGCATCATTTTGATACTATTCTTATTTTTTTATTCATTCAACGATAAAAAAGAATCTCCTATTAACGAATGATATAAAGCATATTGATTAATGAATTAAAAATAAAAATATTTATTAAACTTTTATGTTTAATAAGCATTTTTTTATTCCTCGATTCATACAATTAAGAAAGTCAATAACATTTGTTATTACAACTAGTATACCAGATTAAACTAGTATATTGGTCTCTGACTTTTTTAGGGTCATGCAATTTTGTCCCTAAGAAATAGAAAACCCCAATATCATTAAGGTTGAGACTAAAAAATTCAGGGACTATATTGAGATTTTTTATTTTTTAGTAACTAAATTGCATGACACTAAAAAAGTCAGGACACCAGTTTGCTAGTTTACTCAGTATGTTAACCCGCGTGATATCCATATAAATGTATATTTTTATTTAAGTGAATGGTCATTTTGGTCCCTGAAAGTTTGTGGATCGGTCAAATTGGTCCCTGAAAGAAAGAAATTAACAAATTAGCCCCTGAAAGATACTCGTCCGTCATTTTGATCCTTCTGTTAGTGTCTGTCCGGTTACATTAACGGAAGTTATGATTTGGCATGTTAAATGTCATGTGGACTCTTATGTGGCAGTCCCACGTGGCTATAACACGTATGAGGGACTAAAATGACATTAAATGGTAACTTTGAGGGGCTAAAATGACTAAAACGAAAATTTTCCGTCTTAATGCAAAATTGTAATGAGGTCTTTTTCTCCAAATTTTTCCACAACTCATGTAAACATTAAAATCTTAATACTGTTCTAAAAATAAATAGACAAGATTAGAGACATGATTGATGAGGATTATAACATTCTCATTTGCACCGCCAGGTTTATGTCAATGTTGTGTTTTGTATAACTGACTTCAATGTTATGTCTTTTGAATATTATATATATGATATCAGATCACCAAATTTTAGTAAACAGTGTAGTATGTTCCTTTATTCAATTTTATAATTCACTTTTAAGTTCTTCTTATGCTTTGTTGTCATACTAATTCATTTACTTTTTTGTAGAAATTAAATATATAGAAAATTTATAAAAAATATATTTATTCGAGTAAACTAGCAAATCGGTCCCTGACTTTGGGCGGACCATGCAGTTTCGTCCCTGACTTTTCTAAAATAGCACTTTAGTCTAGACTTTATTAAAAAACATGCACTTTAATCCCTAAAGTGCATGTTTTTTTAATAAAGTAAAGGACTAAAGTGCATGTGTTTTTAGTGAAATAAGGACTAAAGTGCATGTGTTTTTAACAAAGTCTGGACTAAAGTGTTATTTTAGAAAAGTCAGGGACGAAACTGTATGGTCCCCCAGAGTCAGGGACCGATTTGCTAGTTTACTCATATTTATTCTAATAAACATAGACATTACAAATGTCAAAAGTAAAAAATTACAATTATGGATTGGAGTAACTACTCCTAGTACTCCACCTCTTTTCACCATCCCTTGAATCCTAAAATATATTACTTACTTCACTAACAAAAATAAAACTAATAACTTGAACAACAACACCATGACACACCTCATTCCAATCATAAAATGTTTCAGGTTTCTAACTTCAGTGCGCAAACTTTCAATATTGAATGTGTACTTCTCATTCCTCCATAATTTATTCCATTTCTTGTTGCCGGTTAAAGAATTTCACTCGGCCCCATCGTCAACCCAAACAAAGTACTTGTAACTGAATTCACCATCATGCAAAAAAAAAAAACACAAATCAATTTGAGTGCACATTATAGTGACATACACAAGTTTCAAACAACCAAATACCCGTTTATATAACATCTCATTTGAGAGGGTACTGTGTGAAAAATAAATCTCCCAATATTTCTCTGTGTCTTTTTAGATTAGTATAATTTCCCTTCTTTTCCATGCAACCTCTAGAAAGCTTGTTGAATTACTTTATGAAACATTTTATGTCTTCCTCAATTGGTGAAAATGATAATGCTCTAATACCCATTCTATCATGTTTTAAATCTTATCTAATTATCTCTATAACATAATTAGGGTTAAGATATTTACCTGAATTGAGAAGAAATTGGGGGGAAAATCTTATTTAGAATTTTTGTATTAGATCAATAAAGTTTCATTTTAGCCATTTTAGTCCCTAAAAAATACCATTTTCTATCACTTTAGTCCCTCATACGTGTTATTGCCACGTGAGAGTGTCACATAAGAGTGCACGTGGCACTTAACGTGCCAAATCATCACTTCTATTAACGTTACTAAACAAACATTGGCGGAGGGACCAAAATGACCGATGGAAATATCTTTCAAGGACTAATTTGTTAATTTCTTCTTTCAAGGACCAAATTAACCTACCCCCAATCTTTCAGAGATCAAAATGACCATTTACTCATTTTTATTTAATTAAAATTAAATTTATAATAAATTGATATTTTAAAAATTAAAAAAATAAATATAAAATAATTTTTTAATTTTAAATTCTAATAAGATATTATATTTTATTATTAAAATCTACTTTACATCATTATTTGATAATAAAATATCATGAAGAAAATTAAAATCATAAAGATAAAAATAAAGATTTGTATATTAAAAAAAGATTTTGAATCTTAATAAATTTCAAATTTTAAGATTAACATTTATTAGCATTTAAAAATTCAAATAGGAAAAGAAAGAAAATTATTGGCTTAAATATGTTTTTGGTCCTTCTAAAATACACACGTTTTCATTTTCATCCCCCTAAATTTTTTTTATCTTTTAGTCCTCCTAAAATTTTTTTCTCTTCAAAATAGTTCTCGTCGTTAGAATAGTTAAAAGAGTGTTGATGTGGCCGTTAACATCTATGCCAACTTGTTTTCAATTTAGTCTCTCTAAAATTCCCTCTATTTCATTTTAGTCCTCTTGTTAACGGTCACATCAACACTCTGTTAACTATTCTAACGACGATGACTAATTTGAAAAGAAAAAAATTTAGGGGTGTAAAAGATAAAAAAAATTAGGGGGGGCGAAAATGAAAACACGTGTATTTTAGAGGGACCAAAAACATATTTAAGCCAAATTAGTATTAATGATTGAGAAGAAGAATCTCACTCTCACAAGTGCGAGTGAAATTCACCATTCAATGAGAGAAAGAGAAAAAATGTCAAAAATTATTGAGAGGGAGAGTAGAGTGAGTGAATGTTTCACTCTCCAAAATAAGGTCTCAAAATTATAATATAAAAAGTTATTGAGTTAGTTTATAAAATAAAAGATTATTGGTTTATAAAATAAAAGATGAATAATTTTCTATATATATTATTTTCTATTTTCGTATAATAAAATAAAGTAAAGAAGTCTTTTCTCCTTTTTCTTTCTTGTTAATAATCATGTCATCTACTTTAAAATAACAGGATAATTAAGTAACATAAAAAAATTGACAAACATAATGATAAAACGTAATCTTTTTATAGTCTTGCTCACACATAACAAACTCAAACTTCTCGTGTCACTACCTCAAAGCTTGTTTTAAAGCATACAAGCTCTTTCTTAACTTACATACATAGTCTCTTCTTTACTTTCAACCTAAAAGTCATTGGTCTGTTTCAAGTAAATTTTTTCCCATGGGAAAAAGCAATTTTCATATATAGTTCTAGTGGACAACATCCTCACCATTAGCAAGATTTTTTCACTAAAATCAACACCATTTCTATTAATGTCTTTCACCACCAAATTGGCAACATACCTTAGAGATAGAAAAATTACTTTCATAATTCTCCTTGTAAATCCTCGTTTTTTCCAAGGCTCTTTTGCACTTATGCAACTTCACCAATTTTGTATTTCATATTATTGAAGTCATTTTTTTAGGTACAAATATTATTGAAGTCATTTTTGTTAAAAGATAAGTGCCTTTTTGGTTTTTGGTTGGGAGTAGTAAAAATCAATTCTTGAAGTTGATTTTAAATAATTTTTATTCAACGTGGTTCGTAAATTACGCATCATTTATTTTTTATTATTAATTCTATAAATTTATCAAAATCATTTTTATGTAACTGTCAATATCGGACCTTAATTAAGAATTAAGATGATTGCTTTTAATTAACTCATTTTCAATGTTTATACACTCCTTAATGTCAAATTCCTTCTTATCACATTTTTTTTATATCAACATTCATCATATATTCAATCGTAAACATCAACTTTTGATTTAAAATATCATTGTAAAAATACATGACATACATGTAACCGAATATTAATTAGAAGTGGTTAAGTGGTTAACTTTGATTTTGCTTATATGAGATATTTATATAATAAGTCATGTACATAAAAAACAACCAATAATGTAGACACCCAAAGACCTAAAAAGAGTAATTAATATATGTAATGAGAGATTTTTTTTTGAAAACATATGTAATGAGAGATAAAACATATCAAATAATGTAAAAAAATTTAGAGAATTCATATATCATTATTGTAAAACCGATTGGAAAATGGCATTCAAATAGTAAGCAGGGGCGCGTGTGGTTCATCACAAAGTGAGATGCGTACGGTCCTAATCTATAGCAGGAGATGGACGAATATCATCCAAGGAAATGTAGAATCAATTGCCATATTCTCTTTCTCAGAGCATGAAGAAGAGATGGTGGGCTTTGAGTAGAGAAAGAAATTCCTTGACCCCAAGTTCATTAACTTTTCATCTCCCTTCAAACCTGCACCACCTCAAAATAATTGTTGTCATTAAAATAAAAAGTAAAATAGAGAAAATCAAACAAATTATAACCCATGAGAATAGTTCAGGCTAGTGTATCGCAAATCAGGCTCCGAGCAAGTTAGGTAAATCTTTTTTTCTTTAAAAAATTTAAACATAAGAAAATGAGGCCCTAGTACAAGTTAGGTAGAGCTCTCAAATTGAGAAAACACTCACAAATTAGTTACACTTAATTACCTCATTTCATGAGATGTGTAAAGTAATATGACAAAAACTTAAATAGGTTCTGTATGTCACTATTATTAAGTTTTTAAATGAAATAATAATATTTAACTATTTTTTAACATTACATAGTTTTTCACTAAAATCATTTGTTAAATTAGAAAATATTCACATATCATTATTTAATTTACTTACCAAAAAATATCATTATTTAATTTAAGAATTTAGTAATAATAATAAGGAACTTAATCTAGTTATTCAATTATCCATTAATTTTTATGATTAAAAAGAAATAATTTAAAAATTAAGTTTGTTTGACTCTTTTAAAATAAAATCTATTAATACAAAGAGTTGTGACTTAGTTAACAACACAAATTAAGATTATGGAAAGAGATCCCGAGTTCAATTTTCATTAAACACATATTCATGAGGTAAGACCTATAAATGTCTCTAACATTATATAAATATTTTAAAAATTTTAAAAAGGTATAAAAATATAAATGAGTAAAAAGGGGAAGGCGTAGGATGATAAAAAAAACCATATCCATGGATATACCTGGAATAGCTACTTGCATATACCCGTTTACATGTAACTGCGTGTTTGAAAAGCCAGAACCTTTGAGCTAAAAAATAACAGAGAAAGGGAAGAAAAAAAAAAGCAGGGTTATTAATTACTTTGGAGGGTGAATGAGGAGTAGTGAAGGTCGTAGCACTTTGGATCCTTGTTCTTCAAGAAGGGCCTCCTCTTCTCCTTCTCGTAAAACACCAACGCTGCCTTTATCAAATCGTTGACGGTGTCCTCAGCCAGCATCACCACCTGTATGGGGCCCAAGCTGTTCTCTATAGTCACATGCAGCAGCAGCTTCGATGGCCGAAGAACAGAGTCATTATTTGGCATGGCCGGCAATGGGAGCTTCAGCGTCAGTGGAGTGGACACGAACCGGCGAACGACGCCGTATTGTTTCTCCGGCAGTAAGTTATGGAGTTTGCGGCCTGAACATAGTGGGACATCACCGGAGTATTTTCTCCGTTGACCCGGTGATGGAGAAGTCGTGCTTATAAGGATAAGTATTTTTGCTGTTTTTGTTTTCCCTGTTCGAGTTTGAGAAGCGAAAGCAAGAGACTCAGGGAGAAAGAAAGAGACGGTTCTAAATAAGTAGTACTAAATAAAATACTACTAATAAAACAACTGGTCCAAGGTTTGGTTGGTTAGAGAAGTTTCCCTGAAAGTGGAGGAGTTTTAACTTTTGTTTGGGCGATTTCCTGAAAGTGGTGGTGTTTTAACTTTTGTTTATGGAGTTATTATTTTGCTTTTGCAAAAATAAAAAATTGTGCAGCATAAAAGTTATTAGTCCATTCTGTTATAGTATGGTGGCTAAGGTATTGTAAGGGGATCAATGCTCTTTAGTGTCTGATGTCTTCCTTTATGGTTGACACGATGTCTCTTTCAGATGTACTAGATAGGACCTCTTACAAATCTCTCCCTCCAAACAAGAATGTAAGATGTTTGTGATGTGGAAAACAAAGGTAAAACAATCTAAGAGCAACTTCCATGAAGTTGTTAAAGTCACTTTTTTAATTACTAATGACATACTGGAGACGCGCAGCATGGTCCGCACGTAGGAGAGAAGCCAATTTCAGAAGCATTGGTGTTTCATGAATATTTGTGGGCCTAATATAATATTAATGATGATAGAGTGCATAAATAAAAAAAATGGGTTGAAGTTGAGAATAAATGATATGAAATTATTTAAGTAAGTATTATTTACCAAATGGAAACAATGAATGTTGTTAGTAACAAGTGGATCTATTTGAAGTAAAATTCCTTTAATTAAATATGAGAAGTGACTACCGGATTGGAATAAGGATATTAGAGGGAATCATTTTAATAAGGACCAATTTAGGGAAAACACTTAAGAAAATTGAAATAAGAGTTTATTGTTAGGGGTTAAAGGAGGGAGTGGTTGGAAATATTGGTGTGGGGAGAAAGACTTATTAAAGATTTGTCATTCTTACAACATAAAACAAGGATCTCCTTTGACTAAACTGATAATAAAGACTAAGTTGATTATATGGGATGAAACTTATATAACTCATAAACGTTATTGTGAAGCAATTGATAGGAATTTTAGAAACATTCTTTGGTTAATTACTATTAAAGATAGCATGAATCTTCCTTTTCGAGGAAATGTTGTTTTAAGAAGCTATTTAAGACATATTATTCCTGTCATTCCTAAAGCATCAAGGCGCGCAGGACATAGTTCGTTCAAGCATAAATTCATCTTATCTATGGAGCTTTTATGAAGTTCCAAAATTGACTAAAAACATAGTGCAGGTTCTAATCTTGATGTAGATGAGCTAAAAAAATTATAAATGGGTTTTGGCCATTGGTGACGAAACTATTAGTAATGGAGATAAAAAATACATTTTATCATTGAAATTCCTGAAAATCTCCTCATATAAAATCAAGGTAACCTTCTACAATCAATAGATCAAAATACATATCCAAATTTATTGGAAAACTTAAATGGTTTGACTTACTTTCAACATAGGACACCTACCAATGAGATAGTTGATATTTTGAATAATTTTATGTTATCATTGCTTCCAAGTAAAAGTAGATCATATATATGGAAGGGCATATTTATACTGTTGATCAACTACATTCTCTAAAATTTATAAACATCATAAATTCTTCAGAACTTTCATTATTTTATTAATTTTATCAAATATTTATTGTCGCTTTAAAAAATCAAAAACCGATTCAATCCAATTCAATTTAAACTGGATTGGATCGGATTTGAAAAAAATATCAAAATCGATTGGATGATGAAATGGTAAAACCGCAATGATCGGATCGGATGGTTCTTTACCTCAAAACCGATCCAAACCGAACCGCGAACACCACTACTATTACTTATAATCATGCCAATCATAATTTTTTAAAAATCTTTTCATGTCCTACAACAATTTTTTTATTGGTATTATTTATTTAACCATTTATGTAACCAATATTGCAGATAACTATCACATATACATTTTGCATATCTATGTTTATCATATTTTAAATTACAATAATTCTTATCATATTTCTACACACATAATATGTTTTACATTACAATATGTTCATTATTGTTTATTTTACTTTTTAGATAAATAATTATGACAAATACTTTTTGCATATGTTATTAGACTATTTTCTTAATAGTAATTTATATAAATAATTTACTTTATATATATAAAAGGATAGGGGAAACAATATATATAGAGTTTTGGGATATTACTTTCCACACCACCATTTTTACTTTTTACACTACCTCTTTTTGAAATTATTTAATACGCATCATAACCTTATTATTTCCTCCGGTCCTATTTCTAAGACAATTCAGACTAAATCAAACACAATAAGAAAAATAATTAATGCATTAATTTTTAAAAAATTACTCTACAAGATTATAAGTTTACCCCTATTTAAAATTAAACTCCACTACCATTTTTTGGTTCTTGACCGGGAATCCCCATAAGCATAGCTGTGGGTTTAACCCTCAGACTGGAGGTGGTGGTTAGGAAAAACCTTTCCAAGGGTGGCAATTCCAAGATTCGAACCTCTTACTTTACAGGTAAAGTTCGCCTAGTGTCACAATCCACTTCCACTGTGACCCACCATTATTTGGTAAACTCCACTATCATGATAATTATGTCAATTTAAAATTTTAATGGTCCACAAAAAAAAATATGAGAAAAAATATTAAATGTTTATGAATTTGTGTTCTTTTTCTTATAAATATGACCATAAAAAAATTTAAACGTTAATTTATAAATAAGACATAATAGTTTTCTAAATTTGGGAAGTAGTGGTTCACACCACTTCTTTTGTCCTTTTCCTTTCTCCTTGTCTTCCTCTTCCTCTCAAGTTGTGCTCTCTATTTTGGGAAATTTTAGAATGAATTCTTATATTTTTGGTCTACGGTAGACTTTACTATAAATAGTATAAATTTAATATTAAAAAATTTAATAATATAAATTTACTTTTTTATAGCGATAAAGTGTATAGATCTACGGTAGACCCAAACTTAGAGGGTCTATCCTAAAATTACCCCTCTATTTATGCCCACCTTCTAAATTCAAGTATGCCTATGTGATAGTCTTCTTATTTTTTTTAGTTTTAGAGTGTGTTTTGTAAAACTAGCTGAAAAGCTTGCTGAAAGTTTAAAGCTAGTTGAAAGCTTAAAAGCTCGCTGAAAACTTAAAATTGAAAAACTATTGAACGTGTTTGGTAAAACTAGCTGAAAATGGTAAAATGACATACAAGGATAACATTAATTATTAAATAATGATAAGTGAGGGTGGTTGAGGGCTAAACTTGTAATTAAATTTTAGCTAGTAGCTGAAAATTAGAGTTTTTATAAAGAAAGCTACCCCAAGTACATTTTCAAGAAAAGCTAGTAGCTAACCAAAAAAAGCTACCTTACCAAATACAACCGAAATGATTTCAGCTACGAATTTCAGCTTTCAGCTAGTTGAAATGGATTACCAAACACACTCTTAGTACTTTTTGGAAATTTAATTCCATAATCTGTTTTTCAAAATTTTTGGCTTTCACTTTAAAAAAAAAAACATGTTTACTGCCTTCGAAAATTAAATTTCAGAATTGTAATTAAAATATGTTCCACATTTCAATTTCCGAAACATGTTAAATTCCGAATTTAAAAAATATACCTCTAAAAAAGAGTGTATTAAAAAGACTGTATTACTAACATTTTTTTTTATAAATTGTTCTTCCACGACTAAGGCTTGGGGTTTTATTTTGGTCAATAGATTTGGGGTTTGATCTTTTGCTAATTGAATTTGAAAGTCCTTTTTTTCTCACTTAATGTTTTTAATAAGGCTCGATATAAAGGTTTGCTTAACGTCTTCTAATATGTTGTGCCAGCTGTGTCTGAGACTGAAATAAGAAGTTTAATATATGAAAAGGGCATTTATGTAAATTAATAAAAATGGTGGTATGAAAAGAAATTCCCGAGAGACAGGGCTCACGAATTAAGTTGGTCTTGCATGGTGAGGGATGTGGGTGGTTAATTCCTGGTCCAATAGCACATGGTCGAGGAGCCTGACTTGGTCCATATTATGTTGGTTTATCCGGGGGGCATGGTTCGAATCTTGGTTTTTGGGCCAGACCTCGAGTGAGGCAGGCTTACTTTTATGCCCAAAACGTTTTTTTATTCACTTTTATAAATACTAAAATATTATCTCATATTCTACGGTAAAAAATTCAAACTAAATATTGAGAATTTATAAAAAATTTAATAAAACATAATTGGACAAAAAAAATTTAATATACCTGTTTTATAAGTAAACTAATTTATATGCACATGTGATTTGAAAATAAAGACCAAGAGAGTGATAAAATACAATAAAATAAAACAATAAGGAGATGTAAACTTTTTATATTTTATTTTACAGTCTTTTGATGTAATAATGTTACCCAAATATTTAAATATTAATATATTTTATATAAAGTTTCTTACCCCAAATATAGACTTAGAACATATATATATCCGTTACATAAATGTACTGCTTCATTTTCCTTACTTTCTTTTGAGATGCCTTCGCGACACACACAAATGGAGATGTAGGGAAGGGATAAGACTTAATTATATGGGTGTGAAATTTTCTATTTTCGCCCTCATAAGGCAAACTTTTATAAGGTACGCACTTCAAAGGTTGGCATTGCCCTCTCTTTGTGGAGCGAATATCATTGATTCGTTCCAGTTAGTTAAGGACACATATGCATGCTCTTTAATCACCTCATCAGGAGGTAACTGGCAAGTAAATAGAAACAGTGAACGAATGATATACAACTTGGTCAAAAATTAAAAAAAGAAATGTTAATGATCTTTCAAAGTGAGTGATGCTCATAATCTCAGGAGTCAGGACAGACAAATTCAAAAAGGAGATACCGTACATGCTATTAAGCAATGAATGGATCCGCCATCGTTTAAAGCTCCTTTTTGGTAAAGCATGACCATTAACAGTCACCACTAGATTGCTCTGTTCACATTTTATAGGCCACAACCACATGATATATGCATGCCTCAAATCCGCATGCAAATCAGCTCACACTATATTGCAGATCCTATATCCTATGTTATGTAGTGAATAGTGATGCAATTAATAAACATTATCAATACTATTTTAGTCATACTCATATCGATCTAAATTAAACTACAACAAATAATTAAAGCACAATTAAACATGCTATATATAGTTGGATGGATCGAGAATCTTTAAATTTTCAGTGGTGATTTTAGTCCACGCACCAAATCATTCACTCCCATCACATCATCGTCACCGCATAGACCACTGATCAAATTAATGAGTGGGGGCCGGAACCAATCATCATCTCAGCCTCAAAGTATCCCACTCCCTTTATTTGACCCAGCTTTAATTTTCCCCCTCATAGTCATAGATAGGTGTATTCAAAACTATTTCTACCCTGCTGGAAGTAGAACTATAGAGAGTGCTCTGTTTCGTCTATATATATAATTAATACACATAATTTCTTTACTAATGTGTGTTTGATTTCTATCAAAATCATGTTTAAAATGTGAATGTTAACATTACTCTGGATCAACGTGAATTCAGTATAAACCACACACAGTTAATCTATTTTCAAAACGGATATAAGTAGTCATGCTTGTTTAATGCACAATGCTGTTGTGGGATTATAATTATGGCACTTGTGGATCTCGTAATAAAAGTGGGGTTGAAATATTGATATTGATCATATGCAGTGATAAGTTCAGATGAAGATGACGTTGCTTTCGCTTTGGAGTTACCAGAAAAAGGGGGGGGGGGGGGGGGGGAATTGATTGTTTTTTAGTAATAATCAAACAAAAGAATGAAGGAAAAAAAAAATATTATAAATTTGGAATAGCAGATCTGAGTATTAAGAGTATTTTAATTAGCTAGGTGCCTCAATTAATTATCACAGCCACTGATAATCAATTTTGAATCAGGAGTGATAAGGAATATGATTGGTAAATAATAACCATGAATTTCTATTACTACTAATTAAGTATAGCTATATATACCTACGGCATAGATTATATATGATGAAAGTATAATACGGTCATAATTAATCAGGATGAGAGAGATATATGTGAAATGAACAATCAAATTTAAGAAAGACATAATGGATTGGAATGGTGTGTGAATAAGCTAAGGTGAAGATCGAGAAGGACAATAACTAAGAGCTAGCGTGAAGGGAACAAATGATTAAAATAGTTAATGATGGATGGATTGGGTGGTGATGCTAATGCTAAATCATGCCCCCGGTTTGCTCTCCCAAGGACACTAGCCATACCTCCTTTTCCATGACAAAGATCATCACAATTCACAAAATGCATGTCAAACACATTTTCAAAAATCATTCATGTATATCTAACAAACAACAAGCCAGCCTGCAGCCAAAATATATAAATTAATGATCTTTCTTTGGATAGGCATGAAAGAAAAAACACTTGTTAGTTAGATTTCAACTTTTGAAACGATGACCAGAAGCAGGGACCAGCTTTTTTGCCTTGCTAATTGATGTGGATCGAATTGAGAGCTAGCTACTAGTCAAAAAGATTGTACTTTATGAATATATATCGGAAGGATGGAGCCCCCCATGGATCAGTGGGGTGACCTCATCTGGTGTGAGTTTTTACCAGCAAGCAGTTGCTTTTCATCACTTCAGGGTTTAGAAGTTGAGAGAAAATAGTTTATCTTCATCATTTAATTTTAACTATATAGTTAACAATGATATAATTTAAATTTAATACATCTTCACACAGAAGTTAATTAGTAACCTTCATTTTTTTTAAAAAAATAATTTTTATCCAATAACATAATTTTAAATTATTATATTTAATGAAAAATATAAAATAAATTATAAATTTAATATACATAAAAGAAACAGTTTAAATGTAGTTTAAACCAAAACAAAAATTTGACTTTATTATTTATAGTGGTAATTTGTTTTTAATTATTGAATTGCACATTTAAATGTGTTACTACCTCAACCTCTATTCCTATTTATTTGTTTCATTTGAAGATTTTTTTATTTATGTTTCCTATTTAGAAGTTCAAGAAAGTATCGGTTACGTTTTTTTTATTTTTATCCTTAATATAAAAGAGGGGTGATAAGTGAAAAAATTAATAAATAAAATAGAGAGATACAAATTATATTAGGAAAAAAACACAATGAATATAATGTAAATCAATACATTTATTGTAATTCTTAATCTGTATATTTTCATATAATGGAATAGATAAATATGAACAAAGGTAACACAATAGGCTTTTTCTAGGGTACACCACTTTAAAAGTTGTTGTCCTATACACAATTATATTTTACCTATTGGATATTTCTAAGGCTCACCATCAATCATTTTAAATTCATATCTAATGGTTTAAATATTATTGTGTTCGGTGCAACGGTTTTAAAACTTGTGCACACTAGAACTTAATTAGCCAATACAATATTACATAAATAAAATTATTCATTAAATAAAAAGAAGGAGGAAAATATAAAACATATAAAAAAATCATAAATATTTAGCATGTATTTAATAAAAGTAAGCTTTCATTTCTAAAAATATCAACATATATCTAACAAAATAATTCTATAAAATATTTATAAACTAATTATTTTAAATTAAATAATGCATTATTAATAATGCATTATTCAAGATATTCACTGACAGGCTTACAACATCAGATTTTAAGAACATTGTTGATAAGGTGAACCAGAGATTAGCCTCTTGGAAAGGAAAACTCCTCAACAAAGCTGGGAGACTTACCTTAGTTAATTCAGTATTGAACTCAATTCCAACCTATACAATTCAATTACATTGGCTGCCTGTTGGTGTTTGTGAGGATTTGGACAAGAAAGCTAGAAATTTTCTCTGGAAGGGTGCATCCTCTTCTGGTGTTAACTTAGTTAAATGGGAGACAATTTGCATGCCTAAGAAGGAGGGGGCTTGGAGTGAGGCCTGCCAGGTTTCAGAATACATCCCTATTAGGCAAGCTTGTTTGGGAGATTCTTCAGAATAATGACTCAAAGCTTTGGGTTGTTGTCCTGAAGGCTAAGTATGGGTCTAGTTCCAAAATTTTCAAGAAGAATAGGAGGGCTTCCCTTGTCTGGAAATCAATTCAGAAGGCAGCAGAGGCTATTAAAGAGGGGTTTGTAACAAGACTGGGAGAAGGAAATTCTAATTTTTTTTGTTTGACCCTTGGCTTCCTACAAGGCCTATAAGCAATGAGGTGGAGTTTATAAATACCCATGATCTAGATATTAGAATCAAGGACATCTATGATGGTCAGACTTGGAACCTAAATATCTTATGGACCAGGATTCCTCCTCACACCAGTCATTTGATATCTTCCATTAATTCTCCTTTAGTCCCTGGATCCTCAGAAGTAATATCCTGGGGAGGTGCTGCCAGTGGTATCTATATTGCCAGGGATGGATATTAAATGGCTCTGGAATCAGCACGTTGCTCAGGGCCCTATGCAGAATTGGAGATGGATCTGGAAATTGAAGTGCAGTGAGTCAGTAAAATTCCTAGTGTGGCTTGCTGCTCATGATAAGCTTCCCACTAAAATCTTGCTCCTGCACAGGCATATTATCAACTCTTCTGTGTGTCTATGTTGTAATTCTGACCAGGAAACTGTCCTTCACTGTTTGAGAGACTGCATCCATCTCAGACAGCTATGGATTAGTCTTGGAGTGAACCCTCAATCCCATTCTACTTTCTGGACTCTAACCAATAACTTTGACTGGTTACTCTGGCCCTACATCAAATTTGGTTCTTTTTTCCTTGCTGCCATTTGGGGGATTTGGTTAGCTAGGAATAAGAAAGTTTTCAATGGAGCACCAACCTCTCTGTCTCAGCTTCATTGGAATGTCCTTAACATTTATCAGGATTTCAGCAGTGTTTTTGGAGACTCTAAATCAGACCAAAATAGATGTTGGATCCAGTGGATTGCCCCTCCCCAAGGGTGGGTTGCTGTGAATGTGGATGGTAGCTTTTGTGATACTAGTCATGCTGCTGGCATTGGTGGTCTCATTAGAGATCATTCTGGGTCCTGGTTGAAGGGTTTTTTGGGATCTGTTCATGCAAAGGAGATTCTAGAATCTGAATTATGTGCAATTCTCCATGGGCTCAAACTTGCTTGGATAGAAGGCTACAAGCATGTTATACTCTAGTCTGACTCCTCCACTGCTCTAAAGTTAAGCAAGGAATTCATCCAAGATCATCACTTGTATGTTGGAATTATTAAGGAGATTAAAAGTCTTATTAGTTTAAATTGGTCGGTCACTCTTAATTTCATTCATAGAGAGGGCAATTTATGTGCTGATGCTTTAGCTAAGAAGGGGGTTTCTACTCAAAATCCTTTCTTTATAATCTTAGATTCTCCAGGGGATATTCATGATTTAGTTGTTAATGACTCTAATGGAATCCTCTATCCTAGAGGTAGTGGCTGAGGATTCCTTGTGTTGTTTTGTTTTGCTGCTTTTTTTTTAATTCATATCCTTTTACCAAAAAAAATAATGCATTATTTTTATTTATTTTAATTTTTTAACTTTTATCTTTTTATTCTTATTTGATGAAAATTAAAAAATATTTAGCATGTTTGAATATAACTTTAATCATTAAAAATTAATGAATACAGTTAATTAAAAATAAAATCAAATTTATTTTGAGAAAATATTTTCTATTTTTTAATTTTAATTTTTAAAATATTTTTAGTTTCAATTATAAAAACATCATTTTATTTCCTGTTTTTAAGATTTGCAAAGGAAACGGTGAAAATAACTTCGTATTGATTTCTTTATTTCATGTATAAAACTCTGAAACGTGAAATAAAAAAGTAAATTGATTAAATTAAAAAGCATGGCAAATGTTTTTTTGAAAGTTAACGTTGATATTGATTTCTCTATTTCCTCTGCTAATTAAATTCTAAACATGAAATAAAATAAAAAGAAATTGATATTATTTTTAATTTTAATTAAAATATGAAACGAAGATAAAAATTTTTTTTGGAAATAAACGGGTCAAATTAACCATCATTTTCTTTTTATATTAAAATTTTTCCTCATATAAATTATCTTTGGTCAATATTTTCCCCTGAAGTTCATCACGTGCATGCTTACTTCGGTCTGGTAATAGGACAAAGATATTGTTTCAAGCATATATATTGCGCTATCTTAATTTTTAAATGACTTGAGTTCTTTTTTTTTTTTTTTTGACGGATAAATGACTTGAGTTCTTGACACAGCACGTTATATACTATTTAATTATCGATACTTAATTATTTCACTATATGATATTACAAGCTTATTGGCCTTTTGTCGTGAGTATTGATTGCTCTGGAATTTGGTTAATCAACTTGTCGGAACAAAATTTATATGCAAGTACGTAAAGAATATTGCTGATCGATTGGCAATTAATTGAAAAACCATAAAGCATCATGGTCGAACGTTTACAAGTTTTCATATGCAAGCTGCAAGTACTAATATGAAAACATTAATATTAAGACAGGTCAAATTTATTGAGTGAATTTGTTTAACCTGTAAAAAAATCATGACATAAATTGTTTCTAAGAGTTTGGTTGTTTGAATATAATTTGTAAGTTGGCTGAGGGACTCATTGATTCAGGATGATTTTTTTTTTTTTGTTGAGCGAGTAATTAGTCTTAACTTAGATGGGTTAATTAATTAATTTTAATTATTTTTGGTGAATTAATCTTCTTAATTCACTATTTTTTAAGTAATAAATATATATGTAGCTCACTATTCGTTTGTCTAACCTATTAAATAAAAATTAAATTAAACAAGTTTGTTGCAAATATCAGTAATCATGACAGGTTAATCTTTCTAACTGATCAAGATAAAAAATAAAAAAATAGTCCTCGCTACAGTTTTACACGACTTTATTAATTTCGTTATTATCTGGTCATTTTATACGTGCACTGATCAGGGGGAAGAATGTAAATACTTCCCTTCGATCAATTTGTTAACACAGTGCTAAAATCATCCATATTACCATCATATATGGTTAGGTGAAGTTTACGGTACACAAGTTACCATTGATATATTGATTTTTAAAATGTGTGGTCCTGATTGAATATAATGAGATTGTTGATGTGGCGGTAAATCTAACTTGTGGTATTTAATATGTAGTCCTTGACGTCTTAGAAGTCTTTTTTTTCTTGACAGGAATACCGCATTAGGAGTAGTCCCAATCTCTTTTTTTTTTTTTTAAGAACCTCAGTGTTAATAATGTCAATAAATTCATATAATCAATAATAAAAAGAAAAAATGAAATCTATAGGAACCGTTAATGAGAAGGAGTAGTTCATATCTTCGTAGGTTTCAATTTTAATATCGTAATAATCGGTCTTCTTTAACATTTTTTTGTTGTGCCTTATTCATCTTTGTTCTCTATACAAAATTGTTTACTTACAGGTTTTGATTTACTTGCAGGGGTAATACCTTCTACAATCATTTCTGCATCTGAGTTATTTCACTTCCTTTTCTTCAAAAGCTATAATTGCATCATTGTGTTGGATTTTATAATATTTTTTAATCTTTTTGGGTTTCGTTCTTCAACTTATTTTTAATTATTTTAAATTTAATTCTTTCCCTTAGTGAGTTACCTAATTCATGGTGTTTTGTGTATTGATTTTTTGCTAACCTTCTGTTATCATTTTTTGAATTTCCCTTATTTTAATATTTATTTGAATTTGAATTTCAAAAAAGTGCTTTTACGGAGAAATGATTTCCCATATTTTTTTTCCTATTTCTCATGCTTTATTTATATATTTTGAAAGTATAATTTGATTTGTTAAACATAGATTTATTTGAATATCCTCAACGGGGCAATCATGTTTGAGCCTGCTATATGAAAAGTCTTTATTTTAGAACTATAATTAATTTCATTTAATAAAAGGATATTGTTCAAATTGTGAATATAATGGAAGTACAAATGTTATGGTGAGAGTCCGCAGGTGTGGCGGATTTGGTGCTTATTCATCATCTCGGTCTATGTTGGTAGTAGTTGATTTAGAAAAGGTGGATTCAGATATGAGCAAAAAATTTTGGTTTGTGACTATTGATTTGAGATTGTCAAAGAAAAAGCTAATTATATGAAAGTGAATTTCTATTAATTTATCTTAATTTCTAAATAAGATGGGATACCTTTGTATGTGTGTGTTTGTTTTAATCTAAATGTTTTATACTATTAAGTGATATATTTTATATTTATGATTTTTTAGTAAGTAATACGTGGATATCACATTTCATGTGTTTTTGTAAGTGTGTTATGTAATGGTACAAGGATAATAGTTAATGAATTAGGAAAAAATATCATTGGTGCGAAAGTTATCACTGGAACCAATATTGAAGACAAGATATATATTCCAAGAATGAATATGGTTCCTTCTGATCCAAAATTTCCATTTAGATTTGAAAGAAGGCAATTTCTAATATCATTGTGTTTTGGAATGACCATTAATAAAAGTCATGGACAGTCTTTGTCACATGTTGGCCTTTTTCTTCCCAAAATCATTGTTTACACATAGACAGTTATATGTTGCATATCTAAAGTGAGGTTAAAAAAAGTCTGAAAATATTAATCTTAGATGAAGATGGAAATACTTGTTCTCCTAAAAAAAATGTTTATAAAGAGGTTTTTTGTGATATTTAATTTATTTCAAGCGCAGTATTGTATTTTTGTAGGCAATGATGGAATTTTGAATGACTATAAATTGGTTGGTTTTAATTTTGAGTTTTTTACTTTTGCAAATAGCTAGGGACTTTATTTTCACTAATTTGTACTCATTTCTTAAACTATTATTATAAATATAAAATTGAATTTTCAATATTTCAACTATAATATATGCAATTTATTTTTATATAAACTCAAAAAACCAAAATTTACACGCACACGTGATCATGCTAGTATAAATTTATGTAAAATATAATAAATGATATATATTTTTTTGTAACATTAATAAAGGATATATATATATATATATATATAGAAAGAGGGAGTTAATAAAGTAATAAATATATGATTATGCTCGGTGCGAGACACAACAAGATGTGCTGCCAATTAGTTTAATTTCATGTGCAGTAATGTACAGGGTCTTATTGCAATTGTTTTTACTCAATTAAATAATCTTAAGTCTCCCTTCCCGGTAAACAAATCCCTGCACGTGGAGGTCAGCAAGCTCATGTACCGATACAGAAGTTTCACACTTGTGTACCATAAATTTCACCATATGGTTCATGTAGAGTATTACTACTTCCTCCATCCCATTATATTTAACATTTTAGTAAAAAAAAATTATTTTATTTTAATTATCATTTTATAATATCAATATACTATTAATAATTTTTTAAATTTCTCCCTTATTAATTAATTAATATGTATTTTTTGAATGCTGTATTTTTAATATGAGAAATAAAAGAAATAATAAAATTTATTTATAATTTTATGAAATTTAGAATATTAATAGTATTTTTTAATTTCCATCTTATAACTTTAAAAGTGAAGTAAAATAGGACGAACAAGTAATTAGCATTAATTTGCTTGTGAACTCTAAACACAAATGTCTTTAAAATTCTGACGGAATCAGTATCTTGAAAACGTTTTCTTTAAAGTTCCATTCAATTATTAAATTTTCTACTCTAACCTTTAAATTTAAATACAAAAAAAAAAAAATACTGCTGAAAACCATTTTGTGGCATTGAAATTTTTTGTCATCTTTTCCTTAGTACAAATCATTGCATTGTAACGTAAGAGCAGAGAGTATCAAGAAGTGATGATGGGGGTCATCATATTTTTTTTTTAACGAGATGGGGGTCATCATATTGTATCATACAAGTGGGCATACGTCATCTGTTAATTACTCATAATATTCCTTAGAAAATAATTTTGGGAAATTATGTGTTAAATTAATAATGATTAATAGGATCCGTTTGATTTACAGTTGAGTAAAATTGATTATAGAAATCAATGATTGAAAATGAATGTACATGTTTTACGAAACACGTTAGACGAAAATGATTTAAAATCAATTCTGCAGAATTGATTTTGGATGGTTCAAAATTTAAACCAAACAACACAAATTTAAGTATCACACATTCACACTCCCATTCTCCCACATGCTCCCTGAATTTACAGCTTCATCTTCAAATTGATTACAGGCCACCATGCATGCATCCATCACGATACCTATAAATATAGTTCATACTTTTCTGCGTGCTTCACAATATTAATTATACTTTATTTATTTATTGAAAATAATTAATTTTTTCAACTAGGTGTATTTGTTTTGATTTAATACATACTTTATTAAAATATGAAAAATGATATGTACATAATAATTATAATATATAAATTTTGTTTAATATTTTAAATATGTTTTAATCTTTATAATTATATCACCTTTTATTAGTATATTTGGTAAAATTATCTGATAAGCTAGTTGATAGCTGATAAACTCCATACTTATAAGTTGACTTATAGAATTAAAAGTGTTTGATAAAACTATCTGATAAATTTGGTAATAAATGTAAAATGACATAAATAGATTGATGTAAAAAAGACAAAGACAAAAGTGTATCAACATATATATGAGAGATAAAAATTGAAGAAAAATAAATAAGTTATAAGCTATAACTTATAAGCTAGCTAAACTAGTTTGTAACTTATAAATTAGAAACTCTTAAAATAAGTTAAAAGCTTATGCCTTTACCAAACACTTTTATATTGGTCAAATTAACTAGCTTATAAGCTAGTCAAATAAACTAAAGACCAGCTTCTTGGCCTTATCAAACACACTTTTTGTCTTCACATGTTTTTTTAGTTCTTATCCATCGTTATTCAAAGTAAGCACTTTAAATCCTTACCACATGAATTTTATTCCATGATGTAGTTGCCATGTCTAAATAAATGCTAATGTGTTATTTATCTATTTCACATAAAGACTAATATTAGAATCGGTAATCAATATAGTAGTGTACATGAACTAGTCTCAAGTAATTTATATCCATAATACTTAAGCTGGTGTCATATGATAGCTATACGATCTCCCTTATACCATTTACCGTTCTTTCATCTTTAAATGACCTTTGTCCCAAAATTACATAAGGCCAAGTGTTCTGGACTCAGTCGAGGCGTAGCCTGTCCTCGCCGAGACATCGCTTGTCCCATTCGAGATACCACGTACTCTAATCTAAATACCTATCATTTTGATTGAAATACGAACATATTTTATGCTATATTCCCCATAATCATGGCCAAGGACACCTAGGTTCCCACATCCCGCGGGTTCAGTCATATGACCTCGAGCCATAAGATAATGCCTCTCCACAACATTAAGTGCACCTCTTATTAACATGGATGTAACTTAGCCCCTCAATATACGTAGTTAGGTTAGTTGGGTTGGATCATAGGGGGCTCAAGTTACTACATACAGCGACAAGACAAATTATAGAGCAAGTGGCTAGGGCTAATGTCATTAGAAACTCTCCCACCTTTGTCTACCGTACCCAAGACACTTATAAATACCCTTTTCCACAAGGGTTAAGGTACACTTCCATTTCTGGCTTGCATTCTACTTAAAACCTTTTTGACTTATGTAACATCCCAAATTTTAAAAATAAAATAAATTAAAATGAAAGAAATAATAATAGTAATATAATTTTTTTATGAATAATGTTATTTTAATAGAAAGAAGAATGATGGGTTGAGGGTAGGCCCAACCCAGTTAAGTAATTATTTAAAGGGGTTATCATTCACCCAAATCCTTATTTTTCAAATCGTCAGAGAGCGAAACCATAAGGAAGGGAGACCGACTTCGCAAGGGGAAGGTGCTGCAGAGTAATCATCAAGAGAGAGCCTACCATTTGCTGTTTGATCTTCGCCTCTAAGGTACAGGGGGGAGGGTGCTACTTGTATGATGTGGGAGTGCTTGGGTAGTGAGGGCAACCATAAGACCCTCTAAGAATTCTAAATTTGAGAACCTATCTGTGAATCATGTGTTTGTGTTGTGGAATGTTTTTGATTTGGTTATGCACGTGATGATCTTGATTTGGGTGATGGTAGCGAGAATAGCGAAAAAGGGGTTAAATAAGGGTTTGAGATGAGAACCATAACATATTAGATGTTAAATTTATTGTAACTTGTAGGAATGATTGAGGAATTTCAGTGTTTTTAATCGGTGAAATGAGTATAAACAAGTTAGAACCTTAAAGAATTGAGTAGAGATTGAAGAAGGGGATTAAAAGGGCAAAACGCAGGTGCAGTCGCGTTCTGCGACACTTACGCTCCATCGCGCTGAGCGCAAGATTGAGCGTAGCTCTCTGGGACCTGTGCTTCACCCTGCGTTGAGCGCAGGGTTGAGCGTAGCTTTTGGAACCTGCGCTTCACTTGCGCTGAGCGCAGGGTGAAGCGCAGCTGCGGATTAAGCTTTTTAATTATAATTTCAACATATTCCTTCCAATTTCTGATAGCTTTTCTTTAAACGTGAAATGAGATGGATGTTTACTTAAGGATGAATTGTTTTGTGGAATTGATGAGATTATAGTAGATGTATAGTGGTATATATGTCTATGGCATGAGGTAGTATTATGTGACTATTTTATATTAATGTTCTATATGCCCTTTTTATCTGAGACGTGATGTGGAATGATTAGAGTAGAGAATGTTGTATGAGATATATGTGAAATGATGATAATGATGCATGAGCATGAGAATATGAGGTGTGAACGTATGAGATGATGTTGATGCATTGAGCATGAGCATATGAGATGTGACTGTATGAGATGATGTTGATGTATTGAGCATGAGCATATGATGTATGAGATATATGAGATATATAAGTAGCCAAACGTTGGCTTAAATACCCTAGCCCAAGAGAGGGGCAGCGAGCAGGTTCGGTGACCATGATGGGGACATTCTATGCACGGACCCATCGAGGGGGTGCAACCTATCGGCCAAGAGAGGGCATTTAACGGTAGGGGGGCCATCATTGCGGGGGCTATGTCTCTGCACGGGCCCAAGAGAGGGGTGTTTAACTGTTGCAACCTATCGGCCAGAGGGCATTTAATGGTAGGGCCATCATTGGTAACAACTAAGAGGATTGATAGGTGCGCCCATTTTGGCGGAGTTCCAAATCATGATCCTTAGGAAAGTTATTGTGCATGAGCTTAGAGTTAGCATTCATGGCATTTTATGATTTGTTAGAATGTGAATTTATATTTATGAGAATTAATGTGTAAAGTGTAAAGAATATGTCCTTGATGATTTGAGAAGTTGTAAATTATATATTATGTGTGAGATTATGTGCTTATAGGAACGCGTTGTGGATTAAGATGAGAGATAATAGTAGGGTGGGGCGTGATTTGTTTGAATATAAAGAGTGTGAGTTGATATGAATGGACGATGATTTGTGATGATATTAATGATGATGATTATGGTGTTGGGTGAGGACAGGGTAGCCTTCTGCATTGCATGTATGGGTATGTGTTCTTTTCCTCACCGTACTCTCTGTGATTTTTGTATAGGTGATGAAGATGGGCACGCATGTGCCGAGTATTGAAAGGAAGTGGGTTCTCACTCTTATAGGCGTGACATTGGGGATTAGTTCTAGAAAACTTTATTTCTTTTATTTTGTTATTTAGAGATTTGGAAAATTATTTCTAAAGGGCCTTATATATGGCCAAGTTCTATTATTGTTATGTTGGAAATGAAATCTTTGAAAACTTTAGTTATATTCTTTTATGGAGACAATTTGGATTTGGAAAGAGCATTTATTAAAAGAGGATTTGTGAACCTTTTTTACCTCGGCGTTGACTTTAACTTTCTCTATAATTCAATTTGTGATAATAAATTATTCTTGGGGGGTAGAAGGTGTCACATTAGTGGTATCAGAACAGGTCGGTTCGCCGACTTAGTTATGTGTTGCTATGCTTCTATGATGTTAACTTGTGATATTGATTGAGTGGAACTATATTGCTTGAGTTAGCTGTTTGTTGTGATATCCTCTACTTTTTGTGAATCAGAAAAGTACGGCTGGGAGAGTAGAAATATCGTGTTTAATTGCTGAAGCCTTAATGGCTATGGCACAGGCTGTTGCATCCTGGACCAACATCAAAGGTTGATTGGCTTGCTCGTTCCAAGGAGCCATCCACCTACTTTACTGGGGGTTTTTTATGACTCCATGGTGCTGCTGATTGGCTATTCAGAGGATTGAGAAGAACTTTTGAGCGATGGACTGCCCGCGGTGTGTGCAAAAGGTGACGTTGACTGTGTTCTGGTTACACGAGGGGGGGATCTGGATTTTGGTGGCAGAGCACCTATCAGAGGATGATTGATGAAGGCACCGCATTGGAGCTGGGATAACTTCCAAAAGATTGTTCCTCGAGAAGTACTTTCCTCATGACATCCATAACAAGAAGCAGATCGAGTTTCTTGAGCTAAATCAAAGAGATGGCATTGTGGCGGACTATGTAGCCAAAGTTTTGAGGCGCTAGTTCTTTTTTGTCCTACATACGAGGGAGCTGTTAATGAAGAGGAAAAATGCGTGAAGTTTATCAGCGGTCTTCGTCCTGAATCAGCAAGTCTTCAACTACCAGGAATTGTGCGATTTCACGAGCTGTTGTTAACAATGTAGAGTGTATGATGAAGACACCGAGTTAGAGCTGCGCATTACAAGAGTGGAGGACCTATGAGAAACAGTAAGTCTGAATTTGCTGGAACGGGGGTGAGCCTTATTCTCGTTCAGTTGGAAGCTCTAAGTTTGGAGGAGGTAGCGAAGGTTCGATTCACAAAGAAGAGTCAGGCTCCGCTGCTAGTCGGCATCTAAGTGCATAAGCGTGGACTCTACTACTCCTGTTACATGCTATAGGTGTGGAAAACCGGGACAATCGGTCATTTCAGTGTAAACAGATAGCAAAGTTATTTGCTACAATTGCCAAGAACGAGGACTAATGTCTCGCGAATTGTCCTCAAAAGAAAACAAGGACTGCGACGGCAAGTGGAGTGCTAGGTGGAGTGCCAGCAAACCGAAGCTATTGGAAGAGTACTTGCCTTGAGTGGTACTGAAGCTGCTCAATCCGAATATTTATCTAAGGTACTGTTTCATTGCGGACCTCCTCTAGTTGTTTTGTTTGATTCTGGCGACTCACTCCTTTATATCACAGCTTGGTGTCTAAATTAAAATTGTCTGTTTCTTCTTTGCCTTTTGTGTTGAAGCTGTAAACACTAGCTATGGGTCAAGTTTCTACTTCTGATGTATGTTTAAATTGTCCTAGTCATGTTGATGGTAAAGATTTTCTAGGTTTTTGATTTTTCGCTCTGAGTCAACTGGATATTATTCTTGGTATGGACTAGTTCTCTTCCAACCATGTCCTATTGGATTGTGCTATAGAAGCATTTGTCTTTGATCGACCTGTTGGGGGAGTCTTTTTCCAGAGTTGTTCATCTCAGGAAATTCGAGGACGAATTTTCTTTAGGAGGGGAGAGTTAGACATCCCCAATTTTAAAATGAAATAAAGTAAATAAAAGAAATAATAATAGTAATATTAATATTTTTATGAACAATGTTATTTTAATAAAAAGAGAATGAGTGGTTGAGGGTAGGCCCAGCCATTAAGTAATTATTTAAGGAGGGATTATCATTCACCCAAATCCGTTATTTTTCAAGTCGAATACGTAAACGACCATAAGGAGAGGAGAAAGACTTCGCAATGGGAAGGTGCTAAGAGCAGAGTAATCATCAAGAGATCAGAGCCTACCATTTGTTGTTTGACTCTCGCCTCTAAGGTATGCTGGGGGGGGTACTGCTTGTATGTGTTAGTGTGGTAGTGCTTGGGTATGGGGTAACCTAGGGAGGGGGAAAAAGGACCCTCTAAGAATTCTAAATTGAGAACATCTGTGAATCAGGTGTTGTTGTGGTTGGAATTGTTTGATTTGATGATTGCACGTGTGATCTTGATGAATTGGGTGATGGTTAGCGAGAATAGCGAAAAAGGGGTTAAATAAGGGTTTAGAGATTAGGAACCATAACTGATTAGATGTTAAATTTATTGTAACTCGTATGAATGATTGAGGATGTTCAGTGTTTTTAATCGGTGAAAACAAGTATAAACGAGTTAGAACTTAAAGAATTGAGTAGATATTGAAGAATGGGATTAAAAGGGGCAAAACGCAGGTGCAGTCGCGTCTGCGACACTTGCGCTCCATCTGCGCTGAGCGCAGATGGAGCGTACTCTCTGGGACCCTGCGCTGACGCAGGGTGGAGCGTAGCTTTCTGGAACCTGCGCTTCACTTGCCCTGAGCGCAGAGTGAAGCGCAGCACGCGGATTAAGCTTTTTAATTATAATTTTCAACAGATTCTTTCCAAATTTCTGATAGCTTTTCTTTAAACGTGAAATTGAGATGGATGTTTACTTAAGGTATGAATTGTTTGTGGAATTGATGAGATTATAGTAGATGTACAATGTATATTGTTTGTGGCTGAGGTAGTATTATGTGACTATTTTATATTGATGTTCTATATGCCCTTTTATCTGAGATGTGATGTGGAATGATTAGAGTAGAGAATGTTGTATGGGATATATGTGAAATGATGATAATGATGCATTGAGCATGAGCATATGAGGTGTGAATGTATGAGATGATGTTGATGCATTGAGCATGAACATATGGGATTTGACTGTATGAGATGACGTTGATGTATTGAGCATAGCATATATGTATGAGATATATAGTAGCCAAACGTGGCTTAAATACCCTAGCCCAAGAGAGGGGCAGGCGAGCAGGGTTCGGTGACCATGATGTGGGACATTCTATGCACGGACCCATCGAGGGGGTTGCAACCTATCGGCATGATGAGGTGCGCCCATTGTTAACAACTAAGAGTTGATGAGGTGCGCCCATTATGCGGAGTTCGACATCGATCATGATCCTTAGGAAGATTATTGTGCATGGGCATAGAGTGAGCATTCATGGCATTTTATGATTGTTTATAATGTGAATTTATATTTATGGGAAATTAATGTGTAAAGTGTAAAGAGGTGTCCTTGATGATTTGAGAAGTGTGAATTATATATTTGTGTGAGATTAATGTGCTGTATGTAACGAGTGTGGATTAAGATGAAAGATAATATGTATGGTGATGAGTGATGTGTTGAATATAAAGTGTGAGTTGATATGAATTATGATGATTATGTTGTTGAATATGGTAGGCCGGTGACAGTTGTTACACTTCTTCTCTTCACACTCTCATCACGGTCCTACCTAACTCCCTTCCCTGCAAATCAAGGATGTTAATGGAAGTTTTTAATCTTTAAAGCCAAATAGTTATTCAAGCAATTTCTTTTGATCTAGTTATGTGCACAACTATGATGGATGGACTTTTTAAAGTTGGGAAATCTAAAGTGGCTAAGGATATGTGTCAAATTATTTTAAATCAACATGAAAATACTAGAACTAACATAGAATTTTAGTTAAAATGGAGGAGCACTGCACCCTGTCTCTTTTCCAAATGCGTCTTTTTTTTTTTTTCTCCATATAACTTCAAAGTCTGCAATTTCAAAGCCAAAAATGGAGGAGCTCGCACCTCACCGTGTGCATTGCACCCCTTCTTTCTTCGCTTTATTCAATCCCTTTATATAATAACACCTCATCGGCCACAGCAAGACACAGTCGTCACCGGTTTTTGGACATGCAGGGTTCATAGTGGGAGTGGAAGATTAGTGGTAAATAAATTCATTTGAGATGGGAAGGAGAAATTAGTGGGATTACGGAAACGACCTTTGTGGTTTGAATACTTTGAGTCACACGTCTATTATTTAGGATTTTACACCGTGCTCCCTAAAAGATTCGAGATCGGTCACATTAGTCCTGAAAATGGAAATTACATTTTCGTTTCTGAAGTTGAAAAAGTCATTCAATTTAGTCTTTTTCAGGGATTAATTGACATTTAAAAAATCTTTCAAGAACTAAAATGAACGACTTTTTATCTTTGAGGGACTAAATTGAATACTTTTCATCTTTTAGGGACGAAAGGGTATTTCATTCTTTCAGGACTAATATGACCGACGTCAAATTTTTCAGAGACCAAAATAAGGGTTTACCTCGTTTAATTATATGTATTTTTTAATTGGTTGTGCTTAAATGTGAGGTGTTAGGTTGATATATGACAATGATATGTGATAAATAATTGTCACATTATCACATAATAAAAGTCATTTATAGTAGGGATTAAAAGTGTTTACTTTGAAATAATTAGGGATTGAAATCAATAAAAAAGTAAAGAGGGGATAAATATAAGTCTATATTTCTGATATCTTTTATTCATACAACATATTTACACAATATTCATATAATATATTTTTTTTTTCTATTTCTTTTCACACCCACCATTTATCACATCTCATATTTTCTCTCTCTTTTATTCATTTTCTCTCATAGTTTTACAGATTAGTATTATATAAAGTTGATGCACGAATATAATTTCTCCATATTTTATATGGATAAAAACATATGTATGCCTATATTTTTAAATGATCCGAATTCTTTCAACATACATCTTCTAGTAAAGTGAGTCAATCAATATTTATTATTTTTTTGGTAAATTAACTTTTACTTTTCATCGAGAACAATTTATGCTAATGCATTAAGGGAAGACAAATTCATTTTGGTCTAGTGCATCACGTGACGAGCTTCATTTAATAATAAATAGTGTCCCGATAAAAACAAAGAGAAATATAGAGAAACGAAAGTGAAAAGGAAAATATTTTGATATAATAAAATAAAATAGCCAGGAAAAAAAACCATTCCCATTCTGAAAAAAAAAACTTGTAAAGAAAAATATAAACAAAAACAGTTATGTGAGTGAAACAAAGAAGCTGTTTATGAAAATATTTAATATTTAAACTCATAAATGTTTTTTTTCCCTCCAGCATATTATACCAGTTGATAGAGACCCTTGCCAAGGCTGAGTGGATTATTTGTAATCTGTGGGTGCATTTTGTTTTTATTTTTATTTTTTTTTCGGAAAAATATGAGTGTTAAAGTGTAAACTCAGAGTGGTGGAGCTGGATCGATGCACCTAATTATAATATATACAATATCTACAATATAAACAATTTAATAAAAAAAGTAATAAGTAATTTTAAATATCTTTAAAGCCAATGAAAATATAATTATATACTTATAGTAATCCGTGATAACATAATTTCTTGCATGTATTCCTTTCTCTTGTATAAAATATATTTAGTTAAATTATTTTTTTTAAAGACTAAAAAAAACTATTTCTTTACTAATAGTCTATTATTTCATATAGTAAAAATATAATTAAGTGACAATAATAGATCTTTTCGTTAGTTTTTTCTAAGATAACAGATACATTGATAAAATAAAATAACTTTAAAAAATATTTTAAATAGATAGAATATATATTACACATAATTATTAATTTATTACATTACATGGGCACATGCCCACAGAAAGAGAGAAAACAATGGTGTTCAAATAGAAAAAAGGAATTCGACCAAAAAAAAGAAAAAAGGAAAAAAGGATTAAAAGATGAACAGAAAGGACTAAATCTGTGAATATGACAAAATTATTTTGAGTATATAATACTGCTTGTCAAATAATGCTAGAAGTAAATAGTATATTTATTCTATGCTTGTCACATGTATCTTAACTTGATCCGTGGGTGTAAAGATAAGAAAACATAATAGGTAAAGTTGAATAAAATATATTTCTGTGTACTAAAATTAATTATATAAATTTATATATTTTTAATTTTTATAAAAATAATTATAATGATTTTTTATAATTAGTTAATTTTAAACTAAATAATATTATATTTTATTATTAAAATATAATTTACATATCATTTGATAAAAGATATACTAAATTATATTTAACTGAAATTTCTATTCTAAGATTTAGAATAAAAAGTTATCAAAAAATTGAATTCTAATAAATTTAGAATTTAGGATTGCCATTTATTAGTATTTAAAATCAAGAGATGAAGATCAATATTAATATTGAGAGAGAAAATCTCACTCTTATAAAGAGTGTGTGAAATTCAGCATCAAATTAGAGAAAGATAACATATTAAAAATTATTGAAAGATAGTGTAGGGTGGGTGAATGTCTCACTTTTTAAGGCGATATCTTAAAATTATAGTAATATAGAGTTGATTTGATAAAAAATAAAAAAATCTTCTGTTTATTTTTTTCGTAATACTATATATATATATATTTACTTTATTTCATGTACTTTTAATATTTACTAAACAACAATACAATTCATATATTATATTTTCTTTTCTTTTAATTTAATTATGAAGTGCTACTTCAAGTTTACATTTCAAATGACTTTTAGAGTATTTGTTTTTATTTCTCTAAAGGTAGGTATACATTATGAGTACCTTTGTGAGAAGAATTTATAAACCTTCTTTTGCGCTAACTTATATTTAAAAGCAATGATGCTATATAGCTAAATATGTGTTTTATTCTTGTAAAGTATAGAGAATTTGATTTTCGTCCTTTTATTTTATATTATTTTCATTCTCATAAAATAAGAAAAAATGATATTTGATTTATGTAATTATTTTTTGATCCACGTAAAAATATATATGTTTAATTTTAGTTCTTGTAAATATATTTTTTTTTTAATTTTCACAAAATATGTGAATCTTAGTAAATTTATGATGTTAAGGAGGTTGAGAACTAACATTAACAATTTATTATTTTATGAGATCAAAATCATTTTTTTTTAGAAACGAAAAACAAATTGAGTAATATTTTATCTAGACCAAAAATATATTTTAATTATGATATATATACACTCACTTATTCTATATACTCATTTAATATTATTTTTTTATCATATCATATCACTCATCAGATTTATTATTACTCTTATTCTTTTCTCTTCCTTTTTATTTATGGGTGTAGATAACTATGGGTGTCCACATCCAATTTTTATTAATTAAAAATCCGATAATATAATAAACAGACACTTAAGATGTTTTTGTTGGTAGAAGTGACACTCAAGATAGTTGAAACACTTCTGTTTTTTAGATTTTAAAATTTGTTTTTGTAACTTTTTATGTTGTGTTTATTTATTGAAAAATGTATTTTTAAACTAAAACTGATTGTTTTGATTTTCATAACATAGTTGTTTTTAGTTTTTTTATTTTCAAAAACGAAAACAATTTTTAAAAACAGGAATCAATCATGAAAATGATTAGGAGAATGTATTACAAATTTAATGGATATGCAATATTTTTTTTTACATTAGATCACAGTATAATTTTTTTCTAAAATTGAAAGTACATAGTACTTATTAAATCTATATATTAATAACAAAAACATTTGAGAAAAGAACAGTCTCATAGTAACTTTTATAAAATACTCTAATTAAAAATAAAAAATTAATTCATATTCAAGGGAAAATGGATATGAACGACCGAAATTTATTATTTAAATTTAATCCCAAGGAAAAAAAAAAAAAACTTGACTGAATCCAGTATTCTAGATTTCTTTCTACTCTCTGGTTTTTTTGTGAGGTAATAACAGTCCAAATTGTCCAATTCAAAAGAAAAAGGTGCTGCTTGAGTTACCTTTTTCCATCATGTAAGAGCCATCTCTCCCTTAATTAAAAAAAAAAAAGAAAAAACAGAAATGCGACTCTAAAAACAGGCATGCAGTGAAAAGACTGTCTATAAATGAGAGGCGTGTTTGTTTGTCACTTTAAAAACTCCCGCAAATATTTGTAACAGACAAACGTCCAGCGCAGCACCCGTCCTCTCCATCCATCCATCCACGAATCCAATCTCCTTTTGTTTTCCTCTTTTATTACTACTATTACTCTTCTAATTTTGATTTTGATTTTGATTTCACATCACTCCTCCCTCGCCCCGGCACTGCCACCTAGGGTTCCGGTGACGATGCTTCCCTACCATTCTCTACATGAAGCCCAGGTTGCCCTCGGGCGCAACCTCACCTTCGCCGAGACCCTCTGGTTCAACTACTCCGCCACAAAATCCGATTACTTCCTCTACTACTGCCACAACATTCTCTTCCTCTTCATAATTTTCTCCTTCGTTCCTCTCCCTCTCGTCTTCCTCGAGATCAAACGCCTCTACCCCTTCGACTCCTACAAGATCCAGCCCAAGGTTCGCTTGTCCCTCGCCGAAATGTTCAAATGCTACAAAGACGTCATGTGGATGTTCTTTCTTCGTCGTCGGTCCTCTCCAGCTCGTTTCTTACCCTTCTGTCAAGGTTCATTTTCAGTTACAGTAACCGTTTACAGTTACATTCTGTTACTTGTTCAATTTTTTTATGCGCGTGTGATTGTTTTTTTTTCAATTACAGATGATTGGGATCAGACGGGGTTGCCATTGCCGTCGGGGTGGGAGATCCTTTCGCAATTGTTGGTGTATTTCTTGGTGGAGGATTATACCAATTACTGGATCCATAGGTTTCTGCACATAAATGGGGTTACGAGAAGATTCATCGAGTTCACCATGAATATCAGGCTCCGATTGGATTCGCGGCGCCCTATGCTCACTGGGCAGAGATCTTGATCCTTGGGATTCCGTCATTTCTAGGGCCGGCTATGGTTCCTGGTCACATGATTACGTTTTGGTTGTGGATAGCATTGCGCCAGATTGAGGCCATTGACACTCACAGCGGGTAACGCCTTTCTGTCATTTTCCCTTGTTGATTTTTTATTTCCCCCAACCCTTAATAAAAGTCCTTTGTAAAGTACTTTGGATTTCAAGGATCTCCAATAGTGGATTACTTTTTCTATGATGGGGCCTGGATCCCTTTCGCACCTTTTTCACTCCTTTTCTTTATATTTTTTCAAACCTTAATTGCTTTATTGTGACATGTCTTTCTTAGTAGATGCCGAAAATCCTTCCGAAATTATTCCTTTCTCTATGTTAGAAGACCGTAAAATTTTCCACTAATAAAAGGTGTCGAGTTTTGAAATCTTTTAAGCTAACAAGGATGAGATGGATCAGGGATAATGTGGAAGTTTGAGGATGATTTATGTCTTTCAATGGTTTTACTCTTCTGTTTGTCCATCTTCACCACATTCATTTGTGCTGCATTGTAGAAAGGACAGTAAATATATTTTCTGCTAGTAATCATTAGGCTGAAAGTTTGGTGCTGAAGGAGGAACTTGCTTATGAATTTGGGTTACTTCTGTAGTTTATCAGGAAGCAAAGTTTTCTTGAGGGTTACTATCACAGGGAATACTTTGTATGTTGTGATCAATCTAGCAAACAGAATTCAAATTGAAATTTGTCTAGGACAGAACTTTGCTAGTTTTTGCTCTCATCATGCATATTCTTCACTGCGCTTAGAAATAAATCTTTCTAGTATTTGCTATATCTATATATAGAAGTCAAATTGAAATTTGTCTAGGACTGACCTTTGCAATAGTTTGCTCTAATAGATATGTTTCTTAACTATGCTGAAAATAAATCTTTCTTGTGTTTGCTGTCTCAACAATAAAGATGCATATAGGTGAATGCAAAACTGAGAGTTAAACTGTTTTCTATGAATCACTTCTGCAGTTAATTGTCATAGGCCTAATATGGATGCTGTAAAGGTTTATGTTTATAGTATGACCCTTTATATCAGGAGGATGGTTTGTTTTTCTGAGATTGAATATCCTGGTGGTGCTTGCAACTTACGGTCGTTTGATTTCCATTTTCATTTTTGTTTTCATTTCCTATTTTCACTTTTGATTATAAAAATACCACCTGATTTTCATTTTATATTTTGTTTTCAAAGTTTTGAATAGGAAACAATAAAACAATTTTGGGGCCATTTACTTTCAGAAAAACATCTTCTATTTTCATTTCCTGCCTTTTAGTTCTAATTATAAAAAGTGTCAACTTGTTTTTTTCTTTTTGTTTTCCGTCTTCAGAGTTTTGTATAGAAAACAGAGAAACCAATAGAAGTTGTTTTCACACTATTTCCTATACAAAACCTTAATAATAGGAAATAAAATGAAAACAATGTGATATTTTTACAATCAAAATTGAAAATATTTTTATAATTGAAATAAAAAACAAGAAATGAAAACAGAAATGTTTTTCTGAAACAAAATGGCCCCAAAATTGGAAACATAAACTGCTGATCTATACAAAACTTGGAAAACCAAGGTAACATTTTTATAATTAAAACTGAAATTGGAAACATAAACCAAATGGGCCCTTAAATTTCTAAATAACTGCTGATCTTGCCTATAGGAATTTACCTGTGGTGGCTCTTTCTTCGCCATTGATAAACATCCCCCTCCTTTATGAGAAATTTACTCATTATACTTCTGTAGTTTCTTCATTGCGATTTTGGTATCCGGCCAATAATTTTATTGTTTAACTTATCATGTGTCAGGTATGACTTCCCCTGGAATCCCACAAAATATATTCCATTTTATGGTGGTGCTGAGCATCATGATTACCATCATTATGTTGGAGGACAGAGCCAAAGCAATTTCGCTTCAGTTTTCACATACTGTGATTACATCTATGGAACTGACAAGGTTCTATCATGATTCTGGAATTCTTTTGCTCTACATAATATCTGCATAGTTTTTTTCCACAAGTCAAATTGATTCGAACGATTCTTCTTTGTTTATGTCACAGGGTTTTAGGTATCAGAAGAAATACTAAAGAAGGTAAATTATAAAGCTTTGTCATTGAGAAATGTGATTGCATGTCGTGGCTTTAGAACATTTTATTTTGCACAAATTCTACTGTCACTTTCTGATTTGGACTTATTTATTTAGGTATTCAATATGCACAATGAACTTGACTTTTTTTTTTTTTTTGTTTTTCCTCCTCAATGCTGCTATGTAAATTGATTTAGTTGAAGGAAGACTTGACAAATGGCGCTGAGCAGAACAGGGAATCATACAAGACACAGGGTTTTAAATCTGATTGAGAAACAGAGGCGTCCTAGGTGGTTTCAGAGTGTGTTGCATGTTGACTCCTTGGAACTAGAACTACCAAATTTCTTGTAGACATATATATCTGCTGCTGGTAAAATAGATGTCTTTGGCTAGCTTTCAAGTGGAGAT
Source organism: Sesbania bispinosa (assembly GCA_026901365.1). Taxonomy (NCBI): domain Eukaryota; kingdom Viridiplantae; phylum Streptophyta; class Magnoliopsida; order Fabales; family Fabaceae; genus Sesbania; species Sesbania bispinosa. The sequence continues at coordinate 372,400 of QLOH01000730.1, forward strand.
TATTAGAACGGGGCTTTAAATTGTGATTTTTGTTTTAGGAAGAGGGGGCGGGGGAGAATTTCTTCTGTTGTCATGTTTTGGAATTCAAACATTTGGTTTCGGTGGCATGTCTACCTCAGAATGATCCTTCCCCTGTGGGTTGTAAATTCTGAAATATGAAACAGGCTTCCTCTGGGATATAACTCGAAAATCAGAATAAAATTTGGAAGTTTGGTTTTATGTACTAGCTAGTTCATGCACGAGTAAATCAAATGTCCACATGCAGTCTGTAAACACAAGTGCAAGTCTTGAACATTGGGTGCCGCGTCAACCGCCGTAGCCCGTAGACATTTCTGTGGGGGTGGGTTGTGTAATATCTTATAACCAAATTGATTTTGTTATTGAAATCGGGTTATGATAAATTCTATGTATGTTGTTTATGAATGTAATATCCAGTTGAAAGTGGTAGTTTTTCTTTAGAGCTATATCGCTTACAAGAGTGATCAGGATGTCAGGAAGCTAAGAAGTAAACAACTTCACATTTGACATTGGAAGCCATCAGTAAAGCTGATTTTGTTTATAATTTCTGCACAACCCTGCTGCGTGTTTACCCTTTGCAGCTTCAAAAGTGTGCTTACCTTATTCTTTGGAACAGGTTTCTTGGTTCTTCCACCCCACTGTTTAGACTTTAGACCACGGAGGCGATTATATCCATATATAATGCACCTAATACTCTTGAACAGTTGTTTAGATTCTTAAGCAAGCCAAGACAGTCAAGGACTAAATCCAAAATAATATGTAATTTCAAACAAATAGCTAGTTGATTTTGGAGTCAGAGTTAAATCGATAGCTATGTTTGAGCGTGATTTTTGATAAAAAAAAATCTAGTTGGTAGTCATTAGCCAAGCAATTGAATGAGGAAAGTTTAATAACATTGTTCATGTTAATAATTATTTTCCAAATATATAAGATACATATAAATCAATCATCAGTTGCCCGTCTAGCTCAGTCGGTAGAGCGCAAGGCTCTTAACCTTGTGGTCGTGGGTTCGAGCCCCACGGTGGGCGTTTTAACTATTTTTTACAATGTTTTTTAATTTTGGTTTGGATCTATACCATTTGTTTTTTGGGTTTAAGATGTCCAACAGAGAGGGTATCCTCAAAAAAGCCCAATAACTAGAGACTAAAGTCCAGTACATATGCACAAATTGGCAGGCCCAGCCTATCCAAATCTATTATAGAAATTAAGGGGAGTTGCTTTTAGAACCCCCTTTTTGCTATTCGCACCTCAATACTATACCCTCTTCCCAAATTAACCCTTGCCCCCTTCCCCTTCCCCCTCCCCCTTCCCCACCGGCCATCGGCCAGCCACCCCCCCCCCCCCCCCCTCCCCCTTCCCCACGCCCCATTCACGTTCCCCGTCTCTTTATTTTTTTCAATGTTTTGGGTTTTAAGACGGAATTTTTCCGTCTCTAAACTCGTCTCCCAAAAAAAAATTCCGAAACTTTCCAGAAAATAATTTTCGAATCAATTTTGTTAAAAAAATTTCCGGAACCTTCCGGACATTAATGTCCGGAACAATTGTGCAGCAGCAGGGAAACGAGCCTTGAAAAATTTCCAAACCTTCCGAAATTTTTTTAGCAGAGTTGATATCCGAAAAATTTTTTCCGAAAGGTTCTGGGAATTTTTTTTGTGGAGACGAGTTTAGAGACGGATAAACCCAAAACATTGAAAAAAATAAAGGGAGGAGAAAGGGGCGCGGACAGGGAGAGAATGAGGGAGTGGGGAAGGGGGAGGGGAGGGGGAAGGGGTGGCTGCCAGTGGGGGTGGGGTAATATGGGAAAGGGGATATGATGGGGGTGTAATAGCAAAAAAAGGTTCTAAAGCAACTCCCGAAATTAAGAACTGTCCAAAAAAATAAAATCCAATCTATGCAAGACCACTTAGAACCAAATCCTCGGTTCTATTTAATACGATTTATTTTTTTTTTCTTTTCATATGAGAATTACTGAGTAACAATGAAGAGGCATTCGGTCGGGTTCAGCTTGCATCTCCAGCTCAAATCCAACAACAAGGTGAACCAAGAAAGCAATAGTCTGCAATATTCTCCATTGCCCATTGACTATTATTAGTTATTTTTTAAATTTCGAAGCAGATAAATATTCAAATGGTGTATCTGGGTCTTATTTAAGCAACTTATATTATTTGACCCCCCAGAAAAAAAGAAAAAAACTCCGTAGTACTCATTACTCTTATGATGCTAATCTAGATAGATTTCTTGCATTAATATCTCAAGAAAAATAAAGTTACATATTGGATTTGGCATTGAGGATGATCAAGTTATTATTTCCACGTATAGCTTGTAGCTAATGTAGATCAATGTTGTTGTAGTGGAAGCATAGAGGCAAGAAATGCACCGATTATTGGGGCCGACAATCACGTGGTTATGTGGCCAGGTGTTCCTAATCTCATAGCAAGTTTATCAAGATTTGTTGGCCGCATTTTTAGCTTTTTCTTCCGCCACTTTTTCTAAGGTCAGTGAAATTGCAAATGTGCTTTCTCATTGTATTAGGCTTTTTGTGACCTTCTTTTTCAAGGTATCATCACCATCTCAATATTTTTCTATACACGTGGGTAAGAATCACTCGTTCATTATATGACCCGACTTGAGTCCATCACCAAATAACTAACTGCCCTCTTTCGTATTTGCTCCCCTAATTGCTCAACATCATTTTCTTTCTTTTCTTTCTTCGCCCTTCTCTTCTCATCCAAATTAAAATTGAAGAGAATGAGGAATAGGAAATTGAGTTTGCATAATGTTTTTGCGAATATTGAAGACGTTTGATGGATTGATGACGTTAATTCAGGAGGATAAACCTAGATTTGTCATTTCTCTCTGCATTGTGAATTATAAGTCTATCGTCAAATTATTGTGAGCAGATTAAAGCATCTGATCTGATCACCGAGAAATTCATATCTTCTTTTTAGGCAATTAAGTTCAATGCCAAGAAGATGTCTAGAGGAATATATAACACAACTTCACATCATGAAATGGCACATTATGTCAACCGAAGGAACTTGGAGGGTTGGGTCACAGGAAGAGAGGATTAGGGTACCTTACCTGCAGTCATATTAATTATAATGACTATTGGGTGCAAGGATTATGGGACAAGTATATATGACTGAAATTACCCTTGGTCACCAAGTTATATTTCTAAGTAAGAAGTATATGGACACATCAAAACATTAGCCATACACCTATTTATGGTAGACATTTCACAGTATCACACACATTTTTGTTGAAATTTTATAAATTACCAAATAATATCAAGATATACATTATGGGAAGAATAAGAGAGGTGATTTTGATTTGGTATATTGGGATCATGACCATCCTTTTTATATTTTAAACCTATTAGGCCCAATGGGTTAATATTAAGTTTCCACTCATTAAGCCCATATTATTTTTCCTATTGATTGTCTAAAGGGTTCACTAAAATAGATCACCTATATTAAGCCAACCTAAATGTAAATAGTCAATATAAATATTATAAATATATGTAGCATATACATACAGTTTCGGGCAAAAACCTAAAGCGAACAAAAGAAAGGTAGATAAGGGGAATCCCTCCTCTCCATGGGAGGGTTTCCTACCCATTTCAGTTAGGTCTCTCTCTCTCTCTCTATAGTGAGAGCGTTTTTTTAGTTTTTTCTTTGTTTCTTTTTGCTGTTTTTTTTCTTTTCTTTCCATATCCATTGTCATATTCCTATCTTTACTGGTCACCACCTCTATTTTCTTCTTTCCTTTGGATGCAATCTTCACCTTTTTCCCCTCCCCTTTTACCAATGTCTTGTTACCTTAATCACCATCCCCCATATATTGCTTTAAAGTTCCCAAATGGTGTGTATATTGGTTTTCCTAGTTACACTAATGGTAGAGCCAGTTGACCAGAGAAAAAAAGAATCAAAAGAGGAATAAATCATATCCGCTTAATTAGAAGGGATAAAAGTGGTTTGGACAACAAGGTTGTTCACGTTGAAGAGGAGTTTTTTTTTCCTTCTTTTGTATGTTTTGTTATATGTATCTTGAGCGAGCATGCTATGTTTTGTACTGTTTATTATTGATGCATTGCAGAAATGCTCTCGTGGGTTTATGATCCCATTTATTTGATGTGAGTGTCGTTAGGCTGTCCTAGGGCTTTAATCTAATCACCTTTGACAAAAAAAAATGTAATATTGACCAAAATTAAAAAGATGTAGTCCACTGCCCACCTTAATTTATTAGATATAAATTAAAAATTTCTGCCAATCTCTCACTTGAATTTCATATCTATTTAGACATTTATATCACAAAATTCTTTAAGCGTGCAACGTATCATATTTACTTTTAGACTACTTTTAAACAATCTGGTCCATTTCATACAACAAAAGGGAACCACTATATTTTTCATCATAACTTAGTGTGACTAAACCACAATGATCACCATAGTTATAGATGATTGCCAAAAAGAAAGAAATCAATACATTGTTTTTAAATTATGAGAACCAAACCCAAATATCCTTAAATTTATAAAGATTTAAAACTCATTTTAACCAAAATTTAATAAAATCTTTATATCAGATATAAAAATATTACTAATTATTAGTTAATAGATAATAATTAAAAATAATTTTCTCATTATAAAAAATATTTTTTTAATTTAATATATAAGTTTCTTTCTTAAAATTAGACTCATTTTACAAAAGAATTTCAGCTAAGTTGACAATGCAAATTGAGATTGTGGGAAGATCTCCCGAATTCGATCCCCACAAAACACACTCTTAGGAAGGGTGACTAGCCTTAATTGTGACTAAACCCCGAACATGACTACCCCTGATAATAGATGATACCTATGGTTAACACAAAAAAAAAAATTAGACTCATTTTTTTTAAAAAATATATATGTCATTTAAGGTCTTTTATCTCGTAGAATTCGCCTCCATCTTATAATTTGCTTTAGACCTATATATGTTGGTCCGACCCTGGATGGAATACAATGTGATCTTAATCATGTCTCTATTTCTATGTCCAATTGATCCAAACATTATTTTTTGTAGAGATCAATCCAAAATGTAATATAAGTATTGCACAAAACAAGTTTTGAGTAGAATGAAAATTAATTAAACATCAAATTATTCTGAAAAAAAAAAACCAAACAATTATAATATAGAGTATAAATGGGACCATTTTATGCATTTTATGCAAGTGATAAGACCATTTATCAACTGTCTCGAGTTTGAATTCTAAATATTACGTTAAATACTTGGAAAACGAGAATTTATTACTAACATAATTATATTGTGGAGCATTCATGCGGTCTCCTATAAAAAAAATGGAAAGGCTATATATTTTGTTGACAACATTTAGTAATTATTAACTTATTTTCAAGTTACATACGCCAAGTAGCTAACTGCACTTTTTTTTTTTTTTAAAAAAAAAGCTAAACACATGTACGATGGGGTGTATTATTTTTCACAGTGCACTTTTTAAAGTATACTGGACTTCAATTCCATACTTTACTAGACACAAGCGAAAGCGAAAATGTATCGAAAATTTAGAAGTTGTTTAACTTATTTATTTTTATTTATAATTACAAAAAATTAATTTTTATTTTCATGAACAATATTTTTCATAATTAAAAATACAAAATAAAATAAAAATAATGTGACATTTGTATGATTATTAATAATTCATAATGACATATTAACTAAAGATAAACTAAAGAAACAAACCAAGTAGATGTTTTCACAATTCTAGTTTCTCACATGGTGATATCAATTTGTTTATTTTTTATACTGATTAAAAAAGGGTTTACCTGATTATTTTGAGAAAAAAATATTGGATGATACATATTGAATAAATTAATAACCAACCTCATTTTGGCTCTCAAGGAACTTTTGATGAGGAATTCGGTGGTTCTTGCTAAACTTAGAGTTGAATCAGAATCTGCTTTCGTTAGCCTCGAAGCACTTGAGGACATTCTCCCCTTGTTGGCTGCTGATACTACAGGGACAAAGTATCCCATATTGTAGGCTTCTTTTGTAGTTGTTTCTTTTTCTGTTTTTTCTCTTCCCCTTTTTAGCCTTGTTACCAAAAAAAATTAATAACCAACCTCAACCTCAAAAAAGTGTAATAATTCACTGATTTTTAAAAGATATGACTTTTATAAATTAGACTGACTATATATTTTTTTTTTTCAGATTTTTGTGTATATGTTGACATGGAAAGAATTGCCATATATTTTTTTGGTTCCAGAGGAAGAAAAAGAGCTAGGAAAAGGATATCCATGAAAGTAAATGAAGATGAATTTCCTAAAAAGAGCATTAGAAAATGAGACATGTCTATGCTAAAATGATCACAACAGGCCATGTTTATTAATTAAGGCCCAATTGTAGTTTGCTTTGTGAATGGGGATTACAATCAAACCCAGTCGGCATTTGTTTCCCGATCATATCACATGCTTTTATACTATACACAAAGCTTATTTATACAACATCTTATATATACAATAAAGAGATAGAGAGAAAATAGAAAAATATGAGATATGCTAGATGATAAATGGAAAAAGATAAAAAAAAATGTTATATAAGTTGTTATATAATTTTATTTAATATCATAACTCTTATTTCTATTTACTTTTATTTCTACGCATTGTGTCACTAGAACGGCACTAGAACTTCAACTAACTCGGGGATTGATTAAACACACATTTGAAATTCTTTTCAACATGTCCAATGTTTGCCAGAGGTGTCTGTTTCATCTTATACGTATTCAAAATTAGTTTTCATTGGAAGGTGGATGACATTTTTCGTATATGGTTATTGACTCATTAAAAATTGACTATTTGTACCTTTTAATTGGACTACCTTTCTACCTCTATATATTATATTGAAACTGTGTTTTTCTATGTATATAATTTCGCCGTTTAACAAATTCTTAGATAATTAAGTCAATAAAATTTGTGATGAGAGGTTTTTATTGGGTCCTTTTTAGAGCTAGCGATGATCATTTGGGTTTTCTTTCTTTTTTTTTGCCTATTTTTTATCACTAAAAGGTATGATGACGATTTCTACCCAAAAAAATTTAACGGTTAACATTGATAAATTGCTTCAACTTTTGTTATGAAAACTGATTGAGAGAGAACACAAAATGATTCATTGCTCGAATTGTCTTATTAGTACAATGGTGAGTGAGTGCTTATATACAAAAGCTTTTGAGTACAAAACTTAACTGATATAACTTACATGATATGTTTTTTGTTCCCTTCAAAATTAGTAACTTTTGTTTTTAATTAATTAATCCCTATAACTTTTTTATTACAGTGTTCTCCCAACATTTTTTTTACAATTATACTCTTCCCTCAATTGGCGTGTGTCAAGTGTTGATGTGATACACAGGGACGGATCCAGGATTCATAAGAAGGGAGGCCGAAATTTTTTTTTAATAATAATATTAAATAGTAATCAAATTCATAATATTTTTTATTTAAGTTATACATATAATACGTTCATGTTATAAAATTTATGAATAATAACATTTGTATCAAATAATTTTTTGATAGAAATCACTTAAAAAGATTAAATTTCAATAATAAATATTAATAAAATCTATATTATAAAAATTAATATATTATACTCATTTTATTTAATTTATTTTCAATTATTACATATATATTGATAATATATTTTTTTTATTTGTAGTGTATATGTAATATAGTGAGGGAGGGGGGCATGGCCAATGCTTGCCCCCCTTGCATCCGTCCTGGTGATACATTTTCTCTCTCCTAAATATCAATTAATGTATTTCTGGTTGTTTAAAACTGCAAGAAAATTACCCAACCCACCATTTCCACCTTCTCTCTCTCTCTCCCCTCCCTCGAAAACCACCCACCCACTGTTTCTTCTGAATCAAGTTGATTTTGAGAAATGGAGTGATGCCTGTTAGTTTATGGAGAAGCTGATGTTAGTTACTCACAAACTTCTTGCGGATCTACCTGACCAAAATTGCTTGGGACATACAGAAATAACTGAGCTACAGAGGGGCTAGATGTTCCCTTAGCATTGTTAAGACCAAGAGGATGGCATTGAAATTGAGCTACTAGTCTCTTTTTCGCTTGGGTAGCCGCAATAAGATGCTTCATAGTCTTAACAGTTTTTGGAGTCCTAGAATTAGTTATATACTATTTTTTCTTCTATGCCCGCCTCTAATTGAAATAATATAAACAAAATAAAAAAAATAGTAATTAATTACAAATAATAAAAAAAGAAACAAAAAGTATAAAAAGCATATGTACCTATTAACATGAAAAACATCAAGCTCCTTTAAATTTTCTGTTGTAGCAGGAACTTCAATTGCCTGCGGTAATGTCTTTGGGATAGTTTTAGACCTTTTCACTAAAGATGCAAGCTTTTTATGAGTTGTGACTTGACTATGTGAAGTGTAACATCCCAAAAATTAGGGCCTAGAGAGTATAGCAAAAGCCTTAGGCTATGGATCCGGCCAAGAGAGGAAGTTTAGAGGTGGAAGGAGAAATTTGGGGGTTTGAATGTGAAATTAGATAAGAATTGGGTAACTAAACTGAGGGGTTCGAGTTTTAAGAGATTTTGGGAGGAATGGCCAAGTGTTTAAGTCAGAAAGTGTAGATTAAGCTTAGGAGAAATCGCACTCTAAGGCAGAGGGAATTACCAGGACATGGGAATGAGAATAGAAGGTTAGATAGAGATGGACTAAGTTAGAATGTTATACTATCAGAAAAGACCGGAGAGGAGCGTATTACCCCCCCCTACCTTACCTTGCCTGTAGGTGTGTGTTAATGATAAGGAAATAGTTGTCAGGAATTGGCATGATAAAATTAGAGTGATGAGAGTTTTGGATGAGGGAAACTGAGTTAGGATAAGGTTTTAGGGAAAGGAACTAGGATTGAATGGGGGTTTAAGTTGGGATTAAAGAGGAGTTAAATTTAGAAGTTGAGTTTTAGAATTCTCGCTCAAGCGAGAATGGGCTCACTTGAGCGAGCTTAGCAGCAAAAGTTAAGAGTTTGGTTTCTGCATCTTTCACTTGAGCGAGAATGGTCTCGCTCAAGTGAGAACCAGGGGAGTTTGGGGGGCTCTCCGGATGATTTTCGCTTGAGCGAGAGGACCTCGCTCAAGCGAGAATTATCTAGAGAGGCGAATGCTCTCTGGAGCATTCTCGCTCAAGCGAGAGGCTTCTGTTGTGCTCTGATGCGTTACCGTCAGTAGTAACTGCATTACATTGCTCCTTGGGTTAGTTTGAGTGTTTACTGTAAAGTGGCCTTTGTTGTGCTCTGCCATGTCTTTTGCTAATTGGCCAACTTGAGTCTCCAAAAGCTTGATGGATGCTTCTGTATTTTCTTGAAGCCATCAAAGGATTGTATAAGAGTATCAAATTCTGTTTCAATTTTGAGAGTCTGTCATGCGTTGAAGGATAACCTTGTTGCTGCTGTTGATAAGGCATTTGCTTGTTGCCTCCATCTTGTCTCCAGGCAAAATTATTATTTTGATTATTTCTCCATCCTTGTGAATATTGATTGTTGTTGGAGAAATTAGCTTTCCTTCCTTGATTTCCCATGTAGCTGACCTGCTCTATTTGAGTCTGCTGATAGGAACAGTGACCATTGGGATGGTGGCCTCCACAAAATCACAAATCAACTGTGGGCTTTGACTGGGTTGAGATTGCATTGCTTGTACTTCTTGCATTTGTTGAGGAAGTGTATCCAATTTTTTGGTAAGTGTCTCCAATTGTCGCTTGATGAGCTTATTTTCTGCTAGAAGTGCATCATTACTATTGAGCTATAGAATCCCTTTCTTCTGGACTGGATGCCTCCCATATTGAGCTTGCTGGTCATTCTGTGCAAAATTATCAATAATTGTGACAGCAGGCTCTGCATCTACTGCCAAAATTGTCCTTCCTCCTGCTGCATCAATGTATGACTTTGAAACGAGTCTGAGTCCATTGCAAAAGATGTTCAATTGAGCAATGTCTTCAAAACCATGGTTGTGACACTTTCGCGGCAAGGACTTGAATCTCTCCCAGGCTTCACATAGTGTTCGTCCTCTCCTTGCCTGAATGTGGAGATGTCTGACTTAGCTTGAATGTAGCGTGATGGTGGAAAGAATCTTTTCAGAATTTATCTTCTACCATGCTCCAACTGTTCAGACTCTGATTGGGATTTGATTTCAATCACTCCTTTGCCTTACCTATTAAAGAAAAAGGAAACAGTCATAAGTAGACATATTCCAATTCTCCTTCCTCAAATCCCATAGTACCAATCAATTCATAGAAAGTAGAAAGATGAGTATGTGGATCTTCATGATCCAATCCTGTGAATTGGTGGGCACTAATGAGGCTTAAATGCGCGACCTTCATCTCCAAGGGCTTCGCTGTAACTGGTATAGCTATACTTGAGAAGTATCGAGGTCCTTGGTGCATGACATAGTCTCCTAAGACTCGTCTTCGTGGAACTTGTTGTTGTTGTTCAGCCATATTTTTATTTTCTATTTGAATTCTCCCTTGTCTCCTTCTCCTATTTCTGCTTCTGCTCCTCCTGGATGTCCTCTCTATTTCTGGATCAAACAACAATTGATTTTGGGACACATGTCCTTGCAAGAGCATAAATCAAAGAACTTGCACAAGGGTGAGAAGAAAAAGAAAATAACAAAAAAAAAAATAAAATAAAGAAAATAAAATTTTCCTAAAATCCTAAAAATAAAAAAAAAAATAATATATACAACTTGACAAGATAAACCTCCCAAGAATTTAAAATTGATACACCGTTCCCCGGCAACGGCGCCAAAAATACTTGTTGAAATTCTGGCAAGCGTACCAAAATATCAACAGTATAATAGTAAGTAAGAGTTATGGTATCCACAGGGAACAGTTCAATTTTAAATACTAGTGGTCACAACTATCAAGTGAGAGAATATGAATGTTTTTGTGAGAGTTACAATAGTAAATAAAAGCGATAAATTGAGATAGGTTGAGCAGTTTACTTGAACTAGGATTGAACTTCGTCTATCGCACCCTTTCATATTTGAACCCTAATAATATTTATAAATATGCCATTATAATATTCAAGCACAAATTAAATTATTTCACAAAGGTTTCCACTAATATGAAATACTCAGAAATAATCTACCCTGGTTTCCACAGTGATAAACTACCCCGGATTAAAGATATATTTGTTTACGTTATCAATTCACCCTGGTTTCCACAGTCACGAATTGAGTGTTTTTACCAATCAGAATTCATTTCCTATGTCTAGGCTCCCCCAAACTCGCTATTGATTTTATAAAACCACCTTTCGAATGCGCCCCATAAAACCAACCTATAACTCCGGCACAAAGGTGGAAGCTAAGCATTAAGAATAGATAAGAAACACCAATATTAAAAATAGGGATTCATAAATAATAAAGAATTCAAATACAATTGGGGATTGAATTGACTACATTCAATCCTCTCGAGAGTTTAGCTACTCATGGTAGCCATTACAAACCAATGGAGAGACTGTCACACTTTTTCCAGCTCCAGCTCTGCTCCGCGTCCCCTTAATCTATGCAAAAGGTCCCTTTAAATAGAAGTGGGAAAGCTATTTGAAATCTGGAAGGAATCTTGATAGAAATCTATTTGAAATTCTGTTTCCGTATTCCTCGCTTCAACCTGGGCTCAGCGCAGATGAAGCGCAGGAAACAAAGAGCAATTTTAATAGCTCGCTTTACTTGCGCTCAACACAGGTGAAGCGCAGCCCACCGTTACTGCTCTTCCTGATTTCCTCATTCTCCTCTTGATCTCTTCCTGATCTTATCTTTATTTGCTTTGCTTTCCTAGTTTCCTTCTTTTTGGCTTGATTTCTTGCTGATTTGATTTTGAATTTGAATTGAGAAATTAATCTGCAAAATCTTTATCCAAATGGTTTGTTGATCTTATCTTGATTTGCTGACATTTAGAATCTCATCTGCTGATTCTTTCTTCAAATAAATGCTATCTTGTTTCCTCATTTAAATCTTTCCTCTTTATCTGCAAATCAACAGATTTCTTATCAAAATAGAATCAAATTCAAATCTCAATCAAATAATTACAAAATCTGAAACTAAAAAGAGGTAATTGGGGTCTAATATTTTACCTTTGATAAGTGCAGTAATTATATAAAATTATCATATTTTTAGCACTTATCACTCTCGCTCAAGCGAGAAGGGCTCGCTTCGCGAGGACCACGCGTCCCAGACTTTACAATTAAAAACATAAAATTAGGGTTTGTTTCCCCATTCTTCTCTGTTCCTTTAGTTTTTTAGAGAGAGAGAGTTCTAGAGAGAGAGAAGGAACTTCCGGAGCCAAGTAGAAGAGAAGCTAGGAACTCCACCCCCAGTCTTCCCCAATGTCTTTCCCCTTCTCCATGAGCTTCCTTAAAGTGAGTGTAACTCACACACCCACTCTCATTCTTGCTTGAATCTTTTGAATGAACCCTAATCCTTCCTTTCCGTTATTAAGTTAGTATGTCCTTGAATGATTGTTGATATTTTGTGTTGGATGTTGATTTGGTGTTAAGATTGAAGAATATGAATTTGGGTAATGTTATTAGGGTTCTCATATTCCCTGTTACTGTTGTTTATATATTATGGTTTATACTTATGCTCCTGTCAAAAAACCACTCAAGTAATCAATATAAGTTCATATGGATTTGATAAAGTGAAAATTATATGCTAAATCTGATGAGCGCACTTTTTAGTTCACTTATACGGAAAATGGTATTTTTGCCCCCGTTTAATCCCTTTTTATTAAATATTGATAAATTGTATATTTCTTTGGATTCGAATTTGATGCTTTTTAATAGAACTATTGTGATTTTGCAGGATATTGCCCCAGTTGATTGAAGGAAGCTAGCATATGAGGGAGATATCTGCAAGATTGAGTTTGATTGAAGACATTTAATTTGAGGCAATCATGAGGAGATCATGCCAATCAAACAGGATTTGCAAACAACTTCCCAATTAAATCCCCAAGATGCGTTAATAAATGCCAGATTTATCGAGAAGAAAAGGAACAGACAATAAATCAAAACTAGTCTCGGGGAGAGATCGCGTTAAAAAGAGAAGATTGAAGCTGCAGGACGCATTCTGCGCTTCAACCTGTGTGTTGCGCAGGTTGAAGCGCAAACTCTCGGAACCAACCCTGCGCTGCAGCCTGCACTGTAGCGCAGCTTGAAGCGCAAGTCACGCTGATTCTTGCCCTGTTGCCATTTTTAGATAGATTTCTCCCCAATTTCCTTTGTCTTTCCTTAGCCTATAAATAGGACCTCATTGCACCAGATCAAGGTGTGCACGATTATAGTAATTCAGTCTTATTTCAGTGATAATGCACCAAGCTAAATTTAGAGGAGAGGTGGAGCGCTTCACGAGGATTGAGATGGTGACAGCATCTTCGATGGTTTGTATGGCTACCCTGTGTGTAGTTAACTCTCCATTAGGATTGAATGTAATTGATTCTATCGCCAAGTGTATGATTTCTTTATTATTTCTGAGCTCTCTGTCTATAATATTGGTAATCTTATTTGTGCTTAATTCTAACTTCCGCGCTTGTGCCGGAGTTATAGGCTAGTCTCGACTATGATTGAGGATGGGAGCGGATTCTGAAGAAACCAAACTCTGATTGAATAAGGGACTCGATACTCTGTGACTGACACATGAGCGTTACTAATGCGATGGGTAGTGACGTACTCAGCGAATGGCGTTTACAAGATTAGGCCTTAGTATCGATAGCAAGAATTAGTTGATTTTCAATCCAGGATCGACAGATGGATGTATCCTGATGAGTGATGGGTAGTGTGAGTACTCTAATGAAGGTGCGTCTACAGGATTAGGCCTCGTTTATCAATTAGTTTTTTACAAACGGAATAAAGAAAACAAAATAAGCCGAGGGTAAGTCTGTCGCTTGAGAGAGCTTGCATGGATTATCTTTGAGTGTGTGAGGCCGCTGGTAACTCGGGGTCTTAGCAATATAGTTTGTCTAAGTATTATAGAGTAAACCTAAAATAATAGATAGTTTTACATGCACAAAGTGTGTGATGATATGAAGTTCAATTATAATCCAAGTAAAGTGTCTCTAACTCTTCCTTTCTAATTCATTGATTATTTATCTGTTATTTACTATTTACGCAACAATACTCTTATAAATCCGTTGTTTTCTCTTGATAAATAGATCACGAATATACGTGAATTGACTGTTCCCTGTGGATACCATAACTCTTCTTACTATTATACTACTGGATTTTTGGTTCGCTTGCCAGAAACCCATCAAGTATTTTTGGCGCCGTTGCCGGGGAACGGTTTCCAATTCGTGTAGACCTTGGCGATCTAGTTATCAAGTTTTATTTTTTTAGGATTTTGTTTATTTTCCTTATTATTTTTACGATTTATTATTATCTTAGGAAAATTCTTGTTTTTCTAATTCTCTTCAACACTTACCTTTTTCAAAGTTTCTTGTTTATGCTTCTGAGAGGTCAGGCATCCCCCAATCAATTACAGTTCGACCCGAAGAAATAGAAAGGACGTCGCGAAAGAACAGAGGAAGAAACTCGAGAAGGAGAAGAAGGACAATTGTTGAGGAACCCAAAAATATGGCAGAGGAACGTCCAAGAAGACTCTAGGAGATTATATCTCCCATCAAGACCACTCACTTCTAAGCATTGTGTTACCACCAAACGCAAGAGCTTTGGAGTTGAAGACTGCACACCTCAACCTCATCAGTGCACATCAATTCGCTGGATTGGATCATGAAAATCCATATGCTCCTCTCTAATTTTTGTGAATTGATTGGTACTATGGGTTTCGAGGAAGGTAATTTAGAATCTGTTTACTTACGCTTGTTTCCTTTCTCTTTGATAGTTAAAGCTAAGGAATGGCTGCAATCACGCCCAAATCAAAGCCTAACCAATTGGGGTGTAGTTGAGGAGAAATTCTTGTCAAGATTCTTCCCAACTAGGAAGCAGATAGAAGCCAAAGCAGATATTTCTACATTCAGACAAGGGATTGATGAGCCACTATATGAAGCTGGGAAAGATTCAAGTCTATTCTATGCAAATGTCCCAATCATGGCTATGAGGATATAACCCAACTCAACATATTCTGTACGGGACTTCGTTCAGATTCAAGGTCATTCATAGATGCGGCAGCAGAAGGAACTATCTTATCAGCAGAAGTTGATCGAGCGCTAGAAATCATCAACCATTTTGCACAGAACGATCAACAAGCTCAAAGTGGAAGACAGCCCGCGCAATTACCAAAGAAAGGTGATGTGATGGAACTCAATCAAAGTGATGCTTGTTAGCTGAGAACAAGCTCATTAAACGTCAACTAGAAGCACTCACGAAGACATTGAAAACACTCCCTCAACAACTCAAAGCTGTCCACTCACAACCCATCCAAGCCCAACCATTGATTTGATTTCTGTGGAGGAGACCATCTAAATGGTCAGTGTGATAGCCAAGGAACACAACCAGAACAAGTCAACTTCATGGGAAACCAAGGAAGGCAAGGGAATTACTCCAACAATAACAACAATCAATATTCACAAGGTTGGAGAAATAACCAAACCATCTCTGGTTGGAGTCAGAATGGAGGACCAAGGTAACCACCTTACCAACAGCAGCCTTCAACATATGATAAACTGAACACTTTGGAGGGTAAAATTGATGACCTTGTGCAAAAATTTAGTGGATTCAAGACAACTACTGAGGCATCAATCAAGACTCTAGAGAGTCAAGTGGGTCAGTTAGCAACTGAAATGGCAGAACACAGGCGACAACACTTCTCAGTTGTAACCCACACCAATCCAAAGGAACAATGCAACTTGATTGCTACTGATGGCAACAAGTCAGAGGAGGAGGAACTTGATGAGGAAGAAGAAATCATCTTTGAAGAACAATTGCTTCAAGAAGAAGTTGTTCAACAAGATGAAGAAGCATCACAAAAGGAACATCATGAAGAGAAGGTCTTAGTCACAGGTAAGTCACTTGACCCAGGTAAGTTTACTATACCTATCTCTATTAGTAATCTACCTCCTACTCAAGCTTTATTAGATCTTGGAGCGAGCATCAATTTGATGCCGCTATCGTATTTTAACAAGTTGTGTAATGTGAAGGTCAAGCCTGCAAATGTGAGGTTACTTCTTGCAAATAAATCGCTCAACACCTTCATGGGATATTAGAGGACATTCAAATCAAAGTGGATAAATTTGCATATGTTGTAGATTTCTACATTGCAGAGACAATAGAGGAGGATACTGAAGTCCCCCTAATATTAGGAAGACCCTTCATGAAAGCTACTAAGATGATCATTGATGTTGATCGAGGAAAATATGAATTGAGCTCAAAAGATGAAAGTATTACGTTTCATAGAGGTACGCCCAAGTTACAACAAACTGATGCTATTTCCAAAAATCCAACAAATCTTCCAGGCTCCGAATTTCTGAGGAAGCCTAGAATGAGGGTAAAGCATCCAGAGTCAATATGAGAGTTCAAATTTAAGAGGAAAATGAGATCAACATCTGATACTGAGGAAGACAGTGACAGTGATGGAAGAATAAAAAATTGGCATGGAGGATGGGAGCTCAAAGGAAGAACTGGTATGGAGTGAAACATCCTCCACTTGAGGCCGCCATAAAAGGGTCGAGTAACCAGGCGTCGAGCTAAAAGACGTTAAACAAGCGCTTCCTGGGAGGCAACCCAGTCCTTGTAAGTTTTTAATTTTCATTTTAGTAATTTTTAGTTGAGGATTTACCTGTGTAATTAGGAAATTGTTAAAATAGAGATTTAAATTCTAAAGGATGGCATGGAATCAACTAGGAGTAGCAGAAGCAGAGAGAATACTGCAGATCTGCGCTTCAACCTGCGATGTAGCGCAGGTGAAGCGCAGAATTAAAATTAAAACTTGACTCTCTGACTTTTGCGCTTCACTCGCAGGGTGAAGCGAACGGGACGCTTCAAATTCTGAAGCAGTACGCGTTCCACTCTGCGCTGTAGCGCAGAGTGTAGCAGGAGGCGAGATTTTAAATCCTGAAATTTGAACGAAGGAGTTCATTTTGAACTTCCTTCCTTTCGCTTCCTTGCGTTTTCTCTGATATTCCTAACATTTGCTTTGCCTTTTCTCCCTCATATAGCCTTCATTTTCAGTTTCTGAACTTACACCAGGTATGTTTTTATAGTTTTCTTTCTTTTTAACCGATTGAAATTTTGAATTTTTATTTTATTTGAGCAAACCTTAGGATAGGAAATCTTAGGATTTAAGAACCTTTAGGAAAGAAATAATTGTTCATAATGCTCTAAATTAGATTGCATGTGGTTAGGATTCTTTGTGAGTCATTCATGTTTGCTTGGGTGGTAGTTTTTGAGTGCTCAATGATTTCTGCAAATTATTTTGTTGGTGCATGTATGTTCAATTTATTGCTCTAATATTTCTGCATGCCCTACATAAATGATTGTGCAATATTGCTTGTTACTGATGACATGATTTTTAGCATGAGTGTGATTCTCACTTTGCCTGTTCAGAATTGTTTAGGCTGCTTTAACTGATCACTTTAGCATGTCTTAATTAATTAATTGGCATTTACTGGCTAATATTTAAAATCAAAATTTTTATGCACATTTGTTTGGTTAATTGATTGCTCTAATTATTGAAATTCATTGGCCATTTATTTCATAATTATGAGTAATTAAATATTATGATGCATAAATAATTTTGAGTTGCTTTTGCTTTGCAGATGGTTCGCACCAAGAATGTCAGTGGTGCTAGTTCCTCTAGGAGGGGCACAGGGGATGCCAAGAGGAAGGCCCCCAGAGGGAACCTGAGTTTGACCCTCATCACTTCAAGGATCTCAAGTCCTTTGAAGCATACACTGACATCGCTGACTGCAAGTTCATCTTGGAGCGACCCGTCATCCTCGAGGAGGGGAATATGAGGAGTTTGCTGCTGAGATTCACAGGATGCGCTGGAACCATCTCAGTCGCCCTGACAACTACTTTGATCCAGACATTGTCAGGGAATTTTATGCTAACGCCATTGGAGATCACGACGTTAATTATGGAGAGAGTCCTATGTTCGAGGACAGGTTATCAGATTTGATTGCGATGCAATCAATGCACTTCTAGGACATCCCATAGAGGAGGACAGAGACCTCATGGTGTGCCAATGCCACGAGAGGATGCAGGCTGTGGGGCTTCATGGAAATGATCCCCTTGACATTGAGACTGCTCAGCTACTATGCTTACTAGGGCGTTCCTTTGAAAGGAATGCATATCAGGAGGCTGCCAGGATTCACAGGCATGATATGACGAGTATCACACGGATGTGGACAGTACTGACATTTGCCAACATACATCCTACAGGGCATGTTTATGATATCATTATGCTTGTAGCCCATCATTTATTGTATTCTCAGGCCCTACTATCGATATTTCACGGGTTATCACCAGTAGGATATCAGACTTTGCATCTTCTGTGGGGCGCCGGACTCCTAACTCCAAGATCAGGCTTGGCTTCCCCTCTCTTATCACAACACTTTGCAGATCTAGGGGCGTAGAGGTGAACCCCAGGGTTCGCATCGCACTTCCCATGACCAGAGCATATATTGAAGCCAACTGCATCTCGGCTGAGGAGTTACAGGATGAGGAGCAGCAGCAGCAACATGCACCACCACCACACCACCAGCAGACATGGACGCTCCAGTCTGGGCCCAGCGACTTGAGGCACAGAACACTCATCTGATGGCTCAGATGTCCACCATTCACCGAGCAGCTGTTCATTTTCAGAGTAGACATTATCAGGCTCGTGTGGACCCCATGACCCCTGCCCAGTTTCAGGATTACTTACAGTGGCCTGGGGACAGGCCTATTTTCCCAGGGGGAATGGAGCAGCTTACATGGACCAGGACCAGAATGAGGACTGGTTATTTTTCTTTCCTATTTGGTGCTTTTTCTTTTTCATTTTGTTTTTTAATTTCTTATTTTCTTTTGATATGTACTGTATATTATTACCACTGATACATTATGCAGTACTTATTCTGCTATTTCCTTTTTTTGTTGAATTTTTAAATTTTAGGACTTTTTAGGACCTTAGGAAATTAGGATTTAAGGTAACTTTTTCAAAACTCTCTGTAATTAAGTAGTTTAATTAACCAAAGTAGGAAAGATGTTAGGATTTTGTGATTAATTCCATAATCAGTTAAGGATCAGGATGCTTCTCAAGAAAACCTATCAGGATAGTTAATTAAAACCAGTAAGTGCTTTATCAAGGAATTTTAGCCAATAACCGGTGAGCTGAGAGCCCAAACACTGAAATTGAGAGTTTTTCACCGCTGCTTGTCAACTGTTATTGCTTGAGTTTCTGAATTTTGTCTTGCTAGTGGAAGATATGGAAGTGACAAAGGCATATTTTGTGATTAAAATATTTTGCTCAGTGCCACCCAACCTTGATTAAATTTTTCCAATTTTTGATTGTCCAGTTGAGCCTTAATATTTCTTTTGATGCACCCCAGCCATGATTAATGATCATACCATGTCCCTTCACACTTGGGATAGAGAGCAAGGTGCAACACAACAAAATGGGACAAAAGGTTGGTGAAATGAAAGGTCAAAGAGATTCAAAGAGCAGGCACAAGAAATCACAAAGAAGATTACTCCCTCATGAATAAAAAAGAAGAAGAATCTGCACAAAAGTGTGGAATTGAATAAGTTGGGAGGAGTACTTCTTCAAACAAGAGGCCAGCTGAAAAAGGGTGACAGTTCAAGAATAACTTGGTGACTTGAGAGAAGTTCCAAAGCACAACCACAAGATGCTCTCTACTCAAAGTGTTCATTGAATATCCAGAAAAACCATAATTTCTTGATAGCCCAGTCTCATTACAACCAAAGAAAAGACCTTTTGATCCATATTGACTACTTGCAGGTTCAGATATTGGAAACGACTATTAATTCTAGTTGTTCAACGGTGGGTGAATAAGATTGAGGGAAACACTTACCCGTGAGAATGAGAGATTTCTTTGGTTTATCACTTATTGCTTTAATTGCTATTTTTGAGAAGTTTGACTGATGTTATGTTCTATTCTGATTGAGGATTGGTAACATCTCTTAATCCTGATTTTTTCTTATGTTTGGAAAGTGACTACTGCTTAAGAAGGAGATGATGAAAAGTTCCTTGAATTTGTTTTTTATTTTTTTAGGGATAGAATTGAATTTTTTATTGCAAAGAGGTCTCTTGCTTGAGGACAAGCAAGAAGTTAAGTTGGGGGGTATTCTGATAAGTGAAAATTATATGATAAATTAGAGCACTTTTTAGTTCACTTATTAAGGATAAAATGGTATTTTTGCCTCAGTTTAATCCCATTTTATTAAATATTAGATAAATTGTATTTATTAATCTTGGATTTAAATTTGATGCTATTTTAATAGAAATATTGCTGATTTTTGCAGGATATTGCAAAGATTTGATTTGAAGGAAAGATAACATTAAATGAGGGAGATATCTGCAAGATTTGAGTTTGATTGAAGACATTTAATTTGAGGTAATCAATGAGGAGATCACTGCTAATCAAACAAGGATTCTGCAGACAACCTTCCCAATTAAATCCAAGATGCTCAATAAATGCAAGATTTCATCAAGAAAAGGGAAACAAGGAAAGACAAATAAACCAAAACCAGTCTCAGGGAGAGATCAAGTTAAAAAGAGAAAGATTGAAGCTGCAGGACGCATTCTGCGCTTCAACCTACGCTGTAACGCAAGGTGAAGCACAGCTCTCTGGAACCTGCGCTGTAGCGCAGCTTGAAGCGCAAGTCACGCTGATTCTTGCCGTGTTGCCATTTTTAGATAGATTTCTCCCCAATTTCCTTTGTCTTTCCTTAGCCTATAAATAGGACCTCATTGCACCAGATCAAGGTGTGCACGATTATTGTAATTCAGTCTTATTTCAGTGATAATGCACCAAAGCTAATTTTAGAGTAGGAGAGGAGGAGCGCTTCACGAGGATTGAAGATGGTGAAAACATCTTCGGTGGTTTGTATGGCTACCCTGTGTAGTTAACTCTCCATTAGGATTGAATGTAATTGATTCTATCCCCAAGTGTATGTAAATTCTATTTTATTATTTCTGAGCTCTCTGTCTATAATATTGGTAATCTTATTCTGTGCTTAATTCCTAACTTTCGCGCTTGCGCTGGAGTTATAGGCTAGTCTCGACTAGGATTGAGGATGGGGGAGCGGATTCTGAAGAAACCCAAACTCTGATTGAATAAGAGGACTCGATACTCTGTGACCGACACATGAGCGTTACTAATGAGCGATGGGTAGTGATAGTACTCTAGCGAAAGGCGTTTACAGGATTGGGCCTTAGTATCGATAGCAAATAATTAGTTGATTGTCAATCCAGGACCGACACATGGATGTATCCTGATGAGTGATGGGTAATGTGAGTACTCTAATGAAGGTGCGTCTACAGGATTAGGCCTCGTTTATCAATTAGTTCTTTTACAAACGGAATAAAGAAACAAAATAAGCCGAGGGTAAGTCTGTCGCTTGGGAGAGCTCGTATGGATTATCTTTGAGTGTGTGAGGCCGCTGGTAACTCAAGGTCTTAGCAATATAGTTTGTCTACAGTATTATAGAGTAAACCTAAAATAATAGATAGTTTTTACATGCACAAAGGGTGTGATGATATGAAGTTCAATCCTAATCCAAGTAAAGTGTCTCTAACTCTTCCTTTCTAATTTCATTGATTATTTATCTGTTATTTACTATTTACGCAACAATACTCTTATAAATCCATTGTTTTCTCTTGATAAATAGATCACGACTATACGTGAATTGACTGTTCCCTGTGGATACGATAACTCTTCTTACTATTATACTACTGGATTTTTAGTTCTCTAGCCAAAAACCCATCAGGATTCAAGGCCGAGTCCCAATAGGTCTTGGGTTCGGTCAAGGAAGTTTCTCTTTGGAGAATAATTCACCTTAGGGGGTGGAAAAGCTCAAGTGGGTAATACTCCAATCCAGGCATGGGCCAAGAGGTAGCGGTCGTAGTCGGGATTTGAGTATGAACCACAGTGACGCCTTTTAAGGCCATCAGATTAATAGAGGATTTAAAGGCTGAGTCCCAGTAGGTCTTTGGCTCAGGTCACGGGATGTTCTTTTTTGAGAATAATTCACCTTAAGGGGGTGAAAAAGCTCAAGTGGGTAATACTCCAATCAGGACATGGGCTAAGAGGTAGCAGTCGTAGTTGGGATTTGAGTATTAACCATAGTGACGCCTTTTAGGACCAACAGAATAATTGCTTAAAACTTGGACTTCGGTCCCCAGAGTAATTGGTGGGATACGTCCCCAAGGAAGACGTTCCTTGTAGTCTGAGCTTAGGTCTAGCTCCAGAGATAGTGAAAAGACCCCGTCTGTCGGGTAATGCAGGTCATGCATATCATGTTCAGCTTGAGTTGCATTTATCTGATTCAAATGAGTTGAGATGTGATATTAAGATGTATTGTGACTAGAATAGTGTTATACACACACACACAACACACACATATATATGACATGACGTTTGTGTTGTATGTTGCATTTCATATGCCTGCTTCCCCCACACTGCTTGCTTGCATAGTTATGCTCATTGAGACACTAGTCTCACCCACGTTGCGGGATACATTTTAGTTATGCAGGTTGGATGGTTTGTCATTGGACGAAGATTGAAGTCCCTAAGGTGGATCCCTCCACCCACGGCTGCCAGACAGTTCTATGGAGGATTTAGATATAATTGAATTATGTAATGATGTGTTAATTAGAAACTGTGTAAGTAGGATTGATTGAACTTCTAAGACACGGAGTGGCGTAGTGTTTTGTTGTTAGTTGTTGTTTGGAGTTATGTAATCGTTGGAGTCACGTAAGTATTTTATGTATGTGTTTGTAAAGATATCGATAATGGCACGAAACAATTTTGGAAATTTGAGAATAGTGTCTCCAACGGGCATTATTCTTGAATTAAGAAATTAGGATGTTACATGAAGAGTTGCTGCTATTTAAACTCTTTGAAGACCTATTAGCTTTCTTTTGAGTAGCATTACTAGAAACTTTTGGCAAAGGTTTGGAAGACTTATGTTACTCAGCATTTAATTTTGTTATAAGAACAAACCTGGGTGAATTTATTGGAGAGATGGAGCTTAATTTTTCCACCTTGGATGGAAATTGTTGTGAATCTAATATCTCAGGACTATGAGGTAAATGGCCAAGAATAAATTCATCATCCTTTTCCTTTTGATGATGCCCAATTGACAAAGTGCCATTATGTAATTGAGTTAAGGGTTCTTTCAGATGGTTATCCTAAGTGCACTATGTTTTGTGATAGCTAGCTGAGCAACATCACCATTCTCTAGGTATGCATCATTGCTCCTCATAACCTATGAAACAAAAAAGGGTGATTTAGTATTTTTTAGCAACTCCCCCATGAAGGGATCTTAGGTTCATCATCATAATAATAAAAAAGGCAAACAATTCTATGTCTCCTATGTGCTTATTTAATTGTAAGATTATTTGCATCCTCTTTCAGTCTAAGAGAACTCATTTCAGTATGTTCACCAGAAGCAATGCTAGTAGAATGAGGCATATATTTTCGGAGTTGGCTATATGATGTTTTTCCCCATTCAACACTTCACAAACATCATTAGAACAGTGGGGTGGGTAATTTTTTGGCGGTTTAAGATCGCCAGAAATACATTAATTGACACATAGGAGAGAGAAAATGTGTCACATCAGCACCTGACACACGTCAATTAAGGGGAGATACTAATTGCAAAAAACAATTGAGAGGACACTTTAATAAAAAAATTATAAGGACTAAAAGCAAAACACGTTAATTTTATAGGAACCAAAAACATATTTTACCCTGACTTTTATATAAACTAAGATAACTAACCTGGTTGGTTTATGGTGAGACCCCATCCCCACAACTTGGAGAATTATTGTGTTGTATGCTTAGCAACAGGACTGAAAGTTTCAAAACAATCAACCCCCTTTGTCTATTCGGTGTTCAATGGATCCATATGCTTGATACTTTATTTTGTGTAGAGGCAATTGCAAATCAATTTGGTGCTTACTTGGAGGAAACTCAACTAATGTCAATAGTTTCATTTTTGTTAAAGAGCAAACAATTCACCATATATGCATAGCTTGTTTGTAGCAGTCATGTTTGGATGCCTTTTAAAATGAGTTAGGTTCAGTGTTTAAGGAAATAGAAGCATCGAAGGAAGCATATGAAAAAGAACAATTATGGCAACAAAAATAATATGATAGAGGATAACTCACCTGATAAAAGCCAATTCAAGTGTTGGATGCACATGCAAAAATAGAAAGAAGGAGTTTGGTTTACAATTTGACAAAATTGATTTTGAAATAATTACAAAATTAATGGCTAAAATTGAACAATTTATGAAATATATTAGATGGAAGTGATTTAAAATCAATTCCAACACTGATTATTTTTACTAACTAAAAAGCAAACAGACACTCAAGACTTAAGTTAATCAACAAATTAATGTGTTTTTGACCCCGATGAGGTAATTTTATTTCAAAATTACCGAAATGTTGTAAAAAATTACAAGAATGAGATAAGTCATATAACAAAAGTGAGACTTCCAAAAAAAAAAATGTACATGTGAGACTTATTATTTTAATATATAACACATAGAAGTCTCACTTTCAATGTGAGATATCAACTTTTTCAATGAAAAAATGGAAGTCGTATAAATGATGTATGACTTGCTTGTTTTTTTAGAAAAAGAGAAGTCTCATATGTTATGTACAACTTCTATGAATTATCTTTTTTTTTTCCAATTTTGTTAGAAAGTCGAATGAAATATTAGAGACATACTTTTCTTTTAAAAAAAAAAAAAAGTGAAGTCTATTATATGATCTATGACTTTGTAATTTTTTTTTAAAAAATGATCTATGACTTGACTTTTTTTAATTTTAATTTTAAGAATAAATGTAACACATAAAATAATAACATATGAAATACATATGTGAATAATATGTTACATGGTCTTTTTGGCATGATGTCCCACAATTAGGTTGTTGTCTTCTTCTTGCGAGTAGAATCCTTCGAGGTTGCTCAATCAAATGTTCTTGATCACCCCTTGTTGTTACACAACCACCCAGTCTTCTTCATCGTAGAGGTATGGGGCAGGGTTTTTATGATCTCCTACATCGATATTATGGTCTCCATTACCACCATCATGATCATTGGTTTTCATTGATGACATCATTCATGTCATTTAATTCAGATGGCATGGTAGGACGATAATTACCAAATGTTGGTTGTCGATATGCTGACATTGGTGTAAAAAAATTGGTGGCCAACATTGATGAACCACCCTAAAAAAATTAGAACTATTGGGGATGGGTGCAAAATAATATCAGGGAACATATCCTAAAAAGGTTTGGAATTCAAAGATCTCAGGGACTTCATGGACTTATCGGGGAGGGGGATAAGTGTGTGGAGATGAAAAGGTGAATCATAGATCATTTTGAAAAAAGAAACTACGAAGTCATAGATCATATAATATACTCTACTGTTTTTTTTTTAAAAGAAAAAGCAAATCATTAATATTTCATGCAACTTTCTAATAAAATTTTAAAAAATTAATTCATAGAAGTTGTACATAAGATATGACACTTCTATTTTTTTTTAAAAAATAACAAGTTGTACATAATTTATACGACTTTCATTTTTTTCATTAAAAAATAGAAGTCTCTCATTTAAAGTAAGATTGTTATATATTAAAATAATAAGTCTCACATTTAATGTATGATTTTCTTTTGAAAATCTCATTTGTTTTACATACGACTTATCTCATTCTGATGAAATTTTTTTCTTGCATAATTTAGTAATTAGGAAATAAAATTACCTCATTGGGGTCAAAAACCCATAAATTAACATTATTTTACATCTTTGCCACACTTCGTGCATTAGATTGGTTGTTGGCAACATTAGAAGGGTTCCTTCTATAAACTTCAACTTATTTTTGGATTGCGACATACATTCATGGATCTTACGTAATTTTTTTATGAATTTCATGTTCGTGTCATTTATTTAATTAGTAGTTAATTAAATACTTAATCACTTATAGCAAATAATGAATTTATGGTTATTCTTTTACAAAATTTTGTAATCAATATTATATATTAAACTAGAATATATATATATATTTTAAAGTGATTTAGTCTCAATTTACTTTTTTACAAAAAAAAATATAATGTTATTTTTTATATAAATTTTTTTAATTAATTTTTACCAAATATCAAGAAAGATTATTTAGATCAAAGTCATTTTTAATGATCTTACATTCATACATGCACACACGTCACTCCTATTTATTTTAGTAATACATTCATTAATTAGATAGTTGGCTATATTGTTTGTATCAAGAGTCTTTGTAACTAATAAGACTGATTATCACATAATGGTAACAGAAACACACATCACCATTAAGCAACCATAAAACTTATTTAACTAACATTTTACATATATTTAACCACTTAACTACTTAGTGTCCGTTTGGTTTACAGTTGAATTAAATTGATTCTAGAAATCAATGGTTGAATAAGTGATGTATGTTTTATGAAATATATTGGACGGAAGTGATTAAAATTCAATTCTGGAAACCATGGTTTTGCATTTGAACGGTAAAACAAATGGAGGCTCAATCACAATTTCTATTACAAATATATTTTGAAATAATGATTCATTATAGGTCTGCAGGAATTTCGAGCTACTCATCCCGACCCGATGCCTATTTTTTGCGGACTGAGGTAAAAATCCCGGGACTTTTAGGGCTTTAAAATAAAGGTCAGAGCCCTACATTTTTTTGGGCTACCTGACCTTTATTTGCAGGTATCGTGGGCTTATCAAGCTGGGTCAAAAGTTTAGGAGTTTTTGGATCTTCTAAAATAAAAGCCCGAGACATATGTTTTGCGGCCTTTTGCGAGCTGGCCCGGTCGGACTAGCCAATTTTGCCGACTCTAATCATAGGTAAACTGGTTGATAATATGCTTGATAGTTTATAAAAGTGATGTAAGGTGATGTAGTATTGAGTATTGATACATCTCAATATTCTCATACACATTAAACCCAAAATTGATATCTTGGTAATTATTGATTGTTAAATTCAGAAATTACACATAGTACCAAATCGCTAACCTCAGTACCTGGGTATCTAATCATTTGTTCGTTTAGCTTTATGAAAATACTAGCACCCTAAGGACAAAACAAATAAATAAACAAACAAATAAATAAATAAGTTGAACCAGATCAAGTCAAACTGAACCAAACCAAAACCAGGGTCAACCAACAAATGTTTTGGCTAAAAGCTAACTGGATGAGATATATATTTTAAAGATATAAAACATGTTTCTTAAGGATACGGGGCTTATCTTTTGAAATAAAAAATTATAATAATATAAAGACTCTGATTTTAAAGAGGAAATTATTTACTCTTAGTACATTTGTACATATATAAAACTTGAATAAAATTTTAGGCCTAATAAAAGAGGGGGACCGAAGTGTATGCCTTACCTGCCCTACCCTTGGGCCGGCCATGAACCAAACCAACCTAACCAAATCGAACTAGATTGAACCGAACCGAACCAAATTAACATGATCAAACCTAGTCGAACTGAACCCCCTAAACCATACCAAACCAAACCAAATGGGATGAACAGAACCAAACCAGACCGAACTGAATCGAATCA
This sequence comes from Sesbania bispinosa, assembly GCA_026901365.1. Classification (NCBI taxonomy): domain Eukaryota; kingdom Viridiplantae; phylum Streptophyta; class Magnoliopsida; order Fabales; family Fabaceae; genus Sesbania; species Sesbania bispinosa. The sequence continues at coordinate 400,209 of QLOH01000730.1, forward strand.
AGCCGAACCGGACCAAACCAAATTGAACTTGACCGGACCGAACTGAACTAGACCGAATTGGACTGAACCAAACCAAATTGAATCGAACTAGACCAAACCAGATCGAATTGAACCAAATCAAACCAAACCAAACGAAACCAATTAACCGAACTAAACCAAACCAAACACAACCAAACCAAATAAAACTTAACTAAACCAAGTCAAACCAAAACAAACAACTCAAACCGTACCAAACCAAATTGGACGGAACAGAACAAACCAATGTCGGACCGGATCGAATCAAACCAAATCAAATTGAATCCAAAACCAAACCAAACCTAATCGACCTTAACTGAACCAATGCAAATGAAACCCACTTGAGATGCATGCCTTCAATCTTTAAGATGTACCGTTCACACTGCTGCTGTAAGTGGCCTCTTAAGATGCATTTCATACTAAGATTTTAAAATCCATATTTTCAACTTTAAACTTCAGACAAACCTTAAATACAACTAATATGATCAATTTCATTGTCATGTGACTTACATTTACCATTTTTGCCTTCTTTGATGTTTGATATTGTCAAAAAGGTTAATTATAGACCACTTTTTATCAATGCCAATATTATGAGGTATTTCTTTGAATTTACAATGAAATTTCCACAACTAATTCTTCTTTTTTTTAATTTTATTGAATCATTCTTTAAACCAATAAGATAAGCATTTTTTTTCTATGATTAGGTGAAACTCGGATGAAATTGTATTTGTTTCTCACCGGGTTTATGGAACACCAAGCTATTGGCTACTTAAGTTGAGTCACATTTCTAATTTAACCATTTACACAAAATCTCCTAGACTTATTGTATCTATAATTTCCTGGAAATGTTCTCTAAATAATAAATCCTTTTTAGAATAAAGGTAAAGGGATTCCCTTTGCGTCATTCATAGTTACTTTCAAGTCGTTTTTTCCAGCATATATACACTTATCTAAGTTGAGTTTCTAAATTTATGATTTTGCTCATGAAATTTTAGTGAGATATCTTCTATAATATAAGGATGAAATTTTGAAATCCCCATTGGATTTTTGTCCAATAAATGACACTTAAGGAATGTTTGTATGAGCGAAATAATGTAGCTTATTAATTTTGGACCTTGAAAAATTTATTGAATTTTTCTTTTTTGTTTGTAAGTGCTTTCACTAGCATTCTCACCATATTGGAAGTAATGACTTGTGTTGATTGTAAATTTAGCTAGCAAAGCAATGAATTTTAAGATTTCTATTGAAGGGTTGGACCTAAGGGTGCATCTGTCTCAGTCAATAAACATAATTTACTAAAGCACTTTTCCTTAATTTATTTCACACATCTCTGGCCAAGCCAAACTGCTCGATGCATCAGACATATAAGTAGGCATGACAATCAAACCCAAACATGTGGGTACTTATCCACCCCCACCTCTACTTTGATGAGAAAAATCCACTTTGACAGAGTTTTAGGGAAACTTAAACTCGTTCCGATTTTGATAGTGGAAGGGCGAGTTTGGGGGTTTAAGTACCTGCTCCAAACCCATTCTCGAACGCATCCTGATATAATAATTAATAATATTAATCGTAATAATAGTTATATATATACGCAAGCCCACACATTTTCCTTAAATATGATATAATTCTTAAATATTTTATTTTTTAAAATTCTCAATATCTATTTTTATAAATTATTTGTGATATAATGCATTAGATATTTATGATTTATTTAAAAATATGTATTTAAGTTATATAAATAAAAAAAATAAAAATTAGAGCAGTCTGGGATCTCCGCGATTTTCCCTAAACCCGACAGGGACCTGTGGGGACAGTGTTGGGTTTCATAACTTCATATCCGCTCTTCTTAAATCCAAACCCAAACTCATCCTCTTTTTTACGAGGGGGGACATGGATATCAAAACCCACCGTTGCTAATTGACAAGCAAAAAAGAATGTCAACTATATAATGTTGATCAAGCAAAAAAAATGTCAACTAGAATTAATAATTTTAAATACTAATTAACACTACAAAAATTCGTTATTTAGCGACCTTGTAGCGACGGCCACGACACCGTTGCTATTAACGACGGCCAGACCGTCGCGACGGTCGACGCTAAAGACATCACCGTTTATTTTTTTTTTAATTTTTTTATGTAGCGACGGCCAGGCCGTGGCTACTTGGTAACATTAGCGACGGCTCTGGCCGACGCTAAAGGTATAATAATTTTTTTATTGGTCGTCGCTAAAGAAAACCTTTATTTAGCGTCGGCCTTTGTAAAGTTAGTGTCGGTCTGGCCGTCACTAATTTTTTGTTATTTTTTCACTATATATTATATATATAATATTTTACGATATATATTCCAAGAAACAAACTTGATGTAACGGGAATGCTCCTTCTCTGTATCGTGGAGGTTGTGGGTTCGATTCTCACAATTGATAATCTGGGAAGGAAGGATTATTTTTGAAAAAATATTTAGCGACGGCGACCGTCGCTATGTAGCCGTCACTACGTAGTCACGACCATGGGTGTCGCTAGCCAACCATGACCGTCGCTACATAGCGTCGACCATAAGAAGTCGTCGCTACTGCATTAATGACGAGGCTTGTAGCGACGCCCACGACATTGTCGCTAAAAGTCTCCGTCGTTACTGCATTAATGACGAGGCTTGTAGCGACGCCCACGACGCCGTCGCTAAAAGTCATTTTTCTTGTAGAACTCAGTAAATATTTTAGTGACAATAATGGTGAAAAAACTTATCCAAATGGGATTGAAATTTAGAGGCCTTATGTTTCAGATCTGCTACAACCTACTAGAGAATAATAATAAATTTATCAAATTCTTAAAAGTGTACATGACACTTGCATAGAGAAAGAACTAAACTGTAATTGGAGGGAAAGGAGTAATAGGAACATGGGTGGAAACTTACAAATGGAAGGGTACAACACAACTACAATAGCATATGTAATGTCAAATTCAAAAAGTACATTAGAAAGAGTCATTGTTGAACCAACAATAAATATTAAAAAGAGTTAGAATTTACCTTGCAAATATCAATCTTTATATAACTTTTGAATATAAATTTACAAGAGCAATTGGCATTTTAACCATAATAAAATTAAAATCGATATGAAAGAATTATGCAAAGTGTAAGATTCAACTTACTTATAGTAGTGCCTAAGTCATTATTGAACCAAAGCTGAGAATTAGATCCTCTCCTTTGATTGAAACCCTTCTTCCTCTCCATTCGAACACTAGGTCTTTGTTACCCTCGAGTTGTGAAGCGTCGTCTCCTCCTTCGATTCAAAGCACTATTGACCAAGAAGCTAGCACCATCTTTTCTCCTTGATCGATTTTCCCTTAACCGTCAACAACGTGTTTCAATCGCTTCTCCTTCATCTTCTTCGTTGTCCCTGGTTCGATTCGAGAAACTTTGTGTTCGTGATTCTTCATCCTTCGTCATCCCTGGTTCGCCCCTCATCACAAAGTTGTGAAGCTCCATATTTCAATCGCTCACAGTGTTTGCGTTGGCATGATCTCCTGCTAAGGTGCAACCATGAGTGAGTTCACGATTTGATTTTGGTAGAATTGGGTTGTTTGGGAAATTTTAAATTGGATTATAAATAAAAAATACTATTAACAAACTTGACATAAAAAAGATTTAGGGTGTGTTTTGGCAAAACTAGCTGATAAGCTCTTAGCTTATAAGCTCCGAGCTGATAAGCTAGCTTATTGAATTAAAAGTGTTTGGTAGAACTAGCTGATAAGCTAGTTGGTAAATGTAAAATGACATAAAGGACATAAGTTTTATTATATAAATTTTATTTTTATTTTTAGATAAAATATTATTATTTAATTATAATTTTAGATTTTTTAAAAAATAATTAAATTCCTATTAAACCTTTTAGTGATAAAATATTTAATTAAAAATTAAAATAAATAATAAAATTGATAAAATAAATAGTATAAGATAAAAACAATTTCATAAAATAGTGAAAAGAAAAACAATTTAATTAATTCTTAATTTTTTAAATTAATTATTATATATGTAATAATAGTTAAAAAGAAATTGAAATGTTTTTATCACTAAAATTGAAAATAGGTAATAATAGGTAAGGATAAAATAGGATAATAAGTGAAATGTATTAAAATATAAGGGATAATGATGGAAGAAAATTAAATAAGCTACAAGCTACAAACTAGAAGCTCCTAAAATAAGCTACTTTGAGGTGCGTTACCAAACACTTTTATGTTGGTCAAACTAGCTTATAAGCTAGTAGTTAGCTTATTGGCCTTGCGAAACACACTCTTAGAGAACTGACTTGTAAAATTAAAAAAAAAAATTAAAGACTCATCCTACCCGAATAATGTGGCTTGTGGATATATATGTGACAAATTATTAATACAGCTAGTAAGGACATTTTTTTTTTTAAAAAAGGCATATTAACGATTTAACGGTCGTCAAAATGTTTTAGGAAAAAAAAAACAAGGAAATAAGCTTTATGAGTAAGGGCATAACATTAAAAAAAAAAAAATCAATTTATGCACGTGTGTTGTATCATTACTGTCGCAAGAGGTTCTTACACGTTTTATTAATTGTCGTTTTTTAATGCTTTTCTCATAAATTATTTAATGCTTCTGAATATAATTATTTTTTTAGGGTTATATCATTATTCAAATATTGCTCTGACATTGATCAAACCAAGTATAGCATTGGGAAAACAATCAACTTAATCAACTTAAAATGGAGGCCAAACGTAAAAGGTACTCAATTGGATCTAGTTTAAAATTTCAATTTTCCATTAAAAAAAAGAGTAAAAAGACGAGAAGTATAATTGTATCTGAAAAAAAAGCACTAACAAATATTGATTTATTGCCTGTGATTAACTTATTTAAAGATGAAAAATTGTAATAAAATTCTTAAAATTTATAAAAATAGATATTTATTACAAATAAACTATTCCTAAATAATGTACTTAATGAATTCTTTTACATATCAACTTAAATGTAAAAATAAATAAGATTTAATCGATATACACTTTCCATATAAAAAAATTATATTATCATTCAATGATGCAATATCCTGGATATACTAACGAGAGTTTTTAGTGGTACATTCTTGATTCTCTTTAAGTAAAGTCTCGAGTTCAAGTAATTCTGAATGGAAAAATCCGCGTTAAGAGAGCTAGCCCTACCATGAAATGGATATTCCCGACTCGAATAGAATTGTCTCCCATGAAAGATACATATGGTTTAAACAAAAAATATCATGTAAGAATATGACACTTTGTCTCACCCCAAAGATGCAAGTGAGTTTGAACTCGTGACCTGTCAAATTTGAGACCATATCTCGTTCCACTCAACCAATTCCTTGGGATTTAATGAATATGACACTTTATATGTTTTAAACTCATTACATGATGATGATATAACACATCATTGAGTGTAAATATAAGCTGACCGTAGATATATATCAAACTCAAATAAATAATTATGAAAAAAGTTAAAATAAATACTAATAAAAATTATTTTATTTTCTAATTAGAGAGGTTGCTTACATACAATTACCGAATGAAAACCTATTAATTTTTTGCATGTTTGGATTGTCATTGCGTGCATGTTTGAATAGTCCCTAGATCCACATTTAGAGCTCTAAACACACATTTATAAGAGTGGCCATGATGTTTGGGTGCTGAAGCATACACACGTCTTCACTTTTTGGATATGGACCCAGTGGAAGCTACTTGGAGTAGCTTATGGATCAAATGAAACTCACGATCAATCTCGTCCCGTGAGTTTCCATATTGATAATCCAATTTTACCCAAGTCATATCAGGGATATATTTATTAGACATGACAATATTATGCTTGATGCTTTGTGCAGTATTATACTAGATACAATATTCACTGGTTTTCCTAATTATGTACTTTGTTGACACTTAGACATAATATTCAAGGGTAGCTAATGCACACAACACCTAGAGAGGAATGAGTTTTATGAATCTTTAGAGTTTATTTTTAATTAAATATTTTGTCATGAAATAAAAAATGACGTAAATATGTCCATTTTTTTATTGTTAGTGTTAATATCAAATATATTTAATGTAGAAAAATAGAAATCAAGATGACATTGTAGATGCATATACTTGTAGATAGATTATATGCAGGTTTTGATGATGCCAATTGAAAGAAAATGAGATTACAAGATTGACAAAAGGAATTGGCAAAAGAAAGAGAAAGAGCAAGGAGCAAGGTTAATGCAAGATCAAGACTACAAGTGATGTTAGATAAGTATTAGTCTAGTTAGTATCAATGTTAAAAGAATTATAGACTTTGCAAGTAATTTGGTCTTAAAAGTATAATTTAAGAGAAATGTTTTTATGAACCAAAATCAGTTCAAAAGAAAGTTTTTGTGTAATCGATTACCAGAAGCTATCAAACTTTAATTGAAATCTTTTGAAGTGGTAATCGATTACCAGCATGGTGTAATCAATTACTAGAGAGCAGAAAATTCGAAATTCAAATTTCAGTCACAACGTTTCATAAATCATTTGAATTTTTAAAGGTGTAATTGATTACCACTTCCTTGTAATCGATTACCAGCGAGGATTTTCAGAAAACGTGATGAAAAAGTCCACAATTCCCTCATCAAGAGACAACAAAGCTTCATTTGTTCTACTATAAATATGTGTCTCCATTTTGAAAAATTGAACAGCATTACAAATGTAAAACAACAAAAGTGAAAAATCTTTTTTAGAATCATTTTGGCCAAACACTTGCACAATTATTAAGAATTCTTATAGGAACTTCAAATTGTATCATCTACTCTAAAAGAGAGTTCATCTTGTACAAACAATTATTCTCACTGTGTGTGATTAAGAGAAGGTGCCTCTCGTAGATTGTGGGTGAAACTCAACACAAGGGAAAAGGTTCCAAGGTGTGTGAGTGTTCATCATTTGTAAAGGATTTTACAAATAGTGGAAATCTCAAGTGGGTGACTTGAGGACTGGACGTAAGCAAGGGTTGGCCGAACCAGTATAAATTGAGTTTGCATTTCTTCTTCCCTTAACTTTTACTTATTTGTTGTGATTGATAATTTATTATATATTGAGAAATTAGGAGTTTGCATTCATATTTCTTCATAAAAGAATTGTTGTAAGAATAGTAAAAGATAAAAAGTAAGTGAACGAAAAAGAGATAATTTGGATTAACTTAATTCATCCCCCTCTTAAGTTACTTGAGGCCGCTTGTCTAACAAGTGGTATCAGAACTTGTATCTTGTATAAGGATTAGAAGCCTCAAGATCAATTATGGCCTCATCCAATTCCCTTTTTGGTGAAAGAAACTCATTTAATAGACCCCCTGTATTTAATGGAGAAGGGTTTCACTATTGGAAATCTAGAATGCAAATCTTCATAGAATCAATAGATCTAAACATTTGGGATGCTGTAGTAAATGGTCCTTATATACCTTCAATGCAATTAGGAGAAGAAGTAAAAATAATACCTAGAGAGCAATGGAGTAAAAATGACAAAAGAAAAGTCCAATACAATTTGAAAGCCAAAAACATAATTGCATCTGCATTAGGCATAGATGAGTTCTTTAGAGTTTCAAATTGCAAAAATGCAAAAGAAATGTGGGATACATTAGAAGTAACACATGAGGGTACAAGTGATGTTAAAAGATCTAGAATAAACACTCTTACTCATAAATATGAATTGTTTAGCATGAACTAAAATGAGAGCATACAAGACATGCAAAAGAGATTTACACACATAGTTAATCATCTTGCATCTTTAGGAAAAGTTTTTCCAAATGAAGATCTTATTAACAAAATTTTAAGATGTTTGAGTAGGCAATGGGAACCAAAGGTGACTGCAATTGCAGAATCAAAAGATCTCACAACCATGTCTCTTGCTTCATTGTTTGGGAAACTTCAAGAACATGAATTGGAACTATTGAGACTAGAATGTCCAATCTATAAAAGAAAAATGGAAAAATCTAACAAGAAATATTGGGATGATAATGACATGGACTCTAGTGACTCAGAAAATGAAGTTGTGAACTTGGGACTCATGGCCAGAAATTATGATAGCGAAGAAGAGGTAACATCTTCAAACAATGACATATCTATTACCTTTGATGAACTTAAAGATGCTTTTAATGATTTACATGAAGAATCATTTAAACTTGCAAAATTAGTATCATCCTATAAGAAAACAACTTCTAAATTAGAGAAGGAAGTCTCAAAGTTAAGTGAACAATTAGATAGTCTTAAATATGAACTTAAGTTAATAAATTCTAAAAATGAAAATCAAAGTTCTACTAATAATTTAGAAATTAGTAAAGAAACTCATTCTTGTATATAATGCCACAAATACAAAGAAGAAATTAATAAGTTAAATAATGCTCTTGCAAAATTCACTCTTGGCAAAAATAACTTAGATATAATATTAGGAAATCAAAGATGTGTATTTGATAAGGCTGGATTAGGATATGATCCTTCAAAGCAACAAAAGCTTTACAAAAATTTATTTATCTCATATAACATGTTTACTAGCCCATTTATTAAATGTAACTATTGTGGTAGAAAGGGACATAGTGTATCTACTTGTAATATAAGAAAGAATGGTATTCAACATGGACATATGATTTAGGTTCCAAAAAGCACCCTCCCCAAAACTAACATTCAATGACCCAAGATGATATGGGTACCAAAAGTTAAGAATTGTGTTGTAGGTGTGCTTAATGGCAAGGCACTCACAATGGTATCTTGATAGTGGATGCTCCAAGCACATTGAGGGAGATACTTCAAAGTTTATTGACATTACTCCCAAAAATGGACATGTCACTTATGGAGACAACAACAAAGAAGATACTCACAATACGTGAAGAAGTCCACAAGGATAAGGAAGAAGTAAACATAAAAGATTTTACAATTAAAGAAAATCAAACCAACATGGATCTTCCAAGAGAGTGGAGAACTTTAAGAGATCATCCTATTGACAACATCATTGGAGATTTTTCAAAAGGGGTAACAACTAGACTCTCTCTTAAAGATATACGAAATAATATGGTTTTTGATTCTAAAATTAAAGTTAAAAATATTGATGAAGATTTAAAAGATGAACAATGAATTATTGCTATAAGAGTTAAATCAATTTGAAAGAAATCACATATGAAAACTAGTTGATAGACCAAGTGATCATTCAATTATAGGAACAAAATGGGTATTTGGAAATAAATTAGAAGAGAGTTAGGAATCTTAGATTTCTCTAAATTAAACTCATAAAAATTTTTAGATATGAGGAAACTTTGCACATGTAATCAATTACAAAGGTATTCTTATCAATTACAAAGATATGAATTTTTTTTTTACTTGGCTAATACACCGTTTGGCTAATACTTTACTACTTATGGATATATCTTGTTTAGTATTTAATATTCTTTGATTATTTTTATGATGCCAAAGGGGGAGAGAAAAGGGGAAAGAAAAGAACTCTATGATATGAAATTTTAAAAAGTTAATTTGGGGAAAGAAAAGGAAAGGAAAGGACTATGAAATTTTATTTTATCCCCAAATATTTCTAGAAAGAAAAGAAAAGTATTTTGTCCCCAAATATTGTTCATATTGTTTGTCCCCAAAATATAGCATTGTTTCTAAAAAGACAAATACTAAGGGGGAGACTAAAGGGGAAGTGATTGATATATGTATACTTGAAATTATTTTTTCTTTCTTCCCTTAAAGATGGTTGTCATCATCAAAAAGGGGAGATTGTAGATGCATATACTCGTAGATACATTATATGTAGGTTTTGATGATGCCAATGGAAAGAAAATGAGATTACAAGATTGACAAAAGGAATTAGCAAAAGAAAGAGAAAGAGCAAGGAGCAAAGTTAATGCAAGATCAAGACTACAAGTGATGTTAGATAAGTATTAGTCTAGTTAGTATCAATGTTAAAAGAATTCTAGACTTTGCAAGTAATTGGTCTTAAAAGTAAAATTTAAGAGAAATGTTTTTATGAACCAAAATCAGTTCAAAAGAAAGTTTTTGAACTGGTAATCGATTACCATAAGAAGTGTAATCGATTACCAGAAGCTGTCAAACTTAAATTGAAATCTTTTTGAACTGGCTAATCGATTACCAGCATGGTTTAATCGATTACCAGAGAGCAGAAAGTTCGAAATTCAAATTTCAGTCACAAACGTTTCATAAACCATTTGAATTTTTTAATGTGTAATCGATTACCACTTCCTTGTAATCGATTACCAGCGAGGATTTCAGAAAAACGTGAAAAGTCACATTCCCCATCAAGAGACACAAAGCTTCATTGTTCTACTATAATATGTGTCTCCATTTTGAAAAATGAACAGATTACACAATGTAAAACAACAAAAAGTGAAAAAATCTTTTTAAGAATCATTTTGGCCAAACACTTGTAAATTATTAGAATTCTTATAGGAACTTCAAATTGTATCATCTTACTCTAAAAGAGAGTTCATCTTGTACAAACACAATTATTCTCACTGTGTGTGATTAAGAGAGGGTGCCTCTCGTAGGATTGTGGGTGAAACTCAAGGGAAAGGGTTCCAAGGGTGTGTGAGTGTTCATCATTTGTAAAGGATTTTACAAATAGTGGAAATCTCAAGTGGGTGACTTGAGGACTGGGCGTAGGCAAGGGTTGGCCGAACCAGTATAAATTGAGTTTGCATTTCTTGCTTCCCTTAACTTTTACTTATTTGTTGTGATTGCTAATTTATTATATATTGAGAAATTAGGAGTTTGCATTCATATTTCATCATAAAAGAATTGTTGTAAGAATAGTAAAAGATAAAAGAAGTAAGTGAACGAAAAAGAGATAAATTTGAATAACTTAATTCACCCCTCTCTTAAGTTACTTGAGGCCGCTTGTCTAACAGACATTGATCATCATGTCCCTTTTAGTAATTACAACTCTAAACATGATTTCTATTGATATTATTCAAACAACATTCACTTACTTAAATTCACATTTGTAACAAATTATCCAAATATGAAATTACGATTAAACAAACCAAAGTTTATCTAAACATCTCGTTTAATAAAATTAACGTTTTATTTAAACTCAAATTTACAAATGCTAATCCAAACATACACTACAATAAACTCAAATCCACGTTCATTGAAAGTCATAAGTTCCTCTTGAGAAATGAACCTATGGAAGTCTTGAATTCACATTCGGGACAAAGATACAAACATTACACTTTATCATACATATGTTTGAAACTGTCTGAATTGAAAAATAATGATACATATCATCTTGAATATTAGATCTATCCGAATCACACATAATAAGTGTAATCTATCTCTTCTTACTAGAACTAAAAAAAACTTATTAAAGATACTCCCTCCGACCTTATTATATAAGACAATATTTGAAGCTTTTTTATGGTCATATTTATAAGGACAAAGAACACAATTTAGAAACTTTTATTATTTTTTTTTATATTTGTCCTTGTTAACCCATTAAAAAATTTTAAAATGACACAATTATCATGGTAGTGAAATTTAATTTTATATAAAGATAAACTTATAATCTTGTAAAAATAATTTCTTAAAAATTAAATATATTAATTATTTTTCTTAAATATATATATTTTTATTTGAATTATCTCATAAATACAACGAGAGAATATACATTTGCAAAAGATAAAGGGGTCTAAAATAATAGTAATCTTTAATAACATGATTTGTAAAAGATAATTACGTCATAAGTTGAACTTTTTAACTGCCATCCTGCTCAATGTCTGAGTGCACAGTGGCTCCTTTGTACTGTTTGAAATTCAATAAATTCGACTTGTCCACATTCTGAATACATCCAATAACAAAAGTCACAAAAAGAAAAGGTAATCCATTAAAAACAAATATACTAGTAAGAAAATAAGTCCAACAACAATTCTTCTTAATTATTTAAAAAAAATAAGAAATAGTTTTAAAACTGACTTAAAACATTAAATACACATATTCTTTACTTCATCTCATCCTTAATAATTGAGAAAAAACTATTAGACTAATGTCAAAAGAGAATTTAACGTTTCTCAATAAAAAGAATCCAAATCCACCTATCCTTCTTCCTTCAATACAAAAAAACCGATTGAAAATAAAATGAATCGACATGATAATTTTAGGTAAAACAACAGTATGATGAGAATAATATGTTACTATAAGAAAAGAAAAAATTAGAAAGAGAAAAAGAAAGGGACAAGGCAAAGTACGACCCACGAGAAGACCCGAAAACCAAACCAAAAAGAAAATAAAATGACGTTGGTGGCGGCGTGCACACCACTTCCCAATCATCAGCGCTGGGATTTCGTACGTGTGACTTGGGTTACAACATTCACCTCGCTGCACTTGCACACCAGTAGCCATCAGCATGTTTCCGACGCGCGCACGATGAGCGCGTGGAAAACCCGAGTATCTTCGTTCGCTCTCATTCGCTTTGCTATGTCGGTCTCACTCTCTCTTTCCTTTCTCATTCCTTGTTCCTTTTAACAATGCTTACATCTCTGAATCAAAACCATAACCCTCTCCGATCGCATGGAAACTCGCCGGAAATTAAAATTCCGGCCACATGTTGAAATGCTCCGAAATCGATGCTGTTTCAAGTGTGGACTCCCAGTAGCGACGACGAAGAAGAAGATGAAGAGAAGAATGTGTGATCGAACGGTTCCAAAGCAAAAATCATAGTTTCCATAACGTTTACAATGGCGGCTACTAATACGACGCCGTCTGTGGACTCTGCTTCTGCTGATGAAGCAACGGCGAAAGCTGTGCACAAACGCTACGAAGGGTTAGTTATGGTTCGAAACAAAGCAATAAAGGGTAAAGGTTGCTTGGTATTGGGCACACCTTGAACCCTTACTTGTTCACAACACTGAAACAGGGGTTCCTTAAAGCGGTTAAGCTTCGTTGCTTTCTATGCGACGTGCCGTTTTCTCTGCTTCAAACCCTTCTCGCACCGCTTCTGAACATTTAAAGCGTGGAACTTGCCCCAATTTCAACTCTGCTGTCAAACCCATTTCCTCTGTTTCGCCGACGAGTGCAGTCGTCGTTGTGTCATCCCCCCCGCCGCCGGTGGCTTACGACGACGACGACGACGACTTCTTCTTCGGTTCTGTATAACCACCGGAAGAGGAGCTCTCCTTCGGGTTCTTCAGTGGATCCATCGCGATTCGTGTCGGGTTTGTTGCCGCAGCAACCGCATTTGATGTTATCTGGTGGGAAAGAGGATTTGGGAGCTTTGGCTATGTTGGAAGATAGTGTGAAGAAGCTCAAGAGTCCTAAAACTTCACCTGGGCCTACTCTTAGCAAGAACTCAGGTTGATAGTGCCTTTGATTATCTTGCTGATTGGGTCTATCAGTCTTGTGGTTCTGTGTCTTTTTCGAGTTGGAGCACCCAAAGTTCAGAGCTTTTCTCACCCAGGTTGGTTTGCCAACGGTTTTTCCTAGGGACTTCACAGGTGGTAGATTGGATGTAAAAGTTTGAAGAAGCTAAGGTTGAATCTGAAGCAAGGATTAGAGATGCTATGTTCTTTCAAATTGCTTCAGATGGGTGGAAGGGAAGGAATTATCATGGGGATGAGAATTTGGTGAATTTGAGTGTGAATCTTCCGAATGGGACCAGTTTGTTCAGAAGGGCTGTTTTTGTTACCTGGTTCTGCTCCTTCCAAGTATGCAGAGGAGGGTTTTGTGGGAGACAATAACTGGCATTTGTGGGAATCTTGTGCAGCAATGTGTTGGGATTGTTGCAGACAAGTTTAAGGCCAAGGCTTTGAGGAACTTGGAGAATCAGAATCATTGGATGGTTAATCTCTCTTGTCAATATCAAGGGTTCAATAGTTTAATCAAGGACTTTACCAAGGAACTTCCCTTGTTCAGGACTGTCACTGAGAATTGTCTGAAGCTGGCAATTTTTGTCAATTACAAGTCTCAGGTTCGGAATAGTTTTCACAAGTACCAACTGCAAGAGTACGGTCACACATGGTTGCTTCGAGTGCCAATGAGAGAGTTTGAGGATTTTAAACTTTGGACCATGATTTACAATGAGGGAGGATATTCTAAGTTCTGTCCGTGCTTTGCAGTTGGTTCTGTTAGATGAATCGTTAAGATGGTATCCATGGAGGATCAGGAATGCCAGAGAAGTTGGTGACATGATTCGTGATGTGGGGTTTTGGAATGATTTGGAAGCTGTGCACATGTTGGTTAAATTGGTGAAGGACATGGCTCAGGAGATTGAGACAGAGAGGCCATTGGTTGGACAGTGTCTTCTCCTTTGGGATGAGTTAAGAGCAAAAGTGAAGGATTGGTGTTCCAAATTCCACATTGCAGAAGGAGGAGAAATAGTGGAAAAATTGATTGAAAGAAGGTTCAAGAAAAACTATCACCCTGCTTGGGCTGCTGCTTACATTCTTGATCCACTTTATTTAGTGAGGGACACTAGTGGCAAGTACCTTCCACCCTTTAGTACTTGACACCCTGAACAAGAGAAAGATGTGGACAACTCATAAACAGGCTTGTTTCAAGAGATGAAGCACACATTGCGCTAATGGAGCTTATGAAATGGAGAACACAAGGGCTGATCCAGTTTTATGCTCAAGCTGTACAGATGAAGGAAAGAGATTCCAGTTACTGGGAAGATGAGGATTGCCAATCCACAAAGTAGTAGACTTGTGTGGGGAAACTATCTAACTGAATTCAAGTCCTTAGGAAAAAGTGCGCAGTGAGGCTAATATTCCTCCATGCAACATCTTGTGGTTCAAATGCAATTGGTTCTTTGTGGAGATGGGTTTGTGCTCATGGACATTCAAGGACTGCACTGGATAAGGTCCAAAAGTTGATATTTATTGCAGCTGTCATAGTCCACCTGGAGAGAAGGGATGTTTTCCAGTGATGAAGATAGGATGCAGAGTTGTTTTCCTTGGCAAAGGTGAGGATGATGTGTTAAATGAGGTTCTTGTTGATACAATCCTCAGTGTAACATTTTTTTTTTTCCTTCTTTTTCTTTTTGGGTTAATCAGTTAGGAATTTTAATTTTTTAGGATTTATTGAATTCTTTCCACTGCCCTCTTACCTTTTCATGTACTTCTGTGATCTTTTCCCTTCTTTTTTTTGTTCACTCTTTTTGCATTTTGAACAACTTACCGGAAGAAGGACTTTAGGGGCCTCGTGATTCGAGTAACTTCCCCAATTGATTTTCTCAAGTTGTTAAATACTGGGAAAGCTGGAAAGATTGTAACCTAGAGAAAAGTGCATGAACGAGAAGGATGATGTTTGTAGAAGATTCTATTCTTCTAGTAGTTTGAAGATGAATAATATATTGTGTAAAGGGGAAGATTTTATCAATTCTCCTTTGATTTAAGACCTTTTTCCCCACTCAAATTTCTCACCCATTTATGTAGATTCAGAAGCAAGTGTTTTAAATCTTAATTTCACTATCAATGTTTTATTAGTTCGGGTAAGCCTTTGGCATGTGAAAATTGGCTTAAATGGGATTGTGGTTTCATTTATCTTTCAATATTGTGTTTATATAGAATCTCCAATCTTCAAAGGTACCAATTACATTTGTAAAATCTGGAAAGGTGCTCGCTTTCAATCACTCCTAGATTGAACTCTGTCCACTCTCCAAAGGGCAATCAGCTTTCTGTCTCTAAGTCAAAGTTCAGTAGCATAGCATAAATCATCCTAATGAAACCTCTTCTTGAACTCACGTCAACTATGCAACTTTATGACCACTTCTTAATGAGTCACCATGTTGATTCCTTACACATGCACCTTGTGTTGTGTCCAGATATATATTTTTTGTCAGCAGAATATAAACAAGGTACACTCTTGTCATGTCACAATTTAACTTCACTTTCACCGGGCAAAAACCATTTCATTAACATCTATTTAGAGCATGTTTGGTTTACATTGATTCGGGTTTCAAACTTAGATCTGAGCCAACGTGACTCTCAGTAATATTGACTTGGATTTACGTTTAAATCGTGAATTTAATGGAAATCAAACACAGATTTACTACAAACCACATGAATATAAAGATCTTTATGGTTAGCTCAAAAAACCACAATCATAGTTTCTCTATTTACTACAGGGAGGGCCTTTACAGTTGAGTTCTTAAAATGAAGGGTTCTTCTTAGGGATGTATGGTTAAGTCTCTTTCATTGTGGTTGTACCACTATGTAACTGCTGGATTCATGTATACCCCCAGGGGTATCATAGTAACAAGAAAAAAAAAAAAGTGTTGTACTTGTCCTGAACTTCACTGTTTAGATGTTGAAACAGTGGAGAGAAAGCTGTGAAAATTGTTGGTTGTTGGTAGAACTTAATTGGACCATCATCAAGAGGAGTTAACCAAAAGAATCCAAGAAAGGAATTGACTTAAATTTTACATCAATAATTTTTCATGAATTAATTATTAACTTGTTAAGATATATTGAAATAATAATAGGAAAAACCAATATTTTATTGAAGTTATTTTAATTATTTTTTGGCAGAGAAGTGTCCTTACTGGTCAAGAGTCAATGTGTGATTCTCAAACAGGAAAGGGTTTGATTCCTAAGTGGCAGGTCTACCTAAATCTATCAAATCTCTCTCTTCTTTCAGGTCCAAAATTAACTCTGAAACCATAATGAAACAAACTAAAAATTATTACAACTTCATGTGCCAATTAATGCATGCTTTTGAAAGTTTTTTAACCATTAGTTTTAAGACACATCCACAAAGATTTTACTCATTCTAACTTAGAATCAATGGTGAAGATCTTCTTGAAACATTTACTCATTAGAGTATTTTATAATTTCTCACAACAAAGTGGAAGTCTTTTTCCAACCATTAGTTGTTATACATTAGATATCAGAGTTTAATTTCTTCAGTCAAATCATCTTTTTTTTTTTTGGTTTGGTTTAACTTCTTTTCTAAGTTCTAAACATTCCAAAGAGGCATTGGAAGATGCTCCCCATCATTTGTGATAAAGGCTCTGAGAGGACCCAAAGCAAAGGAAGATTGTCGGCATGAAGCAACACAGAAGATGCTGGGGTGGCGATTCTTCAACAACGAATTTTAACAAACTTGTTTCTTATTCTTCTCTTTAATTTCTCCTTTTCAAAACACTATCCCCTCTTTACATATGGATGTGGGGTTGAAAGAAATTTTATTAAATTGATTTGTTTGCTAAAGTCCCCATAAGGAGATCGCAAAGGTGCTCTTTATAGTTTTATTGCAAAATAAAGGCCTGAAATGGGAAGCATGGTTTTTATACTATTTTGTTATAGGAGCCATCAAATTCAAACTACAACCTTATCATTTGGATTATAGTTTAATAGAATTAATTTAATAATAATAATTAAAAATGAGTGATGCACCATTTACAAAATACATTGAATTAAAATAATTTAAAATCAATTATACAAAATTCATTATGCAATTGTGATTAATTACATGTAGTTGTTCATTCTTTTGAGATAACAATATAAACATCATAACATAAGCATATCAGTCAATGAAATTGTTAACTTAAAAGCTACGTCTTCAATTAAGGGTGGAATCTACTAATCTAGCATAATCAAGTGACTATGTAGGTTGGTTAGATTTCAATACAAAACTTGAATAAAGCCAAAACAAAGTTTTGAGTCAAATAAGAAATTTAAGCTCGGATTTGATACAATTTATTTATTCACTTATTTTTTTCTTTCTTTCCCTAGTTTGAAACTAAGCTGAAACTTGATTCCAATATTGCAACCACAGTAGTTAAGGTCAATGCAAATCTGGTTCTTAATAGGCCAGTAAAGCTTGTCAATTGAAATGAGCTTAAAACTCAAATCAAAATTTGGTGTATATATAGGGGCCCAAATATGACAAATCTAACATGATGAAATTAAATACCTGAAGACTTCTATGTACATAATTGAATTTAACATAATCAAGTTATAATCAGAGTTATTGCTGATTTGAGTCTAACAAATGTTTTCATTAGTTAATCTTCAATAGCAGCCAACAACACTTGAACTCTAAATTCCAACCTATTTATTTGTGAGTTAATACCCCTTTCAGGTTTTTCTCTATGTATTGCATTTTTTTTCACCTTTAAATTATCTCAGTAACTTGTTAGTGCCATGAAACAAGATATAAAACATTGATTTTTGTAATAATTTCACAATGCGCTTTGTATAATTGTATGTCTTCCTTTTGAGTAAAAAACAAAGGCTAATTGATAGTGTACTTATTATGCTCATATGTGGCAATTATGCTGCTATTGATAATGGCTGAGATGGACCCTCTTCTCTTTTGAGAGTGGATTTCAGTCATCGATCATTTTCCCTCATGAACAAAGCAGTTTACCCATTATGGAAAACAGGAAAAGCTGACATTATTCTATTTCATTCATATTTTTTTACACAAAAATTCTTTCTTAATATATATTTCTAGAATTTCTACCCCTCCCTCCCAAATTATTAATTAATATATATATAACCCTCAATTCTATAAGAATGTCATTATAGTCATAATTATACATATCCTCGTAGGTGTTTGAAATACGAATCTCTCTTTTGCATTGATGGTTTTCACATTCACACACCCCACCACTGCAAACAGTGAAAAGGTGAAAAGATTAAATTAAGTGGTGGAGTAGTCTTTAACTTTAGGAGAATGAAATGAGTAGAAAAGTAGAATGAATAATTGTTGAGTATTAATTGTATTATCCTCATTGGGTCTTCTAATTACTCATTTAGTGGACAGACAGAAATCATTGTCGGCAAGCCTTAACTAGGTTCAACTAAAAGTTATGGAAGTGAGACTCAGTTGACAACGCAAATTGAGACTATAGAAAGAATTTTCGGGTTCGATCCCCACTAAACACACTCTTAAGGAGGCATGATGAGTCTTAACTGTGACTAAGCCCGAACATGATTGTGTCTCGTAACAAAAAATAAACACAAATCCGGACTATTCTCTCACTTTTCTCTGTATTTTGTTTGTCTCTTTAATTGAATTCTCTCTCTATAGGTTAGGCTTTTTCAATTTTCAGAGAGTGTATTATAAGGTATGCACTATGCAATGCATCTCCACTGGATCTACAATATTCGTGGGTTTCAATTTCAAGGGAAAGGGAAATATAATGATTAGTATTGGACGACATTGGGTCTCTTTATACAAGAATCTTTCTTCCCCTGTTCCAATGCTCTAATTATGTACCCTTTTTTAATCTTTCCCTACCCATTTGATAATTATTATTGGTTTTACTTAATAGCTGACTTCATTTGTATGTCCTTTTCTTCCTGTATGAGCACATTGATGCTTGACAGAAAAGAAGAATGCCGTTGTGACTTGTGCTTCAACATGGGTACCCACACGAGTACCCTTTAGTTTTAATCTTCGTAATCATTCCACTGCAGCCTTTAATTTGTTTCGTTATTTTCACAAAATTTAATGACATCCCAAGTTTCAACCTCTGCACTTCTCAACTTTTTTTTCAGCAGTAGTTCAAATTATGCGTCCAGTCCAGCTACTAATTGCTGACTCTGAAGTTTGAATATTAGGAATATATACTGCACAACAAATTAACCAGCATATATATGCCTTCTTCCTTTAATTTTACTTGACATGGCAATAAGTAGGCATTTATAAGCTTGAGTTTAAATAAACTAAATTTTATAGAATTGACTTTGTATACATATGAATTTGAAATAATGTAATTTATGTTTAAAAGTTTTTTTTTTTTTTTTTTAAAAAGTAAGTTTGTAGTAAAAGTTACAATTTATTACGTTAGCTCAAACGTGAGTTTAGAGATATAGAGTATGTATTTGGTTTTGATTTAAATCACACTTGAAATATGGATCCCGTGTAAATCAAATATGCATAAATTTTATAGCAAATTTGGTTTTATTTAAAATCACATTACAAATATGGATCCAGTCCAATGTTAATTTGATCCACGTTTATAACGTGATTTTGATGTAATCCAAACATGTTATTTGATTTAGAGTATATGTGCATATTTGATTTGACATTGAGAAATGGTCAAACTCAAGTCTCAACGTAACTATTTGTAGCATTGGAAACGTAAGTTTATCACGTTCCAAATGATAAACCAAACATACCCTACATACAAATATGTTGATACAAATTTCAAATCACGTTTAATTACATTTTTCAAACGTGGTTTTGAGTGTGTTTAATAAAACTAACTAAAAGCTGAAAAACTAGATGAAAACTTAAAAGCTAGCTAAAAGCTGAAAAAACTAGCTAATTTGATTAAAATGGTTTGGTAAAACTATCTGAAAATCGTAATATGACATTTAAGAACATTATTAATTATTAAATAATGATAAGAGAGTTGTTGAAGGATAAATTTGTAATAAATTTTCAGCAAGTAACTTGAAATTGGAGCTTTTAAAAAAGCTGTCTCAAGTAACTTCTCAAAGAAACTAGTAACTACCTAAAAAAACTACATTACCAAACACTGATAAAATGATTTTAGTTACTAATTTCAACTTTAATCTAACTAAAATATCTTAACAAATGTACGAAACGCGAATTGAGACATGCTAGAAATTAGTGTTCATGAACCATCATGTACATGTCAACTTAAAATGATCAATTCTCTCAAAGATCTCAATAATTTGATCATCTAGTTTATTCTTCATGCAATAAAGGTTGTAAAGTTTGAGGTTTGTGTTAAAATTAGTGAGCTTAAAACTAAGATTTGTTAATTTTTAAGTTAAAAGGTAAACAATGAGAAATTTTTTTACCAGTTATTGCGGCTCCATGTTGGTGGCTTCTTTTGTAGCAAGAGAAATCAAGAAAGACATACAAAACTGGTGCTTTTGACTAGATTGAATAACAAACATATATTTTAAATTAAAAGTCCTTGGACAATTAATTAATTACTCACATCTTTTGAAGTTCGATATCTCAATTAAATTGCGAACCCTACATATGAATTGAAAATAATGCTTCTTCCCTCTTGAATAGCAAAGCCGTGCATGAAGTAATGGACCACACTAGGGGTTACCCTTTATTATAGGTTCTTTCCGTTATTAGTCAAAAACTGGACATATATTTATAACCTGAAATAAAAATGTATGCCTTTTGAAGAGAAATATACGGTTTGAACTATTTGTTTTCAGTTCACTGTTGTTTCACATGGCAGTATGGTACATTATTTTATGGGTGACAAATTTATCTCTCTTTAACACGAGGCCAAAAAGTCTTCACTCTTTATGTATTTTCCGCCCTCAACTTGATTTTCCTTATACGTCGTTGCTTTGCTTTGAAAATCATCTATATATATTTATCCGTGGTCCTTCCCCCTTGCGATCATGTATATATGTAAAATAAATAAATATATAAGATTATATATTATTGTACGATTTGCTCCCTCCACAGTAATAGTCAGAATTATTTATTGTTTCTTTAAACCCTTTTCTAGCTAGCTAGAGTTTTCAACCAAATGGCAAGTGTGAATATTTTGCTTCACAGTAGTGTGAGATGAGAGAACTATAGGTATAGGGCAAGCAAACATATGGCGGTTCCTCAACAGACTGGATTTATTTAATTTATGAAAGAAACACTTTTTACTTTTTTTTTTCTTTCTCTTCCTTCCTTTTTCTGTTTTTTTTTCCATGAATAATGTGTGTTTAATAGAGTTGACACAAATAAGGTGAAAAGAAATGGGCTTTTTAACCTGGTGTAAAAAAAATAAAAATTACCAAAAAAATGTGTTAAAAAAACTATTTACCAGGATGGGGTAGTCCTGGACACGGTGGAAAGTAGATGCGCAAGGCCAATTTGTGCTACAAGAGGTGCTAACACAGTATGCGACTTATGCAAAGCAAGACCCGCAAACCAGGTTAGCGCTTCAGAGGCGCAGCCTAATTCGCAAATCAGGTTTGCGCTTCTAGACATGACGCG
Organism: Sesbania bispinosa; assembly: GCA_026901365.1. Classification (NCBI taxonomy): domain Eukaryota; kingdom Viridiplantae; phylum Streptophyta; class Magnoliopsida; order Fabales; family Fabaceae; genus Sesbania; species Sesbania bispinosa. The sequence goes on from QLOH01000730.1 coordinate 422,159, forward strand.
CATACTTGGTTTGCATATTGTAAACAAAACTGTCTCTGGGGCGCTTTATTAGAAGAGAAAAGACAAGGCTTTATGATAAGAGACGAGAATATATTCTGCTGAGTACAAATTAAGAATATATTTCATTAAGTACAATACAACATAGATTCGTTAAAAAAAATTATAAAATTTATGTGTGAAAAGAGAAACAATCTTACGATGCTCACTTGTTATAATTACCATACTCAGTAAAGATAGTAGAGTCTTACAAATTTACCTCTATTTTTTTTCGATTGTCCTATTTGTGATTTCTGCTTGTTTCTTTTTGTTACACTGTATTTGTTGTTTTAGTACTTTGTTTTTTAAAAAATGAGTCAAATTATTATTTTTGTTTATTGGATCAGTTGAAGGTATGAAGGTGTCCAGGGTATAATGTTTAAAGGTGATAAGGGATCTATTCAGATAAAACACGGAATCAGTTATAATTTTTTAAAGAGGAAGATTCATAAAAAAAATAAATCTTTCGTCCAACCAAATTGTTTCTAGTTTGACTTGTAGGTTTTTAATATCACAAAATCCAACCACATATACAGGTCTTGAAATTTGTGATGATGAAGATGTTGAGTGCATGATCCACGCTTTTGAGCAGCAATCACTGATGAAAGTGCTAGAACTATATGCAGATATTGACAATGTTGGAGTTCATCATTACCTGTCCAATCTTTTCATTTGGATACTCAACTGTTGATGGGGATTGAAGATCAATGTGTATATCAATCAGGTGGTGTAACAGTTGAAGAGGATGTCAACATTGTTGAACCTCAAGGTGAGCAAAATGATAATGATTTTAACATGAATATGAACAGGGAATTCGAGGATAGTGACGACTTTAACGATGAAGGCGAAGTCCCTGAGGGGGATCCATCTGATACAGAGGTTGAGGGCTTTAATGCGAATGTTGATCTTGTAATCCCCTCAACATTTGCTGTGAATTCACCAGATTCGGTCTCAATTCATGATCATAATGAACGACAAGGAGGTAGGTTTTAACAATTTTGTAATGTTTGTACTTGTCTTGACATTAGTAATTCAATGAATTTTTTTATGTACAGGTGGAATAGAAGTACCTTATTGGAATTTAACTCCTTATTATAAGTTTATAAATTGGAACCACCCTGATCAAGAGATAGAATTCCCTAGGTTTGGATGTGCCTGGATCCTGGCGAGTAGGAGATGAATTATATGTTGTTTGTGATTTGATAGCAAACAATTTGTCCAAATGGCTGTCAAGCACTATTCAATGAAGATACACCAGACCTTTTTTATGGTTGAATCTAAGCCAACTTATTTGACCTTGAAGTGTCCAAACTATTCATAAGGTTGTCTGTGGCGGATAAGAGCAATGTTAGGTAAGAATTCAAATAAATGGGTCATCTCTAAATGGGGTGGTCGACATACGTGTATGAATGCAATGCTCTCTCAAGATCACAGAAAGTTGGATTCTGAATTTGTGTCCTCCTGCATCTTGGGTATGATATTTTGATTTGATAGAAAGTATATATAATAATGTATTAGATTTAAAATTTATTGAATGATAGCTATTATGAAATGTCTTTAATATGATGTAGGAATGGTTGGCATAGATCCATCGGTCTCCATTTCAATGATACACGAAAGGATTAATGGTCAATTTGGTTATTCCATCTCTTATAGAAAGGCTTGGAAAGCTAAACAAAAGCAATGGTGAAGGTCTATGGAGATTGGGATGAGTCATATGAACTACTGCCTCAATGGTTGGAGAAAATGTTGTTGTACTCACCTGGTTCAACTTATAAATTGAGACAAATGAGTTTGTTTGTGATAATCAAGTGGATCCTCGGTTTCATACTTTTCATCGAGTTTTTTGGACCTTCAAACAATGTTGTGATGCTTTCAATTTCTGCAAGTCTGTTATACAAATTAATGGGACATTCTTGTATGGGAAATATCAAGGTACACTTTTAATCGCTACCTCTCAAGATGGAAATACTTGTGTGTTTCCAATTGCATTTGTTATTGAAGAAGGAGAGACATTGGAGGCTTGGTCATGGTTCCTAGCTAATATACGTGAACATGTGACCCTAAGCAAGGAATATGTCTCATGTCTGATCGACATGCAAGCATTAAATCAGTTGTGGCAAGAGCCCCTGTGTGACAGCCTCCAGATCGTTGTATGCGGTAGTTTGGTATGCAACAACATATTCCGTGACCTCCATCCCAACCAGATCAACTACATGATTTGACATTAAAAGGAAAGATTGCTGAAAATTGAGTTGTGAAACATGCCATATATGTGGCCCGATGGGATCAAAGAATGAATTATATTTGGACCAATGATCATTATGAAGGACAGGGCCACTTGCCATCCAATACCGAGTATATGGTGTGGTACAAGAAACACACCCAACATTGGATTAGTCGAACATGTGCAAAGACTGGGAACATGGTAACAATGTCTTAATTACTTTTTTTATATCGTGGAAAGGATGATAATGTTTGATATATAGACTCAGTAACTTGTTTCGGTTCATGTTACAGGTTGATAGCTTGGAGCATATGTACTACACTGTGACAACTGAAGGGCAAAGTATGTTCTTATTTGAAAACATGAGATTAGAACTTAGCCATTGTTTGTAGATTTGTCGTGAAATAGATAGAATAACAACAGCAGCAGTGCCAGCCCCTGCACCATCTCAGCCTGCACAAGTAAGCAATGACATCCCTGCTGGATGGGTGGAAGGACAAGGTCTTCATCATCGTCGCAGAAGAGTGGCACATGATCAACTAACAATCCCACCAGCGCCACACCTTGAGCCATGAATGTATTATGTGCCTCCGGTGGATCCTTTTGATCCAATTTCTTCACATCACAATTCATCTCAGCCTACACCTCCGAATATGCTTCTCCTAACTTTGATTATCCCCCTCCCTTTACCATGGAGGATTGTTATATGCCAACACCACCGGTTAATGTTACTCCACATGTGTATATCCAAACTGCTGCAACACCCACAACTCCCACACACAGGCTGGATTCATCAGTGGCAAGATGCTCCACTCATGTTCCGAACATTTGGGGGGATGACTTACCAAGGCAGTTCTCCTAGACAACATGACCCACATGGCCTTGGTTTTAACTTGAATGAAGTATTTGCTGAAGAAGCAAGTGCATCGTAGAACGTAATGGAAGGTGAAGGTGAAGACCCTGAGCCGAAAAGAAACCCATATCGTCATGCTAGGAATCGAAGTCGTCATTGTATTCTCTCCCCTTTTTCTCCAAATGATTAATTGTGTTAATTAATGCAATGTATTCCATAATATGTGTGGGTGATAAAAAAATTACAAGAGGCGCCTACTTGGTTAGCGCCTCTTCTTAGACAACAAAACGACAAACCATATAAATCGCTAACTGATTTTGTGTTTCTTACTTTGCTTAAAGCACAAAGTGGGTTTGCACCTCTTGTAGCGCAAATTGACCTTGCTCGTCTGCTTTCCAACATGTTCACATCTACCCGATAGTGGTAAATAGTTTTTTGGACATTATTTTAGTAATTTTTATTTTTTTTCAACACCTTTTTGGTAAAAAAGCCAAAGAAATGTAATAAAGAGAAATAGTTGTGAGATAGGGAAGAAATTTGTGTTATTTGATGTGAGAAAAATAATAATGAAATTAGGAATGACAATTGAGCCCAAACCCTATGGGTACCTGTAAAAGTTATCCGCAATGGGCAGGGTAAAAACTCGCAAAGCGGGTATGGGCGCGGGTACAAGTAATAGACCGCATTTTTTCATGTTGACGGGCGAGGGTGTGGGCACTATGATGCCCAGTCCACCCCGTACCCGCACTTATATATATAATTATTTAATAAATAATATCATATATAATTATATATAGGGATATATTAATTTTATTAATTTATCTAATATATTTATATATTTTTTTTAAAATTGATATATATAATATATTACAAATTAAAAATATAATTTTAAAACTATCTTTTGTGTTTTTTTATTTTATAATATATGACTAATTAGTGTTAATAACTTTTTTTTTTCAGATTTTGGAGATATCCAAGTTTATAAAATTGTGTGATGTGAAAGTATATTGTAATATTTAATAAAAAATTTGAACATTATATCATGTGTTGTGTTTTAGAAGTTAGAACATTAACGTATTGTGTTTCAATTTAATTAAATTGTTGTGTTACTGATTATTTAATAATTATGTTTGAATGATTTTTGAGTAATTTTTCAATTGAGTTAGAAATTTCTTAATTAATATCTTTTAATGAAGTATTAATTTTTCACTTAACTAAATTGTGGGTAACGGGCGTGAGTATGGGAATATAGGTGCCCAGCAGGTACGTGGACGAGTATTAAAGTTGCTGCTCATGCAGATACGAGCGCAGATACGAGTTTTTTTTTTTTAAAACATGAGTACAGAGACGGACACTATGGTACCCTGCCCAGAGGGTACCCATTGTCATTACTAAATAAAATAGAGTAAAAAATAAGATAGATTTTCTCTCTTATCTTGTTCAATAAGAGAGAAATAGGTGTTAAATATAGTATAAAAGTATTTTTTACTATGTTTCTCTCTTTGTAAGAGAGATTTTTTTTCCCGTTTTTGACTCACATTTAAATTTTTCTTTTTTCTATTTTTTCTCCCATCGAGTAAGTAAAATTTTTTCTCTTCACCCTATTTTCCCTCTCTCCTCCCAATTTCTCACCTGTTACCCTACCAAATTAGGGGAAAGGAGTAACCACTCATGTTTTTGTTTTTCCTTAATGTTATTAGTTTCTATTCAATGTAATTTTTAACTTGAGGGTAGGTACTTTAAATATAGTAATTTCGATTTTTTTTTCACATTCATTTATATTACACTCTTTTTATTTCTCTTTTTTTTTATCAATTATTATATTTTTCATTTTTTTATCTCTTTCTTTTATACATTTCTCATTGTCAAATTTTGACGGTGAAAAGTTCCTTTTTCTAAATATAATTCTAACAGCTGAGAGTATATATATATATATATATATATATATATATATATATTCATCGAACCCTAATTTTTTTTGGTGAAGGGTTGGGGTTTAAGTAAAATGATAGTACTTCATAATTCATATTTTTTTTTGTTGTCGAAGATATTTCATAGTGTTTTTATTTTTTTGGTCGAAGATATTTCACAGTGTTTATGACTTACTTTCGGGCTTTTTAAATCCTCGACAGACCTAATAATTATTCTCATACAATTCGGCTTGGGCCCCCCAATTCACTCGGGTCTGCCTTTTCTTTTCTTTTTGATTCCACACAATTTAATTTAAAATGTAACATTGAAGGTGAAGGAGCATAATATAACATGGAAAGAAATAGTCTCTCACGTGCTGGGATTTATAAACTAACAAAAGTAAAATAATCAAGCCTACAGATTACAACAAACAATACCTTCTCCAAATTAAAATCGATAAAAACAATGTAAAACACATCTAATTAATAGATTAAATTTTGTGTCACAATCAATCAAATGTGTTAAAGAAATGTTTCAAATCAATTCTTTTTTTTTTTCAAATTTTATATAGGTAGTCCCAAGTTCGACTACATTAAACTAAGAGTATTAAATTAAAAGTTTAATATATATGCATTGTCAGTGTAAAAAAAATTTACACAGACATTCAATGATGTGTTTTCACATCATTTATTGAATTTAATAATACATGAAGCATCATATCCATTAAATAATGTGGTGACACACCATTGAATGTTTATGTAAATTTTTTACACACGGTGACAGTGTATATTAATTAAATCCTTAAACTAAATTAGTAAACCTTAATAATGCATATGATAAAAAAGTTCAACTCAGTTATTAGTTGGTGACGTGGACACCCGGAGACAAGATAGTAGATACACACCATGCTCTCTCTTTACTGAAGTGACGAATATAACCTTTTATACAATTTAGAATCCAATGCAAGGGGAAAAGGTGGAGACTGTAGTATGGGCTTTTTATCAGTATAGCTTTTGTTGAGTGTTTAATTTGTCCCTGTACAGAATCTCTAAAACAAGATTTGGTGGGTAGGAGTATTGCAAATTCATTGGTTAGCTTAGTGTAAAAGAAAATTATTTTGTTGGATTAGTTATCCACTTTCACATGATATGATTGCTAAGCATCTCTTTAATTTTGCCCCAATTATAATTGCTCCAATAGTTACCAGATCAGTATGGAGTATATATGGAGAGCAAATGTGATATTAAATCAACAAAGCCTTAGTAGCTAGTTTTTCAAGAGGTGGACCTGCACAATGTATTTGCTATAGCAAATAGTAACTCGATGAATCCGTTTTTCTTAAGTATAGGTTCTTGTGTCTGCCAGATCAGTGAATACGTTTTCATAAGTCTTAACTTAATTATTATGCTCTAATTGTTTAGTACTTTGAATTTAGCTAATTGTCGACGGGGCGGCTATCCCATCAATACATAAAAACTGAAAGGGATTGATCTATATAGGTTCTATGTTTTCGACTTGACGAGGATGTCCATGTTCTGCTGGTGAGTTCAAAAGTAAGAGGTCTCAATTAATCACATTGATTTGAAAATCGGATTGGATCGATCGGAAACCGGCATGATAATCGACCGGTCTAATGAACTTTAAAAGTCGATCGGTGCTATTTAGAACCGGTATAAAACTGGTTCTAGAAAATCGGTCGAACCGGTTATTTTCTAAAATTTCTAAATTTTTTTATTTTTTTCAATTTTTTTAAATTTTTGTTTAATATTAAATATTTTAAAATAAATAAAGACACATGTTTAAGAATTACATATAGATATCTATTATTTTACCAATTATTATTAATTTTTTTGGTCTTATAAGACTTATAATAAGGTTATTTGTACTAATTTATAATTTTATATATTTTAATTTCTTACAATTTTATGTTATTTTATTATTGAAAAATTTATTTAATATTTAAAATATATATTTAATTTATACCGGTTCGACCACAGTTTAATCACGGTTGAACCATTAAATCGTGAACCAGTGGTTTCACCGGTTCAATCACCGGTCCGGTTTTTAAAACATTGATTAATCACTTTATCAATGAATTAAGTATTCGTTTAATTTATGATTAGATCAAATTAATTTTAAAATTAATAATTAAAAATGAATTACATAACAATTATAATGCATGTTTAATATATAGAATTGACTTAATTTCAATTTTTAAAAAATTAATTTTTTACTATAATAATAATTGGGTTCCAAACTTTAATACTATATATATATATATATATATAATCTTAAAATAATGAGTATATAAGTCTTTTAATTTCACTCCATTTTGACTTTACTTAGGACTTCACTACTCATATTAATTTGAATTTTTATATCATGCCCGTATTCGCATATTTGTTTGTTTTTAACTAATAGTGAATTTCATTTATCCTGAAATTATGTTAGAAATAATGTGAATTCAAGTCAATACTACTTTCATTAGCATTAGCATTAGCATTAGTATAGATACATATTTATAAAGTAATTTTATGTAAACTAAATACAGTACATATAATTTTGCTATGGACAAAAATGCATAGGAAATTAGTGATGATCTAAAAACAAGTTTATAACGTAATTTTGAGTAAATTAAACATAATATAAATAATTTTCCTATCGGACAAAAATGCATAGGAAATCCAACATAGTCAAAAGATACATGCTGTTGAATATCCCGTTTGCAAACATACATGCTGTTTTATCACGTGAGCATCTCAAACAGTAAAATAGGCCTCTGTACTGTAATCGTGCATAGAAAATGTTTGCAAGCCTGCAGACTAACGACGCGTCACAGTTCACAGCATGGTGATTATGACTGAAAACCAACATAGTCAAAAGATACATAAATAAATAAATAAATAAACTTTTAGGTGTCAATTAATTAACGGAATTAAGTAGTAGTATTTTACAGTAGACAGAAAAACGTGACATCAAATGATGCTTTCATCAAAAGAGAGCAAAGTTTTAGAAAAAAAAATATTATATTAATTAATTAACATTGTTTAAACTAAAAAGTACTAATTATTGTTGAGTAATTGTTAAATAATGTATGTATAATATATTCCCAAAAGAAACCATTTCTGGTGTCTTTGGGGACTGAGGAATGAGGATTGATTTTGATTTAGCTCGTTCTTTAAACAGCTAATAACATTAACAGATGCAGTTCCCTCTCAATCTCATAGTTCAGTTCAGTAGTTTATTCTGCTGCCTTTCTTTCCCTCCAAAAACTGTTAACCGTTTCCGCCTTCTATTCTGTGCTCTGTTATATATTAATTCTCTCACTAATTAACTAGCCACCTAAATTAGGGGTTGAGTAGACTCTACTCAATTCAGAGGAATCTACAACATCTTCTGATTGCTGAAATATTCCCATAGATAGCTTTAAAACTTTCAGATCTTTGATTTTTTTTTTTAATATGCCGAATTCTGCTACTTTCAGTTATGATTACAATATATATATCATGTTACATGTGCACAGTATATCTCTTGTTTTCTTCAATTTACAAATGCATTGGGAAAATAAGACACATAAGTGGACTGAGAATGTGGAGAAGCACTAGTATTCAAATATGATAAGGCAGTCTATTTTTTTTCCTTGATGAATGGGATATATTTTTTTTAGTGCATAAGAAAGACAATGAAATTTGAATATGCAATATCATGTTAAACTACGCAAACATCCAACCATTATAATGATGATTCTAATGAGTAGAAGAATGCGATCGGTAGCACTATGTGATGCATTATAAAATTAAAATTTAAAATATAAAATGTGTTCAATAATAATATTTTAAAAATTAGTGAAAAAATATTATTAAAAAATTGAATTCAATGAAATATCTAATAGAGAAATATAATTTTAATAAGAAAAATATTTATTTATAAATAGATATAAATTCTTTTTAAGGTAAGTGTGGGAGCGAGCATTAGTGGTTATAAAACACAATTGATAAATTATATTTAAAAATTTAAAGTTTATATTTAAATATTAAAATAAAATAATATTAGATCTCTATTTTATTAATAGAGCAACTTATTTAATTAAAAAGAAGATATAAATTTTATTGTAAATTTTAAATATTTAAGTCATATGACATTATATTTTTATATTAACTTTATGTAATATAAAGTATAATATCAAATTATGATAAGTGTTATCATAGTGTATAATATTTGAATATGAGACTTTTATATTTAAAAAATTTAAAATCTATATTCAAATATTTAAATATTAAAATATAATGAATCTACATTATCACTCTATAAATAGTTTCATGTCAAAATAACTACAAGAAGTAAAATTTTTAATATTTTAAACACTAAATTAATAAATATAATTTTAAAAAATATAAGATATTCCATTAATATATTAAAATGAAGTGGTCACATTATAGGTTGTACTTTATTAATTATGTGGTTACATCTTAAAAAAGCTTTTGTGAAATATCAAAGTAAATTTGCAAATGAAAAATCCATCAATCTCATATCAAAGTCAAACTCCACATGATAGAGTTAAAGTATGATAACTTGATTGATCCACTAGGGTCGACCATGGTGGTGGAAAAAATGTTTCCGGTATTCCTATACCCCCAGTTTGGACACACTTCTCACTACAAGAAAATTGGCCATTTTTTGTCATTAATTTTATGAAATAAGTCACTAAGTAGATTAGTGACCAATTTTTTCAATCTTTAAATCCTTGGTCACTAATCATTAGTAACTAATTTAGAGATAGGGTTTTTGAAACCTATTTAGAGACCGATTTTAGAGACTAAATTAGAGATTGACTTTGAGACTGATTTTATTAATTGATTTATGTTGTTTGTTTGCACAGAACTAGCGAAGAGAGAATATATAAGGGGCGAGAAAGAAAGCATAATAATTTGACCACAACCTCGTTTGGTATAACATGGAGAGAGTGGAGAATGAAATATAATTGGTGGGTCCCACGAAGAAATGAATCGCTACTAGATAGAAAAGAGTTTGAGTGGATTAGCTACAGTAAGTGGAAAAGACCAATATAATGCTATTGGACAAAATTTATGAGATTGCTTTGGAGGACATTTTGGTCCACTTATATATTTATAAATTCCTCTCTCTTTTATCTCTCTTCTAATTCTCTCAAACCAAACAATATCTAAATCGTCCCTATCTCATCCCTATTTCTCTCTTTATATTTTTCACTTCTCTATTTCTTCCCTTCTTCCAAACATAATGTTAGAGACGGGTTTAGACACCGCTTTTAGAGACAAAATTGGAGACCGATCTTGAAGCCCAGATTAGCGACTGATTTAGTGAATGAATTTTAGATACAGAATTTTCAGTGCCTAAATTGGTCACTAATTACTTAATAGTAAAAAAAATCAAATTTTATTGGATTTGATCGAATTTTTATGCATTTTGGACTTTGACTTTTTTATTAGAATAGAAAGTTTTTTTAGACTATTGGGCCATAATTTTTAAAGAAAAAAAATAAATTATTACAACTTTATTATTGTAAACAAAAATAATCAGATGAAAATAACAAAAAAATAACCACTACAAAATTGAATAGAGTTATACAATATATTCCGGTGTAGAAGGAAAAGATACATATATTGCAAAAGAAAAAACCAAATAAATGAAAAAAGAGAAAGCAACCATTAGCCTTAGCATGACCAAAACCTTGCACAAACAAACAGAAAAAAAAAAAACAGCAGCATGCACAGTAGTCTTGATCATAAGACCAACATCTTGGACAAACAAACAAAAACAAAAAAAATAGCAACAACCAGTAGCCTTGAGCATATGAGACCAACACCTTGCACAAAAAAAATAGAAAGAAACAAAATCCGAGAGTAAGAAAGATGAGAAAAAAAAAGGTAAAGAAAAGCAGGAAAAAGAGAGCGGAGAGAGGATAGCAGCTGCATGTAGAAGGTCGCGCCTCGCCACGCCACCGCTAACGCGCTTGGTCACCGCCATCGCCACCACAAAGCGCCTTGCCACCGCCATCGCACCTCGCCTCACCACTGCAACGTACTGCCATTACCGTCACGCTGCGAAGGTAAGGTCGATCAATTGATTTCCGTGATGACGCAATGAAGAAAGAAAGAGCCTCCGCCACGCCAGGATAGGAGAAGATGGAGAGAGACCGTGGGAACCGAGCGAAAAGTCCATGGATAAGGACAAATTCAGTCTTAGAAACAGTGAAGAAAAAAGAATAGAGAGAAAGGAGTGTGATAAGATAAGAGAATATGGAGGGGGGTGGGAATCGAGAGAGATTGAGAGAAGGGGGGCTGGAGGCGGCTAGGTTTTACAGTCAGAGTGAGAGAAATTTTTAACCAGAATGTGAACCATCACACAGATTGATGATGTGGCACAATTAGGAGCATTGAAAATAGAGTAAAAGAAACACAACAGTCTCATGTGTGCACCGTTGATTTTTTATTTTGTTTCTATTTTATTTTTATTAGGTTTTAAATGCTATTTACACTAGTTAGAACTTATAAGGCCCTGCAATGTACAAGTAATTTTATTTTTTAAAAATAAACATTAGTAAAAAATATGACAAATTATTATTAAAATATCTTTTTAAAAAGTTTATTTTTCAAAATTTAAAACTAATTTTTTTTTAATATCCTACACTTTTATTTATATTTATTATCATCAAAAGAATATTTTATCAATTCAATTAGTTTTATTAGATATAAAAAGGGAAAGGTATGTGACATAGCTCATTTATAGAAAAAAAATAAATTAGTTTATGTTCGTGCGTAATTTCCCCACGACGTTTTCCGGTTGAAACGATTGAAATGTTCTCAAATTCCATAGCGGAGCGCGACGGACCCACGGCGGGGCAGGGTGTACCTGCAGAGACTCCGATGCTTAAGTCAGTGGGAGATTCAACAGAGTATAAGTAGCACAAAATGAATGCGTACCTCAAATGGATCTTCAGCAGTGTATTTATAGATGAAATCTGGTGGAAAAATCTGTTAGGCGGTTGCAACCGATTCCGACAAGTGTCCTCACGCATTCGAGCCTCAAGCGAGATGTTAGCATATGCGCCTTGACATAGTGGGTTTATGTCGGATATAGCTGGACCATGTCGGCATTATGGTCGAGCTCCAAATCGGTCCAGAACAGTTTATAATGGTAAAGTCTCTTATTAATACTTATTTATAAAATCTCAATAAATATTAAATAGATTGATTTTATTATTAAATAAAAAATTATTAGATTGAATAGAAAGATATATTTGAGTAAATAAATAAATTAATCACATATTTAATAACTAATTATCAAAAGAGAGTTTATATTATGAGTTGGTTTTTTTAAAAAATAATATTCTATCATAATAAAGTGCATCCAAATTGGCAAAAAGTAGATACTACTTCGGTTATAATTTTGACACATATTCATACATGGTTAATTTTAAGATTTTAATTTTTTTAAATTAAAATAAAAAATTCTAACCACAAATAGAGTATGAGAGTTTTTATTAAAAATTTACTCAATGATGGAAGATTTAAATAATTTATATGAGATTGTAATTCAAACATTAGTGCTTCTATTGTATACAAAAAAAAGTATGATAATTCTCTTTATACATATAATATTAGATTATATTATATTCTTTATGTTCCTTTTATCTATCACAATTTTGAAAAAAAAAATTATTTTTTATCTTTTCACTTTCAAAGTTTAAGAAAACATCAATTATTTTTTATCAATTATACTCTTACATTCACTTCAAAACAACTCAAAATAATAATGAAAATGAAGTTAATTAATAAAATAGTTAATTAATAAAACAGATAAAGAGTATAATAAAAAAATATATAACAATTTGCATAAAAACGAGAACACTGATTAAATTTCTTAATTTTTATATCTAAGTAAAATTGTGACAGATTAATAAACAGGAGCAAGAGAGGAAGTACAACATTTTCAGCTAATGATTTTTTTTATTGCAAAAGGAAATAGATGTAAGGGATCCAAGTGACTAGTTGTTGATAGTTAAAGTAAGCAACATTACATTGATTGTTCGTATTTGCTATAATATAATGAATGTCAATGGTGAGAAAGAATGAATGAATTGAGGTTTCAGATTACTACAATGCATTTAGTTGCTTAGTTGCATTTGTGCGGGAACTGATATAGGCATGCCTAATGTTTTGAGGTTAAGGGCTGGTTGTTCTATCCAAAAAAAAAAGGATGAAGTAAAATTGCCCCAAGCATCTAAGCACCAAAAAAAAAAAAAAAAATACGACCTGCCGGATTCGAACCAGCGACCTAAGGATTACTCTGAGGTGTTATGCCCACTACAGTCCTTCGCTCTACCAACTGAGATAAGGTCGAAATGATGCTAAGAGCAACATAAATTTTATTAAAATAAAATATAAAATGGATGTTGTATTCGCCATTTCGCCTATCAATCAAGAAGCCAAGGACCTCTACAGTCTACACTCTAAAAATTGAAGAGTTGTTTGGTTCTCTCAAAGTTCACGAGCTTGAACTTGAAGGGTCTCTCAGCACCAAAACTAAACACTTCAGACAAGGAGCCATGAAAACCAAACAAGCTGAAGAAACTTCAATTGAGGTTGAAGAATCTAAAGAATATGAAGATAATGAGGATCTGGCTCTCCTAAGCATGAAGATATAAAAGGATGCTACAGAAAAGATCGGCCTTTTAGAAAGAAGAAAGATAAAGGAGGAAAGGATTTTAGCAGTTCAGACAAGAATCAAATCATCTTCTATGAATAGAATGCAAACGGCCAAGAAACATCAAAGCTGACTATCATAAGACAAAGAAGAATCCTCCCTATCATAAGAAGAATTTCATTCTCATTATTATCATTAGTTGCTTTATCATTGTTAGCCAAAAATTCAATATGAGATCCCTCATTATGTTGTTGATTGATATTATTTGAAACTGCACCAAAATTGGTGGGGTGTCTATGATCTTGTTTCCCTAAGATTGTTTCCCTCCTCCGTGACTGTCACTACATTAACATAAATACGAATTTGGTGCAATAAAAAAATGGTGAAGTCAATGCAGTCAGCTATCCAAAGTCGTTAGATGAAAATCGGATAGCTCGGATCTAATTTAGCTTTTAAGTCTAACTTTAATGATAAGTCGGATCTGAACCATCCGATCTTCATCTAACGACTCTGGATGATTAACTACATTAACTGCACCATTTTGTGACTATAGAGAATCCGAATCCTATTAACATCAAGGGTCCAAAGGCGTTATCCTCCATCGTTTCTACCACCACCCTGCTGGCTACCCTCATCCCTTTCACATTGCGACCACACTAATGAAGAGCTTCATCTTTTTTTGCTCAATCTACATGTCACAAGATTTCTTTCGGTAGCCATACCTACCACAATGGAAACACATTAGGTGCAGCCCCTCATAATGTCTTTCAATACTAAAGTTTTTCAGATATCCCTTGCAAATTTAGCTCGAGATGTTACCATCTCTCCCCGAAGGTCATTTTACCATCTCACTCCGAAGGTCATCTTCTCCATATTTCAATGTTTTCTTGTCTATTTTTACCACTCTTCCAATGTGGTTCATTATCATGCGGTAGTTATAATACTCTATTGGAAGGCCTGGTACGCTTACCCTCACCTCAACCTTTTTTTTTTGGTCAATCACCTCAACCTATTTGGAAGGCCTGGTACGTTTACCCTCACCTCAACCTTTTTTTTTTTATCAATCACCTCAACCTATTTGAATTAATCTTTTGATTGGCAGAAAATTATAGATAATAACGCGCAAAGAAAACCCATCAAGTAAGCCCACCCGTTCATCGAAATGAGAATCTTAAATACAAGAGAGAAGTATAACGTTGTGAAATAAAGTGCAAGTGAAGTTATAAGTGAAGGGCTGCAACTTTTTTTTACAACTCCGATTTTTTTAACTCCCCAATTTTAACACCTACTTTTCATGTCTCTTTCTCTTCTTTTCCAATCAAAATTATTACCTCTTCGTAAGTTAACGAACGCTGTCCTGTCTTCTATTCCTATGGTATTTGTAATTTAAATACCTCAACTTGATCTTCATTTTAAAGAAGTCAGGCTCGAATGCTTACACAACCAACCAACGAAGGTAGTACAGAAATTCAATTAGCTACAGGGTGAGCTATAGGTTTAAGATTCTGAGTCAATAGATTGTGCTGCCAGTAAGGCTTGTGCCTAAAAATAGGTCAACGTGGTACACAACTCAGACAAATTCTTGTCAAGCAGCATTTAACGAATGTGGCGCAACACATAGTTCTCTTTTTCCCCCTTACAACGAAGTGTTATTTGACTGAAGCTCATTTACCAGATTTTTTTTCAAAAAAAAAAATTAATATCTCTAACCAATGAAGAATTCCTAGCATATGCACAGTATGACATTCAGTGGCACAGCTGAACCACAGGTCAAATGTCCAAAGAATTTGCTACTATGAGATGAATAAACTATAATATGATTACAACACATATTGACAAGTAGAAGATGATCATCCTCCAGTTTCCAAGACATCATATCTGGAGATCATCCAATGAAAGTTCCTGTGCTGTTGTTAACATCTTCAATTTCTACAAAAGAAAAATAGTATGCAAGGATGGTTATCGCAAATTGCAATTTATGGAACACCTTTGACTTTGGAGAGGTAAAACACTACAATACCGTAATAAATTGTGCAGGATCATCAAGACTTGACGAGCCCAGAATAACTTCCCTCTTCAGCTTACCAGTCAGCTTGTGGCAACTCCTAAGCTGATGATTAGAACAATGTATCAGCCCAGAAAAGCTGGAAGGAAAAAGTGTAAAATATGACAATCTCATTTTATTAAAATATTATTCTAACCTCAGATCTGGTCGCTCCACCAATAATGAATATAAATATTCGTCGCCCCATCTTCTTGAAATCACTGGATGAATGTTTAAGCACCGAATCGCTATATGCCAGCAAGGAAAGATGAAAGTTTTAGAATGGCAGGTGACAGGTCAAACAGATACTTGGTAGTCCCCTACAAATTATCTACATAGTAACAAGCTTATGCAAGTGTATACACAACTCAGAAGTTAGGAGGAATAATAAGGTGCTGTGGCAGAGGGAAGAGAACAGGGTTCAAGAATTTGAGTTAAAAATATAAACTGATCTTATTAAAAGCATTTATCATATTACTGACTCGTATCAGAAAGGGAATAAAGTAAAACCTTGAATATCCATCATCATCAGAGCCTCGAGGTCGAGCCCAAGTTGGTGTGCGCCTTGATCTCATTGAATGAGCAGGAGGATTTTGAATTGCTGATCCAGCAAAAGGTGTACCATGGAAAGATGGACTTGGGTCATTTAGACATGGATAGTCTTCCTTCGATAATTCATTTTTGCTTACTTTTTCAATTAGTTCCTGAATTAGGGACCATCCACTCATCACATATAATATAAGGCTCTAAAAACTTTATAAGTACCCAATCAAACCATCATAGATAATATCATTATAAATTAAAAATGTATGATGCAAATACACAGTCCTCTTTTATTTTCTTAATATTTGAATAAATTAAAAGACATAATAACAAATAACCCCTAGCTGAGTGCCCTACTCTTTGTTAACCAGCATATTTACAACATGAATTGTAGTTGGAATTTTCAAACAATCAATCCATCTGGCTCTTTAGACATTAGAAAAGACCATAATTAAATAAGGAAAGACAAGAGAAAATTGGTCAACAGTAGCCTCACCGCCCTTACCTATGCTATCTTCCCAAGGAAATGCTCATAAAATCAATACATATTTTGTGTGGGACAACTGTATTAAATTAATTTCTAGTTTTTTACCTCTATTATGGGATAAAAGCGGGAAAGCTGCCATGTTTCTTCTCCATCAGACCGATCTTTCCTTGCTGCACGCTTTTTCTGACAATTTAGAGAAACATTTTCAGATACAACTTACCACTGAAAAATCATATATTTAAACTATAAATAACCTTTACCTTGTGCATATCAAACTTAAGAGCAAAAGCACCGGTCAAAGATTTTTTGGATTCAGGTTCTCCCCCAAAAATTCTCAAATTATTTATAGCAATTGTATCCTCATTTGTCAACCTTGCTACCTGAAAGGCATTTGAAAGGTAAAATTAATTGCATGGCCCCATTACAATTGTTAGGAAACAGAACGGTAACAGTATATTTATTCTTTGGCATTTTAGATGAACTAATGAACAGCAAGTGACAATTTAGGTGGCACCAAATCTAAAGAAACTACACCTTCATCAAATTCAGACCCTTTTCACCCTCAAATTTCTCAGGATATATGGCTGCAAGAATCATTAACAAGCGCAACTTATTTTCACGAGTTGTATCCTGCATAAAAATAGTATTCAAATGAACTTTCACTAATTAAAAGATAAAAGTTTTATTTCTAATTTTACAAGGGAATTTTTGCAACAAAAAGTTGTCTCTTAATCTAGTCCAAGGACTAGGTGTATAGTACACACTTTTCAAATTACTTACTTCTTTCGTAGTCAAAAATTTTATCACATCTTTCATTCCTGCATCTCCAAAAACAAGATCTTGCTCCAGCTGCCCAAGTTCCCGGAGACCTGATTCCCTGATGATTCTGTTAATTTTTCCTGCAATCTGGACAGAAAAGCTCGATATTATATTATATATATAATCAGCACCACTATAATAAATTTATTTTACACTTTAAAACCATAATATCAATCAATTGCTGAAGAAAGAATTTCCAGAAATATCTAACAAACTTAAGCACAAGTTCATTTAGCTAGTCATCCACCTGCAAGAATGATGAAAGCAACAAAATTATGCATTATAACAGCTTTCTGTTTTGGTCTTTGACTAGGGTATCCCCACAAGCATTGATGTGAGCATAGCCCTTCAGACACCATCATGACTAGTCATTGGTCCCAATTGTGACAGTTCCCGAGGAGGTAGTCTCAATGCTTGTGGGGATACCCTGGTCAAAGATTAAAAAAGAAATGGCTTAATTGCACTTTTGGTCCCTCTAGTTTCAATCATATGCAATTTTGGTCCCTCAAGTTTTTTTCGAGCAAATTCAGTCCCTCTACTTTCAAAATTGAGCAAATTTGGTTTGGTCCCTCCAACAATTGCCTTCTACCTAAAAACCTTCAAATTCTTTCTTTTTAATCAATATCTTTACAATTTTTTATTAAATCATTTCAAATCTTCTTAAACTCAAAATTCACCGATCAAAACATCAAATTTTACCTAAAATTGAAAATTCCCATTTTTTCTCTTAGTAAACCTACAAAATCCTTCAAAATTTATCAAATTTCTATAAAATGTCTTACTTTTGAACATTCAAAATTGTTTCATATCTTCAATCTATCACAAACCCCCAAATATTTTGATTGAAAATGAGAATTTGAGGATTTTAGATCAAAGATAATAGGGGGACCAAATTTGCTTATTTTTTAAAATAGGAGGACTTGATTTGCTCGAAAAAAACTCGAGAGACCAAAATTGCACATCGTCCAAACTAAAGGAACCAAAAGTGCAATTAAGCTAAAAGAAAAGAAAAGTTTGTCATGTTGCATGATGTTATTGCTTTGTCTATTATTTGCCGGATAACAACTAATATCTATAAGTTCTTTGTTAGTTATGAGAAGCAACTAAAATTTTGAATAGAAATCAATAACAATACTATAAATATTCAAATGTTCATACTTCCAGTTCTAATTTAGACGGGCAATGTTTTCACACTCGCAAAGTACAAATGAATTATCTTAATGTCAAATTATGCTAGTCTTAGCTTTTCTTCTAGGATACTCAGATACACAATAGTATAATGGAAATTGTTAATTTGAATATTATGATCTATTACTAGGAATTGCTGGTACAGTGCTACTCCAAAAGTAAGTTGCTGATGTAATAATTAGCCTTTAGGGTAGGCCTAGCCAAAATTCTAATAACACACATGCAATTAAAATATGGTATTACCAAAGGGTACAGTACTAAGATATCTATTGAGGGCATTAACACACTGTAGAAGATCGGCTCCCAAGTGAAGATAGCACTTTTTAATGTGTAAATAAGTAAATTGTATCATAGAACAATTACATTTCTTTCGGGCATCAAGATTGCATCAGAAAATAACTAACCTCTACATGGAGTGAGAGCTTGTCAATTTGTTCACTGTATTGTGGAAGTGCTTGAACCATCTTCTGCAGATCCCTTGTCGACATTTCACCACTACCTCTATAAATGAAATGCAAAACTATGTGAAGTTTATGATGACAGTAACTAGATGAAGGAATTAACATTTCCATCAAATACAAATATAGGCTTAAATTTTAAAAAGACCAAACTATTTCAATAAGAAAATAAGCATGCTCTGATATCGATCATTTTACACAACAGTAGAGGTGTATGTTAGAGATATAAAACCAATCTTGTACCCTCACAAAACAGTTTAAGCTTTTAACAGAATGAGTCATAGACATGGTATCAAAATCTCTATGATAAAGTGGTCAAGAAATCAATCCTGCCATCACATTCTCCTAAATTACTAAGTTGAATTTCAACACAAGGTAGAGTGGGCTTATACATGGTCCATGTATTGAGCATGCTTTTATAACCCAAAGAGCTCTTATACCAGCGTGTTAATAGATATGAAAAATAACCCCAAGGATGAATGTGCAATTAAAAAAACAATAAAATATTGTGGTGAGCCCAAGGCTGAATGTTTGAAGGGATGTTCTAGAAGTGATAAAGATGATTCTGCAGGAACTTCAGTTCACGTCTCCATGATGTTAGAGGAGCCCAACATTACTTCTGGAGGGCAGCCAAATAAGTTCAAACTGATCAAATTACACATTCAAACAATAGAACATTACTTTGAGATGATATCCAAATATATCTTGGGTGGTTAGTGGAGGTGTGACTAAAATATTTATGGTAACAGATAAACAGAATTATCAACTAACCATGCACGCAAATGCACAGACACCAAAAAAAAAAAAAAAACAGTTTCTTCCCAACATGCCTACACACAAAAAGTTGAGCATCAAAAACTAAAAAAAAATTCATAACTTCTCAAGTCATAAAAGCCTTTAATAAAAATTACAAAATTAGGCAAATGTTTTGTTTTCAAATCTCAACATTAATTAAATCATTACTACAATTAGTTCAGAATCAATATCCTCTTAGATCAGTGTGTCATTGATGAAAAACTCCCAGAAAATTATGACACACCTTGAACCATGTTGGATTTGTGCAGCTTTGTTCTTTGAAACAAAGTTGGTCATCTTTTCATGCAACCGTTCACTAGCCTGGCAAGGACATCAATATCAAAAGGTATTCATGTTGCTTAAGTGTTCAATAGTAGAGATGACCCTAAATAGCATATTCTAAAGCCTAAACAATAATAGTAAGAGTAGGACATACATCTGCAATATGTGCATGACGAAGTTCAAGCCATATAGGATCATGATCCTCCAACAGAACCTCTTTTCTCTCTGGTGGACCACCATTCTTGCCAGGGACCTTAAGATTACAGTAGATTTGTGTTCATAACAAGAAAGTGGACAACAATTTAGAGAAGGAGAAGAAGAAATTGTAGAATACCTCATGAACATATTTATTTCCCTCCATATTCAACAAATCATGGCACATAGCATCATAAGTCCATTCATGTATTACAGGAGCGATCTAAACATCCAGAATATCATCCTCATTGTAAGTAATATGACACAGTCTACTGAAATAATATTACAAGTCCATGACTGACAAATAGAGATAAGAAACCTGATCAACTGTTCTATCAATAATGAGCAACTCGCAGGTCTCAGTCTGAGGAAAATTAGGTATAGTTTTTTTATATTTCATAAGACAGTCCCAGACACCAGCAGCAAGCTTTGTAGGAATAAGATCATGGAAAGTAGTCATTGTGGTTGCATCCAGGGATCTGGCAGCACGGAAGCGAACAAAAGGAAATTCCTAGAGAAATATTTACATGATTCAGAAGACTTCTAAAGCAATTGTTTGAACATTTATAGAACATTGTTACAATTTTTTAATTCCTATCACAACAAATCAAAGAGCATTGGCTACATACTCTTAATGAAGCAAAAACTGTAGCAATCCGAGTAGCCATCACATTTAAACATGCAATAGCTTCACGATTATTCTCCTCATCCCCAAGTAGCTCCTCTAAAGCTCTCTCATTGTTTGTAATGAAACCCTGCATTAACAAGACAAAAATCACACCGCCACAAAAATGAGGACACCAAATAATGGAATGATGATGAGAATGAGATTAGAAACTGATAAAGAATTCCTAATTAGCACATTCAAAAGGTTGATAAATTTTCCTCAAGAGAAAGAGCCTCAAGGCCCTCAACAAGCTGGTTTCATGAATTTTGAGTTCAAATGATGTAGCTCTACATATTACTGCTTTTTGTTTGTGACATATTGTAAAAGCAATATAGTTCAATAATTAAAATTTGCCAATTTGCACACATTATAGGACATTCAATCCACATATTTCATGGTACTTCAATTTAGTCCTCATCAGGCCTCTAATTTTGCAGATCCAGCCATAATCATAACTATTTGTTCAATTTATTCAGTATCTTGTAGAACAAATGTTGTTTGTATCTGGAGAAGATTATCTTCAACAGATAACAGATTCTAATTAGTTTAAGAACATCATGACCCAACACTTATCTCTCATTAATGGTTATGTGGAACTGGACAAACTAAAGGTGCACTTCCACGTGTCATAAGATTTGAAGCTTAAAAACACTAACTACTGAAAGTGAAGATAAGTGTAACTATATTCATATGAATAAAGATAATATGTATGACGGATAACAAATGAAATAACATACAACCACATACCTGACTGTCAATGGCAAAATACTCCAAATTCATCTGCATAGTGTCAAGTAAGGGGGGAAATCACAATAAGCAAAATGTAAAATTGCTTTGGGGAAAATTCAATTTACAACATAGATCCTCAATAAAAAATCTTCACCTCTCTCAAAGCACCTATGCGAGGCAACACCTGTGCATCTTTCTTAATGTCCATAACCAATTCTCTGGCAATAGGTGAACTAAAGAAAACAAATGCCCTACAAGAACACAGCATAAAACAGGCTTGAAAACCAATAAGTGGAAGTTAAGATGATACTCCACAGACAGGAGATAATACAAATAACACATACTTCCTGTATAAGGGTGTCCTTCCAGACATGTCTGACAAAAACATAATTACACTGCCAACAAAAATTCAAGATGGAAAATCAGTAAGGAACAATTCTACATTATATATGCATTATAAGAAGGACGAGAGAAAGAGATAACAATACAATGGTGATGTGTCATAATACATTTTGTACATAAGAGAAGGAAAAAATAAAACTGTAGAGTATAATTCATGACATATTAAGAAGTAAACATGAGGGAGGAAATTAAACAAAGAATCAGATTCATAAAAAGTAAAAGAAAAAGGAAATTAATTGGCACAAAATATCAGTAGGAGATCAAAGAAAAAATTTAGAAGTAATTATAACTCTCAAATTCAAAACCCAATGGTAACTGTGATTTTATTTTCAACCAAGAGACGGAGTTATACTACCAATTTCCAAAAATGATGTCTAAACTGCCTATTTATAGACATCAGTGACATACTTCATAATAAACCTTGAAATATACATACCAAACAAGCAGAGAAGTAAAAGAAAGATTCAGGAATAATGGAAGTAAATTCCTTGAAACAGTTTCAAAAGAAAAATGCTAAAACTGAAAACTACCAGCAATAAATCTCTCTTTTTTTCCCTGGCCAGCATACAACACTCTTGATTTTTCTCATGCAATTATTTTTGACACACTGCTAAACTGTAATCTTCAGCATAAGCAAGTTTAATTTTTCCAGTAGAACTAACAGAAATCACGCAGAAGCAACCATGAAGACCACCATAAAATCAGCCTATACAACTGTCTTTACAGTATATGATCATTCTCAAGCTAATTTAAGGTAATTCATTAGATACACCACAACCATAAGAGAAAGGATATGTACTTCTCTTTGGTTGGCTGGATGAAGTATATAGCATCCATGGTCGGTAATGGTTGCCTTCTCTTGTATATGTCTTCAACCACTGCAAAAGGAAAAGCAAAATCTCATACGATATAAGAAATAGAAATAGTTGTGCAAAATACATGTGTTTCCTGAATAACTGTCTTCTATTCTCTTAATAATTAAATCCTATATTGATAGTTAAGAAAGTTTTTTTTAATGGAATGAGTATATATTCAAGCTTATAGCTTAACAAGGATATGTCATTAAAGCACAACAGCTCTGTGTTTTTTTTTTTTTTTTTTTTTTTTTGCTTTTCCTTTTGCACTATAGAAGACAGATACCAAGGACGTGTCATTAATCACCTCCTAATCTATTGACTGCTTCACCACCTGTCTCATCATTACTACTACTTCACTCAAAATCCTTCAGCTGCATCAAGCTATAAAAGAAACAACATTTTCTTTTTTCTTAACATTTTTTGGGTAGACTTTTTCTTTTCCTTTATAGTAGAGGAAAAGTGAAGGCAAATGGAGGGTTTGAAATTTATGTTTTTGTTTATTTTTTAAACAGTTTAAGAACAATGAATTAACAGATACATAATTAACCACGCTTAACAGACTTTAAATATCTTCAGTAGCATACATTCAGATCACAATTTTTGGATTATAAATTAGTTTACTTCTACATTTGAATATCAGAGAAGAAATCAACAAGAATGGTATTAAACCCAAATCTGAGAAAAATAATGGAAAGTCATTTACTGGCTGTGTATAGAAGAAAATCAACTATTCAAAAATCTATCTTGTGATTCTTACATGAAACACCTTCATCAGTGATATCAGCCATCTTGCAAGAGTGAGACATTATCTTTACAGTAAGTTTGTCCATTATTAGCACCTGCAGGCAAGCAACCCATGGAACATTTAAGTATCATTGATACAAACCAACAGTTAAGAGTTGTAGAATGCAAAATGAGAAGAACAATGAGCAATCCATTATTGAAGGTTGAAAAATGAACAGAAAAGAAGAAAGATTTCTCCCCAAGGGTTTCCCCTTTCACATTAATTATCAAATTCTGTGAATGACTCCCTCCATCCTGATCTTCCCTATTTATCTAACAACTAATCCTTTCTAACTGACTGACTTACTGCTCTAACTGCCCATGCCCACTTTTCCCTTATCTCATGCCCTAACAATCATGCTTTTAGTAGTTTTAAAGCTTAAGCAGGTTTCTTGAAAAAGAAATGAATGTGTGTATGGAGACAGTGGAGTAAAACGCATCCTCCTTGCCAAGAACCAACAATTCCAAAAGATTAAGCTATAAAATGAGGACTCACAAATGGTTTTTATTCTAACGTGCCCCCTCACATAAGAACTCTCTAGGTTTAAAGCATGGATAATGCACAAGCCCACCCTTTCTTGTTTTGAAATTCAACTTTTATTAGAAGAATAGGGGTTGAACACTTGACTACTTGATCATAGAGTACCCTATGAGAGCCAAATACTAAAGAGAATCCCATAAAAATATTTTTTACTCCACAGCAGCAGTAGGGACAATAAAGAGTTCATCCACATAAACTGCACAATGCCATATTGTAATTCATAAATTGTTTAAAAAAATGATTCACAAAGGATAATATGAGTAATCTACACTGACCCAGCTGCCACGTTGTCTACAAACTCAATGGTCCGCTACCTCTCTCTCTCTCACACACAAACACTCACTCACTCTCTCTCACACACACACACACTCGTCCACACACTAATGTCTCATCTTCATCGTTCCTCAAGCTTTCATCAATTATCCCTTTTTCAAGAACATGTATTTATAAAGTCAGATATCATACTCAACAAACTCAACCACTGGCTTAATAGTTTATATTATACTTCGGATATGTAGAGAAAACTGATAAAATTTCAATGATGATCCCATTTGCAACTATGCAGCACATAGCCATAGATCCAATAAATAGAACATGCGCTTCAGACAATTTAGTTAATTCACTGTTCTTACAAGGCGAAAATACTGAAAAGCCTTGTTAAAACCGTCCCATGTCCAATCATCATCACAAATTCAAGATTCCTAGAATGAAACTACAAACTGTAGCTAATACGGACAGAAGGATGGATCCATCTGTATTTATAGTGAAGTTCAAAAAGCTGAGGCAAAATTCATTCAAATGGAATCTTATACCTTCCATGTAGATTTTGAATCCCCTGTTCTTGCTGACCTGAGCATTTCCTGTAATAATCCTGGAGAAAATTTCAGAACACAATTAAATAAGATGATCAAATCAGAAAGCGATTGGTCATGGTTAAGCAATTTACTATTAAAATGTGAAAGGGAAGAAAACTAAAATGAAAGAAGATGCAATCCTTGCAAAGGAATTACCCACTTCAACCTTTCAAAACATGTTAGAATCAGTCTATCTGCTAATGAAAAGGACAAAAAAGTGATGTATTGGATTTGTTATTGATATAGTAAAAATGAAAATCATATGGCATGTACAGTAGAATCTTGACTCTTTAAAGAACAACAAAAATATTTTGGAGTGGTTTCATTCATCTTGTAATTTTCCTTCTTTTTTTTCTTTCTGGGAGACAATAGTAGAAATACAGATAGAGAAGAAAAGAAATACTAAAAATAATGATCCAACTTTGAAAGAAGAATAAACTACATGAAATGCTCAGTTATTATGGCACAAACTACATGAAATGCCCTGTTTTCTTTCTTTAGCAGATATTTGTGTTTGCTGGCTTTTTTTCATTTCAGGAAGTGCTCCAAACTCAATCAATAGATCCAACTTTGAACAAAAATTATAAAACAGCCTAGACCACAAGAAAAATAATAGTAACACACTCTTTTCAATACATTCTTTGTTATTGAGTGAAATAAGACCCACTATAAAGGTAGAGTGGGTCCAAAATGGATTTCACCCAATAACAAAAAATGTGTTAAAAAGCATGTTTTGCTAACATTCCTCACACCACAAATATCTGGGAGCTAGGCAATGTAAAAATAAATGACTGCAAATAAGAGAAACATATAACACCAACATTTGGTGAGAGAGGTTTCTGTGTTCATCAACCAGCAATAAATTATTAGTACTAAGCCTATTAAGTTGTGCAGTCCAAATGAAAGACTTCACATGGGGGGAGATTGGACTTCCAAAGGAGACTAGCAAGAATAAAGAAAGTAAGCAAAAGAATAAGTAACCAGAATTGTGCTTTCGTGTACAATTGTGCTTTCGTGTACACCCCGGAGAAGTCTAAAGTCCAAATTCTAATTCCACTAAGTAGGGCAAATAGGAGTCAATCAAAGCAATCCAGAACCATGCAGTCATTTTCATTAAGGTTTCAGGAAAAAAAAATGGAGCTTAAAAGAGAAGGTATAATTCCTCAATCAATACAAACTGCAAATGGTTCCTATATTTAACATCATAACAACAGCAGAAATCTTGACGATCATTTCTGTCAGCCATATTTCCAGGGATCTATGAAATCTTATAACAGGGAGTACCAATCTAAGGTACTGTCTAATACTTAAACATATCCATTACAATATCCTTTGACAATTAGCTTCCCCATTTAGTAAGGCAGAATATCATATCCAACATACTAGCATTAACCTTGTATTTCTTGCAGCTTGGGTAAAGAGAAAACTCATCAGTGAAAGGAAAGAGAGCAATGTTTATCCTAAACAAGAAAAGGGCAGAGCCGGATATTCAATCTTGTTGCAAATCCATTTGCTCCTGTACTAGAAGATTCCAATCCCCATTGAGTAATATTTTTGCAGAGTTCCCCTTAAAGCAATTGAATCTGTTGTTTAGAATTACCGCCGCACCGACAGGTGCCACTGCCGGCAAGTGTTGCATTTCAACACATTAGCAGACTGCTTGCCTTCACATGCTTTGTCGTTTAGTTAATAAAACTCCCAAACAAAAACGCATACGCCAAAGACAAAATACATTTGTGTGTGCTCACTGAGATCAGAACCAGTGTGTGATAATAGTGCCAAGGACAAAGTGAGGGAAAACGGGTTGAAATTGGAAACCAACCATGAGCAAACACTACTTAGTATTCACTAACAACCAAAAGCGAAAAAAAGAAAAGAAAAAAGTTTATAGTAGACTTGGAGTGAGTTCAGCGTTGATGAGAGAAACGAATCAGGAACCGAAATAAAAAAGGGAGAAGGACTTACGCTCACGGCTAACTTGTTTGAGGTTTTTGTATTCACCGCCATAAGAGGAGGAATCGGAATCCGACATGGACATGGTGATGGTGATGGTGACAGCGATGGCGGAGCCCTAAACCACAACCGGTGATCGATCGCGAGACGAGAAGCAGAAGAAGATCGCCGATTAATCGGAAACCTGATCAGGCTGTGAGCAAAGAATAATAAATAAAAAAATGGAGACGGTTTCTTCAATTTTTAATAAACTAAAAACCAAGGTTAGTGAAACGAAATGGTGAGATTATGGTAGAGGAGTTAGTTTTAAGAAGGAGGAGAAGATTACCGATAGTTGAAGGAAACATGACGTGTTGAATCGTACAAAGATTGAAGGAGCTCCAGAAGGTCAGGGGAGAAGAAATTTCTCAGAAGCGTAGTGGACCGATTGAGGACGAGGTCCTGAGCCGGCACCGCATGTCGCTGAACCGCTAGTGGGCTCCACCCCCTAACGCCAACGCATTCTACGTCTCTGTACAAACTACCTTCTACTTTTTCCCCTTGTTATCGCTCCTATTCGTTAGTTTTATCCAAGTTGTACATTTTTTCAGTTTTCTATTGATTTGAAAGACTACGGCAGGCTGCAGTGCTTATCCTCGTTTGTTAACATTTCAAACTTTTTTCCCCTTAACTCTAAATTTGGTTTTTTTTTTATTTTTTAAAAAAGGGCAGTACAGTTGTACATATAATGACGAAAATTAACTGTTGCGTCCACGTCTATATTTTGTTGTTCATTGAATAGGATGTGTTAAATATTCTCCTAATAATTTGTTTTAATGTTTTATGAAAAAATAAATTAAAAAGTGAAAATATTTAATATTTTAAAAAAAATATTTTAAAAATAGGTAAAAGCTAGAGTGCATCACCCAAGTAGGTTGTTCACACCTTACAACTCCCAAATGACCCATTTTTTCCGGTTTCTTCACTTTTTACACAAGAAACGAAAATTTGCTATTTTAGCCTCTAAGTTAGATAAATTGCAAGTTAACACCAAAGCCATTTTTGAGATCGTTGTCATGCAGTTGAGCATGGTTTCTACCAGATAATGGAATTGTTCCTTAATATTGGTGATTTCTACCATATTTTCATTTTATCCCTTCATTAAGAAGACGCATCTCTCTTTTTTTTCTTTCTTTTGATTTATTTTTCTTTTGTTCTTTTTAGACATGTATTCACTGACTTTTATAGAACCACTCCCTGTAATTGACTTTGTTGCAGAAATTTTGGGAAAAAATGTGTACTCAAAACCATTGTCAAATCGTGTGCATGAAATTTATTTGACCATGGCAACTAGCAATCATTGTTTATACCAAGTAGGTGATTTTGCTTGCATGTCCCATGGTCTTCACTATAAGTTGGTTCTTTTGTGTCTTGTGCTGTGGCGGCCATGTGGCATTGAGATTTAACGACTTTTGAAGAAAATATTAGGAATCCTCATGTTGGATGCCTCCAAGCACCATGTTCAAGCCAATGGTGTGCGTCCCACCTCCCTGAGAAGAGACAAGACTCGAGAAATCTTCACGGCCACCATATTGCCAAGAGAGAAGACGGTGAGGTCATCGTGTTTGAGTGCAAACCCAACCTTCGAGGATGAGGGTATGGTCCAACATATCGAGCTCGTCACGTTTTATATTAGCGAACCCAACCTATGGAATTCTTGTTTTGATGGTTGGTTGTGTAGCTGCAGCAAAGATTTGAAGCGCAGAAGAGGCGGCGACATGAGAAAGGGGAAGATGGATAAAGAGAAAGAGGAGGTTTAGGCATGGACCACACACGCAACATGAAAAGACTCAGGGACTAGAAGGATAATATTTTACAATTTTATCTGTACCGGTTACCAGTAAACAATCCTATCCGCCCATTTAAATCCAACGGTCCTTAGCAGTGATTCACAAGGTGAATCACCTATGAGGTGATTTACCTTAGCCGGGGCCTTAAAAATATAAAAACTATTTAATATTTTCCTTATTTAATAAGGAGAAAGATTAAGAATAATGGAAGAGAATTTAGCATTATTCTAAAATATAAAATATGTTTATAAATAATTGTAGTTAGGGTAAAATGTACATCATCATTTCTTGTAATTAGTAATAGTAAAACAAGTATGATCCATCCATTCAATTTGTCATTCTTTCTTGTCAATTAAGTAATATCCATTAAATTTGATTTTCTTTTTTATTTTTTAAAAAAGGGTGGTACAGTTGTACATATAATGACGAAAATGTCATGAAAAATTATGATATGGTGGATGCCCATCAGATTTAGTTTGATATGATATGTCTTTACCTATTTCCTTTAATAGGTAGGATTGATCTTGACAAGATATTGTATATTGTAGGTTACATAGTTTCCTCAATTGTAGGTTACTTAGTTTCTATTATTAATTCTTATTCACTTGTATAAATACCCAATTATGTTGGATGGAATAAGACGCGACCAACTCTCGGTCTCTTCTTCTCTTCTATTTCTTTCTACTCTCTACTTTTATATATTGTCAGCATTATTTTCATAACATGTTATCAGCACAAGGCTATAACCAATTGAGCAAGAAGTCTTACATTCCTTTAGATAAGGTACTACCATCCTACAAGAAAAAAGGTACAATTACAACTAACGATAAACGTTGCATTTTTCACATCATTATGTTTATATTCTTCTATTCCAAGAAACATTATTAGATATTATTTGGTTATTCTCTAATTTTTAAACATCTAATGCACTCCTACAACAACAATATCGTGAAAATGGTTTCAAGAAATACTCTGAAGTAATTTCTTGTCTCCTTGTGGCTGAACAAAATAATGAGCTTTTGATGAAAAATCATGAATCCCGTCCAACTGGGACTGCTCAATTCCCTGGAGTAAATATTGTAGCAACACATGGCCACCATACTCATAGACAAACTGCTCCATTCCAAGAAGGGAATGTTGTAGCAACATGTGGCCATTATACTCCTAAACAAAATTATGGTCGTAATTGTGGTCGTGGTCGTGGTCGAAATCATGGTCATAAACATGGACGTGGACATGGTCATGGTGATAATGCTAAACACACATTTTCCAACCATAAGTGAAAAAATAATGAAAAGGTTGGAAAGGGTAAAGATGCGCAAAATAGCGATCATCATAAAGACATATGTCATCGTTGTGGTAGCAAAGGTCATTGGCAACGTATCTGTCGTACACCAAAACATCTTGTTGACCTTTACCAAGAATCCCTCAAGGATAAGGGAAAAAGAATTGAAACAAATTTTACTTGTGATGACAATTATGGACATATGGATGTTACTCATTTGGATGTTGCTGATTTCTTTTCTAATCCTGATGGAAAATTTGATCATCTAATTGGAGATGGAAGTGTCCAAAAATAGGGTTCTTATATTATTATTTTTTAGGAAAACATATAGGACTTGTTAGGTCAAGAGCTTAGCTCCGTCAGTGTGGCATGTGAACATGATTGTGTTTGAGGACTATGTCGAGAGCTCAGCTCCGCCAGACATGGCGTGTGAACTTGTTTGAGGGTGTGTGCCCCAAGTTTATGTATTTAATGGCATGCGCGTCAAGGTTATATATTTGAGGGCATGTGAGGCAGAGCTAATGTCGTGTTACCTATATGGTATTTTAAATATAATTGAAGGCTCCGACATAGCTAATATTTTTGTTACCTATCTGGTACAAATATAGATGAAGGTTGAGATAGAGCAAATGTTCTGTTACTTGGAAGAACAAAATTACACATTGATTATGCCATATATTTTGGCAAGTCTCATAGAAACTTATTAAGTTTCAAGGCAATCTACAAAAATGGATACCATATATATAGAGACAACAAATGATGACAATGTTGAATATCTATACATCACGAGAATGATGTTAGATTAAAAAAAATGTTTATTGGAAAAATTGTCTTAATTTCTCTCTGGGTTGTACTACACTTATATTAGTACAATTGAAACAAATGCTATAGTAAAGCATGATAAAATTGTTATTTGGCATGAACGGTTGTGTCATCCCGTTTCAATTATGATGCGAAAATGATTGAATATTCATATGAACACCTTATGAAGAGCTAACAGATTCTTCAGTCCAACAATTTTTCACGTGTTGCTTATTCATAGTGAAAAATGATTATTTGACTATAACCAACAAAGATTGGAAGTGAACCTCTCACCTTTTTGGAACGTATACAAGGTGATATTTGTGGACTAATACACCAGTCATGTGGGCCATTTAGATATTTTATGATTTTAATTGATGCATCAACTAGATGGCCACATGTTTGTTTATTGTCAACTTGAAACCATGAGTTTGCAAGATTGTTTGCTCAATTAATTTGTTTAAGAGCTCAATCAATACAATACACCTTGATCATGTAGGTGAATTTATGTATGTCCATTGAAATTGATGTTGAACATCTTGTAGAGTATGTTCATGCACAAAATGATCTTGCATAATCATTTATCAATTGCAAGGCAATTACTAATGATATCAAAACTTCCAATTTCTACTTAGGGACATGTAATGTTGCATGTTGCAACACTTATTCGCATCAGGCCAATAAATTATTATAAGTCCTCCCCTTTACAAATGGTTTTGGTCAGGAACCCGATACTTCCCATCTAAGAATTTTTGGATGTGCATTATATGTTATTATCGCTCCACCATAATGCACTAAGATGGGACCTCAAAGAAAGTTGGGAATATATATATTGGTTGTCGATCCTCGTCTATAATAAAATATATTGAACAATTGACGAGAGATTTATTCATGGCTCATTTTGTTGATTGTCATTTTGATGAATTTATTTTCCCAATATTAGGGGGAGAAAATAAGCAGTTGGGCAAAAAATTGGTTAGAATGAATTATCCTTATCCATCTTGATCCTCGAACAAAACAATGTGAACTGGAAGTTCAAAGGATACTTCACCTGCAAAGTTAACCAACCAACTATCAAATGTATTCACTGACCCAAAAATATGTACCAACTTCTAATGCTCCAATTAAAATAGATGTCCCTGTTGGACAATCTACATTTGCAAATGAGTTTGAAGCACACCTGAAGCGTGACAGACCGGTTGGTTCCAAAGATAAAAAAAATCCTCAGGAAAGAAAATGAGCTAAGAATCTAGATGGCATAATCGGGGATATAGAGACTTTAGAAGAGTCCTTGGACATAATTATTATTTCAGTTTCAAAAGAAACTCAGGTACCTGAAATTCATGAAAATAAAGAGATCTCATTATGTCCTGAATGAAATACAATGGAACCAACATGAAGTCAACGTTGACAACATTTTTGCATTGAAGGTAGCGCTTGATATTATAAATGATAGTGAGGATCAAGAACCAAAATCGGTTAAAGAATGTCAACAAAGAAATGATTGGCCAATATGAAATTCACTTGCAAAATGTAAAGTTTTGGGCCTATAGCCCACGCACTTGAATGTGTAAAGCCAGTTGGATACAAATGGGTTTTTGTACAAAACAAGATGTGAAAAGTGAAAATGTGCAGTATAAAGCACAACTTGTTGCCCAAGGTTTTTCGCAAAGACTTGGCATTGTTTTTGAATGAATATATTCACTTGTGGTGGATGCGAGTACTTTTCGATACTTTTCAGTTCCGGTGTACATGAAAATATCGATGGATATTATTACGACCCATTTGTATGGCTCTCTTGAAAATAATATTTATATCAAACTCTGTGAAGGGTTTAATTTGCTAGAAGCATATAGTCCAAGTTCTCGAGAAAGTTGTTCAATTAAATTGAATGAATCCTTTTATGGACTAAAGGGATTTAAGAATGATCGTGTTTGTCCATGAATTTTATAAAAAGATATGGCAAAGAGTATGTCATACTTGTTGTTTATATTATTGGAACCCCTAAAGAGCTTCCAAAAGCTGTAAATTACTTAAAGCAAGAATTTGAGATAAAGGATCTCGGAAAGACAAAGTTTTGTCTTGGATTACAGCTTGCATATTTAAAATATGCAATTATAATGTATTAAGAAGCATATACAACAAATATGTTGAAAGAATTCCATATGGACAAATCACATCCATTATGCACTCTAATGGTTGTAAGGTCACTTTATGTGAACAAAGATTCTTTTAGACCTCAAGAGAATGATGAATAAATGCATGGTATTGAAATATCATATCTTAGTGCAATTCAAGCACTAATGTATCTTGCTACTTATACATGACCCGACATATAATATGTTGTTAATTTATTTGCAAGATATAGTTCTTCATCTACAAGGCATTTGAATGGAATTCACCATATATTTGCTACATTAAAGGTACATTGGATGTGAGTTTATTCTTCTTAAATAGACCAAAGTCAAACATGCTTGGTTATGCATATGCAAGTTATTTCTTCGACCCTCATAATGGTCGATCGCAAACAAAATATTTGTTTACAAGTGATGATACTACCATTTCATTACAATCCATGAAACAAACTATAACCGCCACATTATCTAATCATGCTAAACTTTAGCATTACATGAGGCGAGTCGAGAATGCTTTTGGTTGATATATGCGATTCAACATGTGTAAGAAACTTGTGGTTTATCTTCCAGAAAATTCACTCTGACGATCTTATGTGAAGATAACAATGCATGCATTTTCTAGTTGAAAGAATGACATATTCAATGAGATAGAACAAACTCATGATCTTAAAAACTTTGTGATATATACGTCAACAAGTTCATGAAAGGATCTGACAGATCTTTTACAAAGTTGTTGCCAACTAAAGTTTTTAAGCAACTTGTACAAAGGATTGGTCTCCTTCGTCTTATACATGATTGTCCAAATGAGGGGGAGACATAAATACATTCTGCACTCTTTTTCCCTTCGTCGTGGTTTTGTCCCACTGGGTTTTCCTGACAAGGTTTTTAATGAGGCAGTATCTAATAGGGTATTAAAGAATGATGTACTCTTTTTCCTTAACTAGGTTTTTGTCCCACTGGGTTTTTCCTAGTAAGGTTTTAACGAGGCACATTCTGAAATAATGGACATCCAAGGGGGAGTGTTATGAATTATTATGATATGGTGGATGCCCATCAGATTTAGTCTGATATGATATGACTTTACCTATTTCCTTTAATAGGTAGGATTGATCTTGAGAAGATATTGTAAATTGTAGGTTACATAGTTTCCTCAATTGTAGGTTACTTAGTTTCCATTATTAATTCTTATTCACTTATATAAATACCCCATTATGTTGGATGGAATAAGACGCGACCAACTCTCGGTCTCTTCTTCTCTTCTCTTTCTTTCTACTCTCTACTTTTATATATTGTCAGCATTATTTTCATAACAGAAAATTAATTGTTGCGTCCAAATCTATATTTTGTTGTTCATTGAATAAGATGTGTTAAATATTCTCCTAATAATTTGTTTTAATGTTTTATGAAAAAAATAAATTAAAAAGTGGAAATATTTGATATTTTAAAAATATAAAAACTATTTAATATTTTCCTTATTTATTAAGGAGAAAGATTAAGAATAATGGAGGAGAATTTAGCATTATTCTAAAATATAAAATATATTTATAAATAATTGTAGTTAAGGTAAAATGTACATCATGTCTTGTAATTAGTAACAGTAAAACAAGTTTGATCCATCCATTCAATTTGTCATTCTTTCTTGTCAATTAAGTAATATCCATTAACTCACCAATATGTATGTTTGCCTCGATGTACATTTGTAAAACATATTTAGTACATTTGTAAAATATATTTAGTGTGTATTTGATTTACTCTAAAATTACGTTTTAGACATGGATCTGAACCAAGACTACTTTATGTATCGTTTTTTTGGATCCATGTTTGAAATGTGGTTTTGGAGTAAACCAAACACACTAATATGTTTGATTTCCATTGGAAATTGCGTTAGAGTACAATTTTCATCTTGAATCCACATTTAGATCAATGTAACTCCATATTGCTTTTACAAACTTAAATTTGTAAACGGAAGTTATGTTTTACAAATTTTAATCCAAACGCACACTTACATAATTCGTAAGAGCATCTTTACTGATGATGCTTGTTTGTATCTTAAATGTAAGCATCGGTTATTAATTTGTTTGGGTTCTCGAGTTGGGGCTACAATTATAATACATCTTAAGAAAATTGAAAAGGCACAAATTGAAAAATTTTCCCTTCCTTTACAGTTGTATCATGGAAGACAAGTGAGTGAGCATGAGTGAAATTATAGAGATGTTTTATGTGTGAAAGTGAAACATATAGATTTAGATTGTTTGGGATCAATTTCAGGAATGCATTTTATGCATAGTGTAAACCAATCATCAGCAGATCAAGCAAGCAGATCAAGAAATGGTGAAGAAACCTTACCAGTGCGGTGGGTGACGATGAGCGCGAGCGGCAACAATGAACAGTGAGTGCGGTGGTTGAAATGGTTACAACGACGGGAGGCGAGCGACAAACGATGACAGAACGCATGACGAGTAGACTGGGCATTTTTTAAATTTCTATATGGCCTCCCTGGGTCGGGTCGAGTTACACGCGTGCATAAACTCCCTACCCCCCGGTTGCCTGGCTTAATGAATACGATTTTTTTTTTTCGGGTCGGGTCTACCTGAGAACTCGACCAAATTGAACAAGTGCTTTTAGGTCGGGTGGAACCTGTCTGGTTAATTGGGTAAGGAAAACCCATGAACACCCTACTTTGACACAACTTTGTACATACATCCAGTTAGAGAATTAGGTGAAAATTCTTCCACTTTTATGGGCTATCTATCTATCTATCTATCTTTGGTATCGGCACAATAAAGGAGCTATTGGACCTTTTGACAAGTCTCTATTTGAGTGAAATTCATTCATGGATCTCATCAAATCATCTTTTAAGTATCCCAAAAATATTTTCATATAATTTAAATCAAAATTATATGGACCCAGGCTTTTGGAACCACCACAATCCCACATTGCCTCTTTTACCTCGTCAATAGTGAACGACAAAATTAAACTTTTAGCATCATCTTCCAACAAATAATTAAAGTATGCTCCATCAACAACATGCCTTTTCCAAAATTGATTTTTAAAACGTGCCTCAAAATACCATTTAATCGCTTTCTTGATAACTTAAGGTTTAGAGTGTCTCATAATTTTTACTTTTAAGCTTAAGATTTTATTTGATTGTAAAAAAACTTATTTTTTAAAAATAATATTGATTTTAATATGTGAAAATGATTTTGGATTGATCAATTTGAATTGTAAAAAATAAAAGATAATTTTGATGGTAAGAAATTTATTTGGATTTTAAAAGGATAAAAATGATTTTGATTAAAAAAAATATTGATTTAATTTTGTAAAATGAAACAAATTTCACTTTGAGGGAAAAAATTGTGGAATGATTAATTTCAGTTTTTTGAAGAGATGTTTTCAAAAGATTTCAATTATAAAAATGAATTCAAATTTTGTATAGGTTTAGTTAGCAAATGACTATTTAATGCCTTATGAACCAAATGATATTAAAGATAACATGTTTACCCCCTCAATATCGTCTAATCATTGCATGGATTATAAAAATTAATTCAAAAGATAAATTTGATTTTATTTTTTAAAAAATTAAATTTTAATATATATTAATTTACTTTTTCACACCTTGGCAGGACATTTGGCAATGGATGTTGTGAAAGGTCCTGATAAACCTCCTTTATGTTATTTTATCTATGGAAAGTTTAAAGTGTTTTACTACTTTTATTCATGATTTTAAGCTTGATTTTGATCAAATTTTCCTTATTTTGTTACAAAAGTTTATAAGCAAGAGTTGTTGAGAAGTTTTATGTAATTTGGTTGCATTTTGGGATAAATTAACAAGAAAATGAGTTAATTTGAAGAGTTACTGATGATACACTGCCTAGAAAGTTGCTTAGGACCTAAAAAATGTAAGTTTAGACAGTTGGCATGCTTATGTGGAGTTTTGTCACGTCACGAAATCATTAAAGTTATAGACATGATCGTGTAAATAGCCAACACCACTATGTCACTTTCCATTTTCCAAGATTTGACCATTCAAAAAATGACATGCCCTTATTAGTCACTGACACCCCAATGTTGGAAGTTGATACCCTATGACAATAGTCTAAAGCTAAGAAGAAAATAATAGAGAAACTAGGTTTACAAGTTTTCTCAGTAGGCAAACCAAGTTACTTAGGTCTAAAGTCGACTTGCTTGCACAGGATAAGTTCCCTATAAATACACCTCGATATTATTTTGATGAGATTATTAGCAAACTTTGTAACCTAAATTCCAACCATTTTCATAACTCAAATTGATAAGGGAAGAGGTTATTACAAAAGGAATAGAGGAAAAAGGGACTAAGAGTGAAAAATAGAAACTTAGGATTCTGATATTCTCGCTCAGGCGAGAAAAATTGTGTTCCGTCATCCTCGCTCAAGCGAGAATATCTCGCTTGAGTGAGGGACAAGGCTGTTAGGGAGGGCCTTTTGTGATGGAATTGCGCTCGAGCGCAAGTAGGCTCGTTCAAGCGCAATTCCATCCAAAATAAGAGGTTACTCTCTAACTTGATCTCGCTCAAGCGAAAAGGCTCTCACTTGAGCAAGACAAAGTCAAAGAGGATGGAGTTCTTTTCCTGCACAATTACGCTCTAGCGAGAGGGCTCTCGCTTGAGCGAGAATGCGCATCTAGTGGGAATATTCTTTCTCGACTCTCGCTTGAGCGAGAGTGCGCGAACAACTTTAAATGTTGTTTTTGCTAGGGCATTAATCACTCGGTGATTTTGCCCCTTTAGAGAGAGAAAGAGAGACGTAGAGAGAGAAGGAGGAAGAAGAGCTTGGTTGGAGGCCCTCACACCATTCAAAGAGCTTGGAATCATCATCCCACCCCTTTATTCTCCATATTTTCCTTTGCTTGAGGTGAGTGTGGTTCACCCACTCACTTTTATTCATGAATGAGAACCCATGTATGCCCCCTGTTCTTACTCCCCTTGCTTACATTGCTTGATTATGGTTGATTAAAGATAAATCTAGGGTTGATTGTTGGATTGATTGCTTTATATGCTCATGTCACTCTAACCCTGGGTTAGAAGATTTGGGGTTTTTGCTTGATGGTTACTTAATGATGATGAGACCCTGAAGGAGTTGTGCATTCATGTAAATACTCATGCTCATGTACTTGTTATCAACTCATGTTTTTAACCCAGTAATGTTTGAAATAAGAGATTTGGACCTTTGGACCTCATGTTTAATGGAAAAGAAATGAGTCTTTGGACCTCATGTTTAATAGAGGAAATTCATGTTATGTGTTAAAATCTATCACAGTTAAGGGGTAAGGTCCTAGTGGCCTTTAGGGACGACGGTTCCTATTAGTCTGAGCTCAATCTAGCCTTCATAAATAAGAGGAAAGACCCCTAGGGTGTTGGGTTAAATACTTGACAGTTATCATGTATTTGTATATTCCAAGTTACTCATGCTTAATGCCTTAATTGATTGTTGCATCTTGTTTACCTACTTTTCCCACACTATTTGTTTCATCACATTCACTTGGACGCTAGTCTCATTATACGTTATGGTTCATGTTTAGATGTGCAGGGTCCCAGATCGGATGCTTGACAAAGGCTAGGAGTTTGTGTTTGGGCCTGGTGTGGCTCAAACCCTTGATTTAGAACTATTTTGTATAGGCTTTCACTGTATTCTTTTGATGGGATATTTTGGTACATGTGGAGCCCTAGAGGCCTTGTCTATCATGCCATGACACATGTATGATTGTATCTCATTAAGCCTATAGATTTATGTTGTATTTTGATTTGAGCCAGTTGGCATATGACTGGATGTATTCAATGATATATTGATGTTGAGCTTAAGTAATTATTGGATCACCTAAGTGATTGTTATATGTTTGTATGCCGATATCAATAATGCGTGAAATAATTTCATAAATTCAGGGATTGTGTCTCCAACGGACATGATTCTTGAATTCAAAAATTATAACGTTACAAACTCCTCCTCCTCCTCCTCCTCCATCTTGAGCCTAAACCCTTATGATATATAAACCTAGATCTATTTCATTTTTTTTCTTTACATTATGAAGCTTATGGTTTTGGTTTTTGTTTTATATTTCTAAATTATTAATAATTAAAACCATAGCTAGGGATATGACGAGCATTATATTTGATATATGTTTAGTTTCTAATTTCAATATAGTTCATATTTCTTTTATGTCAATTGGAATTATCCTATTGTGCTTATTGCTTTAAGAATTGATACATATCCTCTACTTATTTTATTATTTGATTAATGACCGTACTACACTACATAGATTGGCTAATATGACAGTTCAAACGTTAGGATTGACCAGGAGACCATACCTCAGTCTACATTTTTATTCAATTGTTAAATCAACAAGCTTGCTTGCGTTTTTTTCCTACTTGATAATGGATGACTGTTAGGGATTCTAGAATAGGAATGTGACTAATATTACATGACCATTGGGTATTAGTCAGTTTAGAGCGAGTGATTGGCGATTGATAAAATAAAGTTATAGAGAAATTGCGAGTAATGTGGTGATACCATAGGAGAAGTACAACACCCAGGTTTCCATAATTTATAGTTCTCATAACTATAGTAATGTGTACATCTTCTTTGGTTACTTTTTTTCCTTCTTTATTTCTTATTTTTAGTTCCAATCAATTTCTAAAATCAATGAATCAACCACTTTGATTATCGAAACAATAAATTGTTTGGTGAGTTTTGGTGCTCGACACCAATCCTCATGGAAACAGTATTTGGAGTATTAAATAATGCTCTTTATTACTTGTTAATATGGCTATCCCCAAGAATTTTCCTAAACGAAATATTTCTATAATTGCATGGGGGCATAAACAAGTCTTGTATGCAGGTTGTCGACAAACAAATGGAGTGCAACCCCTGTGTCTAGATCTTGAACCAATAACAATTCATTGTTAAAGCACGCTAGATGTTCATGATGTTTATGCAGTGCTTAGTGCAAAAAGGGTATGGTTTTTAGTTGTGCTTTGCTTGTTGTAAACATGCATAAGGAACCTTTCTCTCAAGTCATCCTAAGAAGTTATTAATCCTTTGGGAAGGGATGAAAACTTGTGTAAAGTTTACTTACTTCAATGTGATTGAGAAATCCTTTGACACAAGGTCATCATCTCTTTCATTGAACATCATGATAAACTCATATAGGTCTAGGTGTTCTTATGGATCCCTAGTTCCATTATAAGTCTCGATATTGTCTAGAAACTTGGAAACATAGAGTTTTCTGGGATTAGGAGTGAATAGTACCTCCTCTGTGAGTAGAGTGTTCATTCATTGTGTTCTTTTATTGACCCTTACATTCCTTACGTTGTGGTTATATTTAATTTTTTATGAAAATACATGATTGTCATAATAAAAAAGAAAGCAAGTTCCCGAGTGGGATGCAAAACCTACTTCTTGTTACAAGTCTCTGGTTGTAGAGGACACTCTATATGTAGTTAGGGTTTAGGGTTTTCTATTTGACAATCTTGATCATTGATTAACAAAAATTGATATTCTAGAAAATGAAAATTGTAATATCCCAAATTCTAAACCATTTTTATGAATTAAATTAGGAATAGAAAAGGATTTTATAAAAGGAACTAGGAAAAGGGAAGATAAATTTGAGTTAGGATCAAAGAGGAATAAAAATCAGGAATTTGGAACCTGATACTCTCGCTTAGGCTCGCATGAGTGCGCCTAAGCGAGGGTATAAGCAAAAGAGGAAGTTTTCATTCTGGTGACTGAGCGAGAAAATAGAGTGAAATTTGGGAGTTTCTGTGTGAAATTTAGCTCAGGCTCGCTCGAGCGAGGATTGAGCGAGAGAACCAAGTCAGAATAGGGGTTTCTGTGTGAAATTCCGCTCGGGCTCGCTCAGAGCACGCTCGAGCAAGAGAGAGGCTTCTCGCTCAGGCTCGCTCAAGAGCGCGCTGAGCGAGAGTGCACGAGCAGGAATCCTGATGCTCTCGCTCAGGCTCGCTTGAGCGAACAACTTTTAATGTTGTTTCACTTAGGGCTTCACTCATTAATTGATTTCCCCATTTTTTTAGAGAGAGACGGTTAGAGAGAGAAGGAAAAAGAAGAAGTTACTTGAAGGTTTTCATCTCATCCAAGGAGCTTGAAGATCACCATTCTCCTCCTCCATCTTCCCTCTATTTTACTTCACTTGAGGTTAGTGTGTCACACTCACTCCCATTTTGCATGAAATGCCATGAATGCTCCCTATTCTTACTTCCCTTGCTTACATTGTCTGTTTATGGTTGATTAGAGATAATTTTAGAGTTGTGGTTGGTTTAATTGGTGATTTGCCCTTGTGGTTCAAACCCTAAGTTAGGAAATTTGGGAATTTTGGTGAAATGCTTGTATGTTGATGGCGGGAATTTGAAAAAGTATGTAATCATATAAATATTCATGTTAATGAACCTATGGTTATCTCTCATGCTATTAATCCATTCATGTTCAAGAGCAAAATGACTTGGGTCTTTAGACCTCATGCTAAATATAAGGAATTTGGGTCTTTGGACCTCATGTTTAAAAGGAAAGTAATGTATGTGTTTGAATCTATCACAGTTAAGGGGTAAGGTCCCAGTGGTCGTCCTTGTTAGCCTGAGCTCAGTTTAGCCTTCACAGATAAGCGAAAGACCCCTTAGGTGTTGGGTTAAACACTTCATGTTTATCATGTATTGAGTATTAGTTATACTTGATGTTCTCATTGATTCCATATGGCTTGTTGCATCTTATCTGCTTATCCTCCTCACACTGCATGCTTATTCACAGTCACTGGGACTTTAGTCTCATTATACATTGTGGTTCATGTGTAGATATACAGGGTTCTAGATCATATGCTTGACTGGATCAAGGGAATCATTTTAGGGCCTATTGTGCCCATCTTTACTATTTTAGACCTTACCTTTGTATAGGCTTGATTGTATTGTTTTGAGATGAGATATTTTGGTACATGTGGAGCCCTGGAGACCTATTCTATTATGTCAGGACACATGTATGATTGTATCCCATTAAGCCTATAGATTTTATGTTTTATTTTGATTTGAGCCTATGTTGGCCAATGAATGTATTCATTACCTGGATGTATTTATATTGAGCTTGAGTAACTGTTGGATTACCTAAGTTGTTATTATGTGTTTGTATGTCGATGCTTATAATGCGCGAATTAATTTCACAGATTCGGTAATAATTCTCCCAACAAGCATTATTTTCAAATTAAGAAATTAGGACGTTACATGAACTAGTTCCCTAATATAAGGGTTGGTTGGTGAAGGTATCTCACAGGTGAATATTGGTCTTCACGCAGTATGCAAACATCACTAGGTAACATCCTACTTATGTTAAGGTGGTTTTGTTTCCATATAACTTCACTATCATGCTCTCGATGACTTGAGCCTTAACACAGTAGGACTTCCTTACCAATGAATTAAGGATTGTTTATAACTAGTATCCAACCCGGGCGATGCACGGATTTATTATTCAAATAAATATTTAACTTGAATTTTAATAATATATTTAACCTATTTAATATATGTAAATATTAAATCATAAGATTAATTAATTTTTAATATTTAATTTAATATTTTTTAGTAGATTAAGTAACTAACTGACAAAGTAAAATTGATTTGGAAACATGAAATAGTTAATCTAATAATTACAAATGAACACTATCAGCAATATTGCTTCATTTAAATTTTGTGAAACACTTTCTTGTAGACAATATTTTTTTTGTAACATTTCAACACTTAAAGTTGTCATCACATATAAGAATCTTAGGTCTTTGTTGAGACTTAACCGAGATACAACAACATATGATTGACCATGAGAGGAAACAGACCTCGGTAAATACATACCAACATGTGACAGCCTTGACTTTTATTAATGGTCATAGCAAATCAAAGAAAAATGGAAACTGTCTTCATTGAAACTTTAAAGGGGTGAGATTTTTAGATGAAATTAAATTCATTCGATAAATGAATACCTTTGTTCCCAAATGTGTTCTCGTAATAACGGTTTCTCCAATGACATTAGAACCTAATTAATCAACTATTAATCTAGTTCAATTGCAAAGTCCAACAGATATATCAAGATTCGTCATTAGCATAACAATCACTTCAATCTTTAACACTAACTTATGATCATGGAGCCCAGAACACCTAATATCATTTAAGAATTCAATTGTCAACCAATCAGTTTCAATACCGACTTCCTCATCCACCTTCCATACATCATTTCTTCTCCTAAAAATATTGTCATGACATATTCATTGACGGGGTAAACAACATCAAATATAGGAGCAATAATTGCTTTATCTTGAAACTATTCTATGTTTTCAAAATTTGATAGCAAATTAGGATAGACAAAGGAAACTATATCTCTAATTGTATTACCTATAGACTTTATCAGTAAAGCCTCTGGTATTTCAATATTAGTTTGATTATCAATAATTCATATCAATATTAATATGACATGTAATCTCATTCAATATAAATTTAATACTATATATATACATGTAAAATTAAAGGTTTATTTCATTTATCACGTTTTAAAATTATTTTAATATAAAAATGAGATATTCATCCATTTATGGTATTTAGAGTTTAATACGATGTTTAAAAAAATAAAAAATTCCAAT
The DNA here is from genome assembly GCA_026901365.1 of Sesbania bispinosa. NCBI lineage: Eukaryota > Viridiplantae > Streptophyta > Magnoliopsida > Fabales > Fabaceae > Sesbania > Sesbania bispinosa. The sequence goes on from QLOH01000730.1 coordinate 466,171, forward strand.
AATAAATAAATTGATAAAAGGATTTAATAAATATACACTGTCAGTGTAAATTAATTTTACACAATCATCCAATGATATGTTGATACATATTTTAATGAGTATAATGATATATGAGGTGTGCTATTCACTAATTGATGTAGCAAAATATTACTGGATGACAATGTAAAATTTCTTTACACTGACAATGTGTAGTAATTAAACTCTTGATAAAAATAATTGGGAAGTAATCTTTTTGTTAATTTATCATCGAACATGTTTCTTACTTGATATGTATATAAATGATCTTTAATCGTGATTACAATTGTAAAGGTTTGACACTAAATCTAACTCATTCATTTCAAGTTAAAGCTTGTAGCCTTGTACGATATTTATTAATTACAAAATAAAAATATGTCATTAGAAGAAAGAAACACTGAAAAGAAAAATCACAAAATCTTATAAAAAGAAGAAAAATAAAAAATAGAATAGTGTTACACGATCTACAAATATTAACTCAAATATTATTTTTAACATTATATTAACAAATAGATCTATTGACATTTGTTGCACGGGTAACACGATTTTTTAATTTTCATATATAATTTAAATATTATAGTAATTATTTTTATAAAATAATGAAATTATAAGAAAAATAAATTAAAATTAAATATATTTCTATCTTAGAAAATATTATGTTTTTTAATATTTGATAAATTATATTTTTTATTCATATTTTTCGGTTAACTTTAGACTTTTACAACCTTTTATTTTTATCCTTATACTTTTGAAACATTATAATCGTAGATTCATAGTGCCTAACATTGAATTCTGGGTTATGTTCATTTTTACATATATTACTAAATTTTTATAATAAAATTAATTTATGATATAGTCATATACATCAATTAGTATAATGTGAATATCATATTGTTATCATGTTTATAGAAAATAATAACAAATACGTCATTAATATAATAAAATTGAGATATATTCACATTTGAGATCTCACAATGCAATCATTTCAAAACTGTATAAAAGTGTACGGAAAAAACCATTATTAGGAGAGCTAACTTCACTATGATATCGATATTCATGACTGGAGCAGGACTAACTATGATGGAGGGTATTTGTAGTTTATTAAAAAATCACTTTAAAACTATAATTGAAAATTTTGCTTAACTTTTATACGTACTATATTAAATATATAGTAAATCAAAATACAATATAATAATTTTATTTAAGTAAAAGAAAATAAAATAATTATAAATTTTATAATTCTAATTTAAAATTTTGTCAAAAAAAAATTATAATCAAGACATCATAAAGTAATTATAAATTTAAACTATATTGGTATTTGAGATTTCTCATTCTAGTCACCTAAACCTATATAAAGTGTATTGACAAAACCGTTGTTGGAAGAGTTAGTCCCACCATTATATGAATGTTCATTGAAGGAACATGACTACCTCATGTGGAGAGTACCTTGGGGTTATAAAATTCACTTTATTGAAGTGAGAATAAAAAAAATTAAAAAATATAAATAATAATGTGAAAAAATGTGACATATGTACTGAGAGAAAAAAATTTAATATAGAGTAGATTGAATAAATAAGAGAGATAATAAGTGAAAATATTAATGAATAAAATAGAGAGATAATTATATTAACATAATAAAAAAGAACATGAAAATGTGATAAAAAATAAAAAGAATAATAGAAGAAAACAGGTGGAGAATGATTATTTCACATGGAAGATGGTTGTATAGTTCGTAAAAAATCATTTTACTGTATTGCTAATAAAAAAAATTAAAGAAATGCAAGTGGGAAAACATGACACATCTAATGGATGAGCAATTTTATATAGAATAAATAGATAAATAAAATAGATAAGTGAGATAATAAATGAAAATATTTATTCTATTGCTTAATGTGAGTTTTCATGTAACGAAACAGATAAATAGGAATAAATAATAAGAGAAATTATTTTAAGAAGAAGAAGATGATGATGATGATCATAATAATAATAATAATAATAATAATAATAATAATAATAATAATAAAGAAAATTAAAGTGTGATAAAAAGGGAAAAAGATGTAGGAGGAAAATTGTTTCACATAGAGGATAGTTGATACCCATGGTTATCAAAATATAACTTTTATAATGAAACAAATTGGTATAAACGGATGATGAAAGGAAATGTTTTAATATAATAACAATAAAAAAATTAATTTGTGAAAAAAATAAAAAGAAAAAGAAAGAAAACAATATGAGCAAAACTGTCTGCCATGAAGGATAAATGTGATTCATAAAAATATCATTTTACAGAAAAAGAGAATAAAAAACTTGGGAAAACACAGATGAAAAAAATAACACGTGTACTGTGGATATAATTTTAATATAGAGTGTATGAAAGTAAATTGAAAGATAGAATAAATAAGAGAGATAGTAAGTGAACATTAATGAATAAAATAGAGAGATAAATAATATATTGAAAAAATACATTAAGATTGATGTAAATAAACTCATATCGTATTTCTTTATGTGAGTTTTTATGTAATGAAATAGATAAACATAAATGAATAATGAGAAAACATTATTCAATATAATAATTAGAAAAATAAAAATTAAAGTGTGATTAAAAAAATAAGAAAAAAAGACAGGAGTTGGACTGCTTCTAGGGGTGGGAATAGGTCGAGCCGAGCTAGGCTTTCCAAGGCCTGAGCCTGGCCCTGCACCTTAAATCCATGGCCAGAGTCTGACTTGTTTACCTGACATAGGCTTTATTTTATGGTCTGAGTCTGGCCTACTTAAAGCCTGACAAGGCCTGAAAGCCTGTTTAAAAGTCTGTTTTATAGTAAGGTACTTGAATATATCATAAACATATATATGAATAGACTTATAGGCTCAAGTTTTTAATATACTTAAATGTTTATACAAACTAATAAGTATATAATTATAAGGAAAAGTAATAAAAAATCTTTATAATAATCATACTAATATAAAAAATATTAGTATTTTATTTATATTTAGTTAAATAGACCGGCCTGATAGGCTTAAAAGGCTTTTTTGATGGCCTGAAGCCTGACCTGTTTTGCTATATAGGCTTTTGAAAAAGTATTGGCCTGCTCTATTTAATAAATTGGCCTGGCCTGAGCCTGATGTAGGCCGGGTAGTAGGCCCCTGACGAGCGGCCTGGCCTGTTCCCACCCCTAACTGCTTTCTATGGTTTATAAAAAATTTACTATATTAAAATGAAAATAGATATGAATGAATAATGAGAGAAACTATTATAAATATAATAACAAAAAATTAAAGTGTGATAAAAAAGGAAAAAAAAACGAAAATAGTATAAGCATGAATGTCTCCCGTGAACAATACCCGTGATTTATAAAAAAAAAATCACTTTGTAATGAAACATATTAATATGATCAAATAATGAGAGAAAATATATTAATATAATAACAAAAAATAGAAAATTAAAAGTGAGATAAATATGAATTTTAATATAAATTAATTAGATAAATAGAATAGATGAGTGAGATAATAAATGAAAACATTAATGAATAAAAATGAAAAAAAATGATATATTGAAATATCATGTTAAAAGTAATATAAATCAACACATTTATTGTATTCCTTAAATTGCGTTTTTATATAATGAAACAGATAAACATGAATAAATAATGAGAGAAATTATTATAATATAATAATAAAAAAGAAAATTAAAGTATGAAAAAAAGAGAAAAATGCAAGATCAAAATTGCTTCATGTGGAGGATACCCATAGTTTATAAAAATATCACTTTTATAATGAAATAAAATAATATGAACGAATAATGAGAGAAAATGTTTTAATATAATAACAATAAAAAAAAAAAGAAAACAATAGGAGCGAGACTGTCTCCCATGAAGGATAAATGTGGTTCATAAAAAATAAATTTACAAAAAAGAGAATAAAACTTTTGAAAAAATGCAAAGTGGTACTTGTAAAGGGTACATGTTAACAGGATTGTATCCCGTAAAGGGTACATGTTAATTCATAAAGTCATTATCTACAACGTATATGAATCGATCTAACGTAAATGTACAACCAGATAAAAAAAGCTCAATGTCAATGACTCACAATTGACTTTGACCCAACAAAAAAATAAAGCTTCTAATGAATAGTAAATAAAAAAATAACTCCCATCTAATATTAATCTCCAAATTCTGGGCCCATAATGCAAACCTTTAAGGCCTAATAAGTGACAAAAATTTTCCCATAAATGAATAGTGTTCAAAAATATCCTCCTTTATAATAGTATAGATAAATGCATGGTGCTCAAGTTAGTATAAGAGAGCAAGAATAATGATAATGACAATAAAATCATTCTCATAACTGAATAGACAAGAGTTTATTTAATGGAGACGCGTTTGTAAGAAATCATGATATGCTTTGGTTATATGAATATGTGGGTGAGACATAGGAGATATGAGACATTTTCATCTTTATTAGGCAATATTTTTTCCCAAGAGTAACAGGTTGAAATATTCTTTTTGAGATTTTGGGAGCATCTTAGAATAATATCTAAACCACAATAGTAAATACACGCATTGAAATGAAAACTTTACATAAATTTTTTACAAAAGTAAAAATATGTTAAAGTGATTTTTGATACTAATTGAAAAGGAATTAAAATATGATAAAGGCTAGTATATGACATTATAAAATTATCTTAATTCAAGTTTATACCGCAGCATGCTTTATTAGACAGCTCGGTTTGATTTGATTTGTAAAGATTCATGCTTTTAACTTTTTTTTTTTTTACATTTTTATTCAAATGTAATTTTATATTTTAAAGATTAAGGTGTAGTGGATGAAACATCAACATCAAGATGCATATATAATTCCCTTCAAGTTAAAAAAAGTTTCCTATACTTAAATTATATCCATTACGTTTTATTATAAAACCTATATTTACCTACCATGATATTAATGTACATTGCGTTTTAGTACATTTAATTATATAAACCTTTTAATTATAGTGATAGTGAATAATTAAGAATGAATTTGTTATTGAAATTTCTTTTTTCTTTATAACTTTTCATGTCACTAATAATTAATTTTAGAACTTTAAAAGAAAAAAAGAAATTTTTAATTCCAATTTTATCAACTTTGGAATTTTGTCAAAAATCCTTATTTTACTTTTTTATATATTATAGTTAATAGTAGAGATTCAAAATTACATGAGGTTGAAGATCACAATTCAAGAAAAAAAAGTTTCCATAATGATAAGATTATAAATTATAAACTAAATTAAGAGTGTGTTTGATAACACATTCGAGTTAGATGACAGCTAAAATTAATAGCTGAAATCATTTCATCAGTGTTTGGTAAGGTAATTTTTTTAGGTAGTTACTAGTTTTTGTTGAGAAGATACTTGAATTAGTTTAAAAAAAAACTCTATTTTTTAGCTACTAGCTACAAATTTATTACAAGTTTATCCGTCAATAACCCCACTAATCATTATTTAATAATTAATATTGTCCATATATGTCATTTTATCATTTTTAGCTAGTTTTATCAAATATTTTCAATCAAATCAAATAGCCTTTCAGTTCTCAGTTAACTTTTAGTTTTCAATTAATTTTTTAACTTTAGGCTAATTTTTTTAGTAAATTTTATCAAAAACACTTTATACCAGTGTTGAGAAAACCGGACCGGACCGGCCGGTTCAACCGGAAACCAGACCTATAACCGGTCTGGTCCAATTATTAGATCGGAAATGAGATTCAACTGGTGCTGACGTCATTGGACCGACTTCAAACCGGTCAAACTCGGTCTCACTCGGGCTGCGGCTGAGAGTCGAACGTGGAACATAGAAGCTGTAAGGCAATGTGCTGACCACCACGCCTCATGACTCCTTTGTAATATATATGTGCCATTTAATATATACAGTCTGTCTAGGGTGAAACACCTCGCGGGTGTGTCACCGGTGACACACAACTTCCTTACTGTCAGATCTATTATTATTTTAATCAAGGGTGTTGATTTAATACCTGAAACCTATTGAAGCAGTTTTTAAAATTTATTAATTCATCCCTCCGTGTTTTTAAAAATTTCAGCGCAATTGCTTAGTGACCCTTGACTATGATAATACTAGTAATAGAATCTTTGTGCTGCTATCAAATTTGCGAGTAAACCCTCAAAATGGTCCCTGAAAGATATGGGGTCGGTCACAGTGGTCCCTGAAAGATACTAAATTGCAAAATAGTCCCCGAGAGATACTTACGTCAATCAAAAACGTCCTTCTGTTAAGTCCCAACTGTTTAACTTAACAGAACTGCTGATGTGGCTAAAAGATTGTAACTTTTCATAATAGTCCCTGGTATGAGATGTCTGATGTGGCAAAAAGATTAATAGTCTTCACAATAGTCCCTGAGTGAAATCACTCAAAATGGTCCCTTCTGCTTCAAGGAAACTGAAACATCCATAACCCTTTTCCCTCCAAACCCCCTGCACCTTGTAGCAGAAGTAACCAACCCTAACGTAGCCATAGTCGTCTCCTTCTTTCAGCAAATCAACCATTCATTGGACCTGCAGAGCTGTAGGGTTTCCTCGTCGGAGTAGAAGAGACGGTAGTTGCCGCGAGGCGATCACGGTGCTTGTGTTCCACCAAGGTACATTGACGTCCAATGCTTGTTGTTACAATCAAATTTTTTTTGTGTTATTGAACTTTTGCTTATCGTATTGCTGGTTGCTGTGTGTTTTTGTTTACTTTATCTCATGTCTGTATAGATAGTGAAAAAATTTATAGTGTAACCCCTTTTTCGATATTTGTTAGTTTGGCTTTAAATTTGAGATTTCTGTGAAATGCATGAAACCTAAATATGGTCCCCTGTTTTTAGAAAGCATAAAATTGTTTTCCTTTTTGTGGTCCCCTTGTGTTTTTTTTAGTAAAATGTTATTGTATTATAGAATTTTTTGCATGGCATTGCATACCCATATCCAGAATATCACACACCCATGTATAAGTGCAAATTTTATGTTGTTTGTAGATGATAATAGAAAGAATCACACTCATTCTACATCATAGAGGTTCCCTGTTAAGAGAAGAAGGGGTGTTGAAGTATGTTGGTGGGGAAATGTGTGTGTGGGAAGGTATAGATATAGACACTGTAAATAGGTTCACTGTTGAGGGTTTGTGCAAAGAACATTTTTATCCAAGGTTTGATAAAATTTATTGGTTAAATCCTGGGAGAAACTTACAGGTTGGGTTGAGGGCATTAGAGAAGGATGCTCATGTGGTTAACATGTGTAATGCAGCAAGGAAAAATGAAGGGGAGATAGAGATATTTTTTATCCACCCAATTGAACAGACACCAATATTGACTAAACCCCCAACCCCACTTGTGGCTTCACCTCTGCACACACCATTAGGTTCACCTATGTCTGAGATGAGTGATGGCAGTGATGATTATGAGAGTGCTGAAGATGGTGCATATAGACCATCTCCATGTGTTAGTGATGAAGATGATAGTGTGGTGAAGAAGAAAAGTGACAAGGGGAAGGGTATTGCAGTTGATTCTAGTAACAGAATGAAGTCTCCTGCTCGTAGGAAGAGGAAAGGAAGGGAATGTGCTTCTGGCAGTGGGAACGCAGGGACTGCAAACAGAGCTGATCCCGAAGTTGGACCTTGGGAGGAAGATGAGGTTATTGAACAGGAGACTGAAGAGCCTGCACACATGGATGAAGATAACATTTTTTAGAATGAAGAGCCTGAACACAGGGACCAATATGACAGTTTTGAGCATGAAGTGAATGAACAAGGTGGTAATGTGGGCCATAGGGATAGTTATACTCAGGGAATGTCTAGTGGCCCAATTCTTGGTACTGAAGCTCAAGATTTGGCTAGTGATGATGAGAAGAACAACTATCAATCTGAGGAATTGAAGACACCAGTATCATCTGATGATGAGGAGCCTGAAATAATTAGGCCTGTATTTCCACAATTTAATGAGGTCGTCAGCTTTGGGCATGTGAACTTGGAGATTGGAATGGAGTTTGCAACCTTGGAGACATTTAAGAAAGTTGTGAGGGACTACACTATTCACCTTGGCAGAGAGATTAAATGGGTGAAAAATGATAAGGTGAGGGCTAGGGGAAAATGCAAGGTTCAAGGGTGTCCTTGGACTATTTTCTGTGCATTTTCTACTGTAACTAAAAGCTTTCAAATTAAGACATTCAACCAAGAGCATACATGTGCTAGGGGTTTCAAAAACATTTCTGCTAACACAAAATGGGTCACGAAGAAGCTGGAGGAAAAGTTGAGATCACAGCCCACACTTACACATTTGGAAGCTTTTAATTATATGAAGCAAGAATTTGGAGTCCATTTAAATGATTCCAAAATATTTAGGAGTATGAGGGAAGCTAGGAAGCTTGTGGAAGGTGATGAAGCTGCACAATATGCCAAATTATGGGATTATGCCCATGAATTAATGAGAAGCAATCCTGGATCTAATGTGAAGATGGATGTCATACCCATGCCTGAGGGTCCACCACGATTTCAGAGGTTTTATGTTTGCCTAGAGGGATGCAAGAGGGGTTTTTTGGCTGGTTGTAGACCATTTATTGGTCTGGATGGAGCCTTTCTGAAAGGCTATTTTGGTGGGCAAATATTGGCAGCAGTTGCACAGGATGCAAACATGCATATTTTTCCATTGGCTTATGCAATTGTGGATGTGGAGAACAAGGATAACTGGAAGTGGTTCCTAACCCTGCTGCATCAGGATATTGGTGACTACCAAAGACATGGATGGAACTTTATGTCAGACATGCAGAAGGTAAGTCATAACTGATTTTAAGGGACTATTTTGATATGATTATTAAACTAACTAGGGACTAATTTGATGTTTAATGAAATCTTTTAAGGACTGTTTTGATTATTTTAAATCTTATTATTGTCACTGCAGGGGCTTATCCCAGCAATGCAGGAAGTGATGCCTGGTGTGCCACATAGATTTTGTGCTATGCATCTGTGGAAGAACTTTACAAAGCAATGGAAGGATTTGGAGATGAGAGGTGCTGTGTGGCAGTGTGCCAAGTCCACTACAGTTCCACAATTTAATACAAATATGGAAAGCTTAAAGTTGAAGAATGACAAAGCATGGGCCTACCTGAACAAGTTTCCACCACAGTCATGGACTAAAGCATATTTTAATGAGTGGCCGAAATGTGACAATATCACAAACAACAATTGTGAGGTCTTTAATGCCAAAATTTTGAAGTTCAGAGGGCTACCAATTCTCACAATGGCAGAGGAAGTCAGATGTTATATAATGAAAACCATGGCCAACCATAAGATGAAGCTAGCTGGATACCATGGCAGATTGCCTCCCCTACAGCAGAGCAGACTTGAAGTTGAGAAAAAAGAAAGCAACATGTGGACACCAATTTGGTCTGGGGATGGTGAAGGGACTAGATTTGAGGTTCAGTCATTTCAAGGTAGGGTGGATGTAGATTTGGCCAAGCATACTTGCACCTGCAGATTCTGGCAGCTTACTGGAATGCCATGCCATCATGCAGTTGCAGCAATTGCATACAAGAACCAGAGACCAGAAGACTATTGCCATTCTTGGCTCACCATGGGGGCTTACAATGCCACATATGAACACTTTGTACAACCAACAGAAAGTCAGCAATTTTGGGAGAAAACTAACTATGACCCACCTGTTCCACCAATAATTAAGAGATCAGCTGGGAGGCCTAAAAAGCAAAGAAGGAGGGATGGTAATGAGGAACCAGTAAGTGGCAACAAGCTGAAAAGGGCATATGCTAATATAATATGTTCTAGATGTGGGTTAAGTAACCACAATAGCAGGACTTGTACTAATGTAGGAGTGCCTCCAAAACCAAAGAATTGGGCTCCACCATCTACTGACAATCAACAATCACAGCAACATGAAGTTGATCTCAGTCAAGGGGTTCCAAATTCTGACCCTCGGGAATCACAACCAACAACTATAGTGGTATTACTTTTTTACATTTTATAATTTATATATATATTATCATTCCTATTGTCCATGTTAATTTTAGGGACTATTGGACTGCAGGATGAAACCTCTGCTGGTACTGAAGGCAATACTATTACTGCAAGCACACCTAATCCTGCATCTCCAGAAGTGCAGGTAATTTTTCTGCACATCAACATCTGTTAGTGTTTTTTATTTAGTGTAACTTACTTAATTTTACACTTTATGATTGGTAATTGTGGCTGCAGCTTAATGCATCACCAAATGTCATAGGGAGGAATACTGCTACTGCAGTCACACCTGTTCCAGCCACTACTATACCTGAATCCACTCCACAAGTTCATGTAATTGTTTCTGCATATCTTTAGGACTTATTCATCCTTTTAAATTCAGTTTTATTTACTTAATTATAAACTTAATGTTTGTTTAAATTTTGTCTGTAGATTTTAAATCCACCATACAGACCTCCAGGGCTAGTGACAAAAGCTGTATTTAGGCATAAAATGAGCACTCTGAGACCTCCATCTGCTAGATCTGTTGTACCCCCACAGTCAACACCTATTAATTCAAGGACAATTTCCTCAACACCCATAGAACCACTCCCACCATCACAAGGAGTCATTCAGCCATCAAGCCAAAGCAGTAGACAACAGCCAATGAAATTCATCCCTACACCAAGAGGGCCACCACCACAGCCTAAGTGACAAAGTTCAGAGCATATGTGATGCACCAGAAAATTGAAGACAACAACCAGGAATTTGAAGACAACAGTTGCATTTTGAGCTTTTATTAAGAACAATTACAATTTCCTAAATTTAGATGTAATAGTAATTAACAATATGCTTTTATTTTGGACGTGGTTGAATGACTTAAGACATTGACATTGTATTACCTTGGTTTAACTTTTGATCGTTTCAATACTCTTGTTTCAATTGTGTCAATGGTTTTCTTTTTAGTCCAACTAATACAATTTAGATAACAATTACATTTCAAGTAAATAAACAAAAGAGTAATGCAGCAAGGACATTAATCAATGGGATAATTTCAAACAAGTTTTCATCAAATTCTTCAACAATTTCATTCATCAAAGGTATCCTCTTCAATACAATACCAGAACTAAATTTGCACAATACAAATGACAAACATCATACTTCCCAATCCTACAATACTTAATGAACCAACAAAATCAAGAGTAACAAACACATGACAGACATGATACATCCCATTCCTATTACACATTTCCTGACTAATCTAACTTCATCCATTAAACCATCAATCTTCATTTTAAGCTGAGTTCTCATCCAAACTTCAATGTTATCTCCAGTATTGCCTTCGTCTTCTGCTTCATCAATCCAACAGAAGTAAGCACAGTTTTGGGGGGTGATCCTGGGATTCAAAAAAAAAACAGAGCATGTGTCAATACAATGGAGCAGTAGAGAACAACTATATCCCACTTAAACAACCCATGTCCCAATCAAGTACCCTTACCTTTGGCAGAGGACAGCTATAAAATGCCCTTCCTGGATTTCTCTGCGTCTTCGAGATCCTTTCAGCCGCCTTCAAACCACAATGGCACAACCGACCAACATTACCCATTGATGGTGAGGATGTACTCCAGCTTCCATTGTTGTTTCTCCGATGTGTTCGAGACTGAGGATGCTCACTTTCCCCTCCCATCATCGCGCGTTTTTTTCTTCCGTGGGGATTTTAGGGTTTCAGAAATTGAGGAAGGTGATAATGGTGGAGGGAGAGGTAAGGGAAGAAGAAATACGTTGGGAAGCTTTTAAACTATTCAGTTTAGTCCCTAACCTACACTTCAAATAATTGTAAATCTTTCATTTAAGTCCCTACAATGCCACATCATACATGACTTGTCAACCTTTTTCAGGGACTATTATGAAAAGTTACAATCTTTTAGCCACATCAACAATTCTGTTAAGTTAAACAGTTGGGACTTAACAGAAGGACGTTTTTGATTGATGTAAGTATCTCTCGGGGACTATTTTGCAATTTAGTATCTTTCAGGGACCACTGTGATCGACCCCATATCTTTCAGGGACCATTTTGAGGGTTTACTCCAAATTTGCAGGCTATCTTTATCCCGTTGTTTATTATTTGGATTTTTATTATATATAATATTTTGTTTCATTAATGGTGGGTTTGAAATATTTGGGGAATTGGGTTAATTTGTAGTATAATATAACGCAGTATTTAAAATTTTTCATTTTAGGTGGGTAGGATTTATATGTTGACCTAGTTTTTTGTGTTCAAAGTAGTGTTAAATTCAAAATTAAATACTGGTATGAAAAGAACATGTATGTATCATTGTCACATTGTCAAAATATACATAAACTTAGAGATAAAAAAAATATACATAAACTTAAGGTTAACAACGTCAATAAAAATAAATATTTAGAAAAATGTTTTAAAGCAATTTAAAACTTTTATTTTAGGGAAGTGTTGTAAGTTTATGAATGTATTATAATTTTTTTTTTTAAATACTTTAAAAGAAGTCTTAAAGCTCTATAAGGTCATGCATATATTACATCATTTATTTTCTAAAATTATTTTAGTATTACAATAAAAATATTAATTATATATGTTTAAAATGCTTAGTTTAATAAAACCCTTTAAAAGTTTACAATAAGAATATACAAGTATAATTAATTTTAGAGTTTAATTAGTATACACTGACAGTGTAAAAGAGTTTTATATAGTCATCCAATAATATGGTGCCATATCAATATTTAATGAGTGTGTCACCTCATTTGTTATTAAATTCATTAAATGATGTGACAATATATCATTAGATGACTGTGTAAATATTTTTACACTGTGAGTATATATACATTAGATCCTTAATTTTATACTTGAACATAATTGAAATTGAACCTAAATAATTAAAACATTTAAAATTAAATGTAACCCTAGTTAACTATTATATCTTACTAAAATTATGCAACCATAGTTAATTATTATGTTTGAAATAAATAAGTTAAAGCATTTATAAATTCAATTTTGATCTTATCTTTTCACAATGTTTATAAAATTTGGTTAAGTCTTCAATTTGGAGAATAATTAATGATAATTCATGATAAATGTGTCTAGAAAATGTCAAGAAATTATAATTGTTTTAACTCAAGGATAAACTGATAAAGGTGGTGAAGAATGTGATGAGAGTGGAGGCACCATAGATCAAGAAAAATAAGAGATTATATAATAAATAGATGGGGGTGAAATTTGATATTTTGATTGGTGAGTTTTAAACTTGATAAGATTTAAAATGATTTAATTCATTTAATTTGTTGATCAAATGATAAGTATAAAGTGATAATTTAAGGACTTTAGATAAATTAAGTACAACTAAATTTACTTAATTTTGAAAGTAAAGGGTCTTAATTTACTAAAAAAATCTAAAATATCAAAATTATGCATAATCAAGATTGTGATTAAGCCTTTTTGTGTAAAGTTTACACGAAATTAACTATTAAAATAATATATAAATAGATAAAATTATTCTCAATCGAATAAATGTTTTAAGAAAAACTTTTTTAAAAAAATAATTTTTTTTTGTTACAGGGAAAAAGCAAAACAAGAAAAACAGAAGAAAGAAAACTAAACTAGCCTATTAAATCCTCGGACAACAAAGGAATAAGCTCTTCAGGGGGAGAGCTCCAAACCAAATAATCCTCATTGAGCCTATGACCTCTCTTCGCCAAAAAGTCTGCGACCAAATTAGCTTCTCTGACCACGTGAGCGAAGCGGACCTCCCAACTCCTAGCCAGCAAAATCTGAATGTCTTGGAAGACAGCTCTATATGGAGTCGAAATAGGAGGAGAATGCAGCTGAATGAGGTGGACTGCTTCTACACTATCAGACTCACAAATGACCTTAGTCCAACCTTTCTCTCAAGCAAGGATAGACCTTTAAGAATAGCATTTAATTCTGCCTGAAGGACGGTGCCCTGCATCTTTGCTAGAGAAACCACTTAGCCAAGTACCATTAGAATCACGAAGAAGCCCTCCAGCAGCCATAGATCTAGACTATATTAGGAAGCTACCATCAACGTTTAGTTTAACAAAGTCACTAGTTGGATAGTCCACCAAGGTTGCTGCACGGAAGCGTTATCATCAGGGCAAGCAATAATCGTCAAAAATCTGCAACCATAAGGAGAATATTTCTAATTACAAAATTCACATCCCACTTTTCAGGACAAAACACAATATTATTTCTCCAGCGCCAAATCCACTAGATACGGACAGAAAGAGCGAACTCTTAGGCCCCATACTAAGCCTCAGCAGCCAAGTACCAATGTTCTCCAACAAGAAGTGAGGATGATTAAGTAAACCCAGTCTACGCCACACATCTTGGCAGCATAGCAGTTCCGTAAGCAGTGAAAGAATGGTTTCCTCTTGGTCATTGCAACGAGGACAGGAAGATGAGGAAAGGATATGTCTATGAAATAGGATAGACCGAGTAGCTAGAGAACCATGAAGGACCAACCAAATAAGCCACCTGATTTTTTCTGGAGCACAAATCTTCCATATCCATCTCCAAGCTCCAGGCTTCGGGCAAAAATTCTGCTGATTCTGCAGCCAAAGGTAACCGGACCTAGCAGAATAATTATTATCAGAGCTACCACTCCAACTCCATCTATCCAGATCACCAGATAGAGATGTTGGAATAAGAATATGACGGATATGATCCAATATAACATCTGGAATGGTAGTATACAAACTAGAAAAATCCCAGCTACCATCATGCCACAAGTCCTTAACACATTTTAAGGAATCATAAGTGTGAACAAAGGTACTAAGTCACCCAAGGGACCTATGCCAGACCAATCCTCATACCAAAATGATGTTTCCCCACTACCAAAATTCATCTTGAAACCCTGCAAAAGAGAGTTTTTTGCTTTAATAATACCTCTCCAAACAATAGAGGCCGAAGGTGAGGTTGTAGTAGAAAGAATTGATTGGGAATTTAGATACTTGTGACTTAGAACCTTAACCCAGAAGCAATTTTTATCAATTAAGATTTTCCACATCAGTTTACAAGAAGGGCAATGTTGGTATTTCTGGCTTCTCTAACAGCCAAGCCACCCAACCTTTTGGGGAGAGTAACATGCTCCCAACCAATAAGATGGACTGCATTTCATTAGCAGTATTAG
This sequence comes from Sesbania bispinosa, assembly GCA_026901365.1. Classification (NCBI taxonomy): domain Eukaryota; kingdom Viridiplantae; phylum Streptophyta; class Magnoliopsida; order Fabales; family Fabaceae; genus Sesbania; species Sesbania bispinosa. The sequence goes on from QLOH01000730.1 coordinate 481,333, forward strand.
ACCACAACAAATCCCTGACACTTCTATTAATTCTTTCACATACACTGCTAGGAAGCCAAAGACATTGCATGGAATAACTGGCACTGATGTTATAATAGATTTTGCAAGACAAGTCTTACCCGCCCGGTTAAGTAAAGAACTCTTCCAACCTGCCAACGATGATTGATCTTGTCTAAAATAGGATTAAAAATTTGTTTGCTAGCACGACCACTAACAAGCTGAAATCCCAGATAGCGACCCAAATCGGAAACACATCTAATAGAAGATAAAGTTGACAGTGAAGTTTTTGACTATTAGAAACCATTTAGAGCACATCATTTTTATTTCTCAATGTTCACTTTCATTCCCGAAGCATGCAAAAATCAACTAGAGTATCAGAGACCATCTTAACTTGGGAATTACTAGCTTTACAAAAAAGGTGGACATCATCAGCGAAAAATAGATGGGATATACCTAGGCCACCACACGATAAGCTAATGGCATCCCACTTTCCATTCATCACTTTTTGGCTGAATTGAAAGAGCAAGCCTCTCCATGCAAAGGACAAAATAATAGGCGACATGGGATCTCCTTGTCTAAGACCTCGAGATGGGGAAAAGCTCTCCAATTTCTCTCCGTTCCAAAGAATAGAAACCCTGGAAGTCCTCACACACCACATAACTAAATCAGCAATAGATTTGGGGAAGCCAAACAAAACCAAGGTTTCCTCCAAAAAAGACCAACTGAGGCGGTCATATGCTTTCTCCAAATCTATCTTGAAGGCCACTATACCTGAATTAGCCTTGGAACGATGCATGTGGTGAATAATCTCCTGGGCAAGGATATAGTTGTCAGATGTGCTCCTCCCTGGGACAAAGCTACTATGAAGAGGGCCTATGAGATCATTCAAAAACGGCCTCAAACGGTTCACGAAAACCTTTGTAATTAGCTTGTAAGCAACGTTACACAGACTGATCGGGCAAAAATCTTTTAGCGCTAGAGGGTGATCAATTTTAGGGATAAGCACTATCAGAATCTCTGCTAAACTTTCATGAGAAAAACCATTATGAAAAGCTTGCTGGACAAGAGTATGAATGTCACTTCCGACGATATCCCAATACTGCTTGAAGAAAAAGGTTGGAAACCGTCAGGCCCAGGAGCTTTGTAGGACCCCATACTCTTCAGGGCCTTATGCACCTCCTCCTTGCTAACAACTGCCACCCGGGACCTCTCGGCCAACATCACTAATCTGAGGCACAAGATGAGTAGATAAACTGATGATTTCCATGACAATGGGAGGCACTAAAAAGATTCTGATAAAACCTAAAGTAGCAGAACACATTCCTTCTTCATCACAAACACCAAGAACCATTATCCAACCTCAAACCATGGATTATGTTTCTTTTCCTCCTAATCATAGTCTGAATATGAAAGAATCTTGGTATTACGGTCCTCGTAGCGGACCCAATTTTCACGAGATTTTTGGTACCAAAACATTTCTTCCCTCCTCAGCCACATAACATATTTCTCTTTGGAGCCTTTTTTCTACGCGAGTAAATGATGCAGTCGTTATTTTCCCAGCTTCTTTGCACTCCACGAAGCCTTCCTTCCACCCGCCTCTTCTCTCTAAAATGTTACCAACTTGGTCTTATTGAAGGTAATAGATTCAGATCGCACATTAGAAATGCAGTATGGAACATTCCCCCTGCCTAGACTCCAAGCTTCTTTAACCACATCAAAATATTCACTGTGTGGGCTCCAAGCTGCTTGGAAACGAAAAGGTCGTTCACCATGCTTTGGTTTTGGCTCATGAAATCTGAGCAGTAAGGGAGAGTGATCAGAATGATGACGACAAAGATGCTCAAACGTAAGCTTCAGGATACTGAAAGGTGCCAACTTAAATTGGCCAAGCCCTGTCCAGACGCTTAGCCAAAGGAGGAGAATTTACAGCATTACGGAACCAAGTAAACATACCCCCCACACATCCTAAATCAATGAGAGAACAATCATCAATGCAAAGATTGAATTTCCCTGCCCTGCTAGCAAGAAATTGGCCGCCCCTGACTTCTGCATATTTAGTAACCTCGTTGAAATACCTAATAAAATCCAAGGGCTTTGTGGTTGTTTGTACAATCCTAATGTGGTCCCAAAGCAATTCCCGCATAGTGGGAACCGGGCTAGCATAAACAGCACTACCAACCCAGCTATTTGTTCCTTTGTAGCAACGAAAAGTCACCATCTGAGGAAACAAGTGTAAAATCTCAAAATGAAAATCCACATTTCTATCCTTTAGAACCCAAACTCCGCCCGAGTGATTTTGGGCCTCCATAACACCTACCTTTTCGAAACCCAATATGGCCCAAAAATTTTCTTCCGCGCTGAACTGACAATGAGTTTCAAATAAAAAACACAGGGACGGATGATAGGAAAAGATGAGCTATTTCAAATATCTCTTACCCCTGCCACTACGAGCTCCTCGTACATTCCAAGCCAAGATGGATAAATCTTTGAAACAATTCATCATAACTTGAAGATAGAGGAGGGACACCAATCGCAACCAAACCTTTAACCCGGTCCCCCATCTTGGGAACCAACCTCATCATAATCTTGAAATGTCTCCATTGAGTTGAGTGGTTCATTAGAATCCACCAATTTTGGGTCTGGAGGCTCTTTGGGCCATTGGGCCCCATCCCCGAAACACACATCCATGCATGTACCGTTCTTTTGAGTAGAGCTCGCTGGGTCAATAAAAGAAAAAACGGTTTTGGGCCACACGAACAAGTGGGAGGGTTGTCCGCGTCTCGTCTATCCACGTGCGCACCTGAGGGGCATCTACAATCGGTGGATCATTAAGAGCAGGCAGGGAGCACATGCTTGGACTTGGGCTAGGTGCCACAACCTTATTAGTGGGCTTTGAGTTCCCTGGAGGGTTACTAGGCCCAGCAGAATCCTTTCTTGGTCTTTTCCTATCCATGACTTAGTAGTAGCTGGCACACCTTCTAAATCATTGGCAATAATTGCTTTGCCTTTGTTCCACTCTTTATCATTCAAAGTTACCTTCTTTTCTTCCGCGCGCAAACTTTGGAATCTGTTAGTGATTGCTTCCGCATTTACCTCACCCTTGGATTGCCCCTTTTTTGGTAAGTTTTTTATTTTTCTGAACTTTTGTCACAGTAATCCAATCACCATAAAGAGGGGAATCATTAGAGATATGGCTTGGATTTGTGTGATTTTCTTGCCCATGAAAAATAGAAGCGTTGATAGAAGGATTAGTAGGCGCAGTAGGTTTATCACATGCCAGCGCCGTCAGGGGCTTTTTCACCTTCCTTGGTTTGTGTCTCCGTACACTCGCGAGTGCGATGACCATAGCAACCACATTGAGCACAAATCAGGTGCAAACCTTCATATTCAACTCTATACCAGTAGCCATCAAGCCAGACACGACCAACAACGTTGAGTTAAATCAACTTCAACACATACTCTTGCAAAGCGCCCTCTTGTAACATTCAGAGTATTAGAATCCACTTTGATAGGTTTACCCACAGCAGCCGCCAAGGCTAAAAGGACACTCTCATCATAATATTGTAGACCCAGACTAGGAAAATGAATCCAGGCCATGGTGGTCTCTTTTGCATTCAGAAGTGACAAATTCAGGTGATAAATAATGGTCAAAAACCATCCAGGGTCCTCCATTGATTGCCTTTGAACGATCATCCTCCAAGTCAAACTTGACCATGAAAAACCATGCCCCAAATCCATAACATCCATACCTCCAATAGGTTTCCATAACGCACGTAGCCTGTCCCGCATCACCAAGTATCCCACATGTTTTCCAAGCAATTTCACAATAAGTGCATCCTCCCAAGGCCGACACAAATCGCTAAGAATGCTTGAATCTATGTAACATTTAGGCATTAATCGGTTTCCATCTTGATATTCAATTCTGAATAATTTCTCCGCGATTAAATTTCTGACTTCTTTTCGAGGAAGAACACTCTTCCCTGCTAGTATCTCATCTTTGAACAACATTCTATGTGTATCACCATCACCGTCCTAGCCTCCACCTCCATTTGGCGGTTTTGGTGGGGTAGGGTTTCTTTTTTGTAGTAGAGAAAACCATGCTCTCCATTTTTTTAAAAATACTTGAGATATCATGAGAAATACCATAATTTAAAATTAAGAATATGGATATTTTTAATTATATAATATGTATATATATAAAAAAATTGAAAAAAGTTTGGGAGAATCCGATATAGGCTATGCATTTTAGAAAGTAATATGTTTTTCTGTTAATATAGGTACATATACCTTTTTATTACTGTGTTAATTTCCACTTATACATTCTCATGGTTGAGATTTCAAATAAAAAACAAAAATATCTTTGCCCGTTGCAGCAGTAGCTTTTCTATCTTAAGCACGTGTCATCATGGTTTACGAATTGAAGCCCTTTTGTGCAATTAATTAAACGTGAGTATTTTTTATTTTATCGGTAAATTTATCTAGTATTACAGGTTAAAAGAGTGTTTCACCCTAGATGGATGAACCCTAATATATACAATATATTGTTTAGATGGGATAAAGCACCTTCCCACAATTGCTGATCGCTAAGCTGACAGATTGATTTGCTTTTCAAAACTCTTTATACTTTTATAAAATAATAATAATAAATAATAATAATAATAATAATAATATCTAATTAACACTTATGTTTTATATTTCTCAAAAAATGAAAAGAAATATTAAAAAAGTTTTCTCCTCTTTATTAATATAAAAAAGTATAAAATAAAAGTGAAAAATTAATGTGTAATTATAATATTATCATTTTCCTTTGTCATTAATTAATCAAAATATTATATAAAAATTTAAATATAATTAATTATTAATATAATATGAATTAGTGATTTTATCAGTTTAATTATCACATCAATATAAATTTATAGATTTTTATATGTACCGGTTTAACCGGTTTAATCATTGACTCATTGGTTCGATCACTGACTTATTAATCCAGTACCCCAACCAAATCAATGACCGGTCCGAGTTTTAAACATTGCTCTATATTAGACTAAATCATGACATATATTGATCTCTTATAGAAGAAGAGTATAGAATTTTCCGTAAAAAAAAAAAAAGAAGAATATAGAATTTAAAATAAAAGAGGAGTATAGAGATCCAAATGTGAGTGTGATTTATCCGTTGAATTATATTTGTTTCTGTACGGATAATTTTTATCATATTTTTTTATTGTTTATTTTATGCCCGCTCGAGGCAGGCAGGGAAGCATAAGCATTGAAGAGAAAGGAGAAAGGAGAAATATATACCAAACCATATGCTCATCAACACCATCATTCGAAAGGCATTCATATCTGAGCTTTCGTGCTTCCTCTTGAAAAATTTTCAAGTACTATATCGTCACAATCATTAACAACTATCACCTCAAAATAGTTTCTAACAACTGTCCGCCGTCGCTCTGCTGGGCGGTTGCTAGCCACTCTGCTTGCTAGTTGCTGGCCGCTCTGTGGGCGTTCGTTCGTTCGCTCTGTTGGGCGTTCGCTCTGCTAGGCTGGGATACGTGAACTGAGAGTGAGAAGGAGGGTTATAAACGGTGCGTTTTGACTCAATTTATTGTGAACCGTTGATCGTTGAACAGTTTTAATCCACGGTTGATATTTGTCAAACATGAGCCTCTCCCGTTTTTGCTTACGGGAGAGGATCCGCTTCCGGCAGAACACAACATGTGTATAACGAAACTCCCAAAGCGAGACCACAATCCGACATGAAAATCGAATTGATTTTGTTTGATTTTCATGGTTTGGGTTGCGGACAGATCCAGAGGCAGAGGAGCCGTGATGGCGTGGAACGTTTTCAAGTTATGTACGAGGCTGCGCTGCCTTGGTTCCGTGATGATCCTCCTCGTCCTCACCCTCGTAGCCTTCACCTATTACACCATCGTCCTCGCTATTTATGGACCCGCTCTCTTCTCTGGTGGCCTTCGTTCCTTAACCGCTCTTCCCGTCCTCATCCTTTTCCACGCTCTGGTTCGTAACAAAATCCCCCTTTTCTTTCCACTATGATTTTAACTAACTAAAACAACAACAAAGAGTGAGATATATAGGGTAGGTAGGTTAATGTTCGAGTTGGACCACTATTCAATTCAATTCAATTAACTAAAAACCATGACATATAATTTCAGTAAGTTCATTGCCTATGTAGCTGGTGATGCTATTATGGAGCTACTTTGCTGTTGTTTTTACGGATCCTGGCCGTGTGCCTTCGAATTGGAGACCTAAAATTGATGAGGAGATAGGTGATGTGGATCCACTGGAGGAGTCATCAGGTTCACCTTTAAATGTGGTTGTTGGTGAACCAGATCATCGGAGAATACGCTACTGTCGAAAGTGTAACCAGTTTAAACCTCCTCGTTGCCACCACTGTTCTGTCTGTGAGTTCCTTTTTCCTGTAACTGTCATTTATCTGTTTGAGTGGGAATGTTAACTAACGGCGTCGTTGGTTTGTTTTTTTTTTTCAGGTGGCAGGTGCGTTCTCAAAATGGACCACCATTGCATTTGGGTTGTAAACTGTGTGGGCGCATTGAACTACAAGTATTTTCTTCTTTTTTTGGTATGTTGGAAAGCCAACTCGCCTCTCTGAAAAAGTACTTTTCTCCTTATATAAGGGCTTTGATAAAGAAATCAAATAATTTTAATCTGGATGTTCCAAGATATTTAAGAAGTCAACATAGAAAAATTTCGATGGTTAGAGTTAGAGATGTTAGAAAAAGAAGGATGAAGTCATCAAACATTAACCAAAGGCCAAAGAATATCTCACATATGGGATGTGGCATGTCAGGTGTATGATTTCAGTGGCACCAAAGGCCAAAGCTTTCTTCTACCACTTTCTCACTTAAAATTATGGCAGAGCTTCTTATCTGTCTCTCTTGGCACCAAAATAAAAATTCGAAAAAGAAATTGGTTTGGCCCAGGGTTAAGTTAATTCTTAATAGGTTATTCAATATCAAATGCCACTGTCTTAACATGGTTCTATCTCTTTGTTCTTTTTTTGGTTTTGTTAGTATTGAAGGCAGTGGCCACTGGGTGGGGATTGTTACTTGAGAAAAGCGCCTTGATAAAATTTTCACTAGTTTTTGTTTCTAATTACTTTGTTAGTCTGCTTGTGTTGTCTCATCTAGCCACCTTATTTCCTTGTTGTATAATCACTATAGGATAAATCAAGAGAAATGATTATAGTAATGGAAGAGACTAGGTAGGAGTAATTTAACACCTTTGATATGTATTTTTTCTGCAGTTTTACACATTTCTGGAGACAGCTCTTGTCACTTATCATTATTGCCATTTTTTATGGCATTCTTTACTGATGAAGAGATTTCTGGACCACCAACAACCCTTGCAGTGTCATTTATTGCATTTGGTGAGTTGTTGAAATGTTTTTCTAATTAATTTACTGTCAGTGTTCTTATCTTATTCATAACCTTTATTGTTCTGTGCTTGCAGTTTTGAACTTAGCTTTCGTATTAAGTATTTTGGGCTTTATGATTATGCACATTTCATTTGTGGCAGCTAATACTACCACCATTGAGGTGACTTTGTTTCTTCAAATTTAATTTTTATTTCTATTTAGTTAGCTGTTCATTTGATATCTTATCTAGTATAATTCTGAAATTTTTAAATATGGAATTT